>OX101754.1:161684426-162129426 GCA_944452675.1 Tachina lurida
CACCGTCCAACATACGAACTCTTAGAGTTCGTAATTTCCTTCGATACTCCAGTGTATCCTGATTATGCAAAATATAATAGCTTAAGGTGCGACCATTTTCCATCCAGACACCTTGTTGAGTCTGTTCATCTGGCATGAATAATCCATATTCACTGGCTGCAAGATAATGGAGGTCATGAATAACAATAGTTCTTTTTTTTTTTTTTTTGATTATTTATTTAATAAACACTCAAGCAACAACCAAAGAGATTTATTGATTTTTTTTTAAATATACATATCGATGGTCTCAGGTAGAAAGGCCCTAACTCAAATAACTGTAACAACTTTACAGGAAAAGGTCAAAACATAATAATGTACAGTACACTACAGTTGTACAGTGCTTGTACAACTGCTTTGTAAAACTGCTTGTAAAAGCTTTATTTTTTTTTATCCTACTGCCATAAATTTGTGTGACGTGGTGTAAAACTCAATTTCGTAAAAATACGAGTTAGGGCCTTTCTACTTGTGACCATCGATATATACATAAGTAGATGTAATTGTTTGCTTGCTTTTTTTTAATTCTACTTACGTTGTCCCTGAACAGCTTCAGCAAACTTATCTCTGATTATTTTGCAAGCATCGAATACTGTTGTATTGGGATGGAATTGTATGGTTTTCGTTACACGTCCACCCTCCAATTGTATACGTAACGATAATGTTGACATTTTTCTTTACTTTTTGGTCTTGGTCTTATTAAATTTTTTTCTACAAATTTATTTTGTTCTTTTTCTTTAAATATTTTTTTAAAATTTTCGTTGTATAGAAGTGTCTTTGATGATAATGATAATAATAATAATAATAATAGTAGTGGCTGTTGTTGTGTTGGAAGTGTTATAAATAATTCGAAGGCAGACGAGGTTTTTATTTTTCTTTCCTTTTTAATAATAATAAAAGGCCCTGCAAAAAATAAATGAAAAAGAAGAGAACAAAGATGAAATTATTGTAAATTAAATAATTGAGAATACATACACTTACAAAAAAATAAAAATAAATAAATAAAAATAATACTTTTTACGAGTACTTGTTAAGGCATTTACTTATTTATGCATTTTGTTCCTGCTTAAAGCCGAGATCCCCCATTATCGGTGCAATGTACCGATTTTAGTTTAAATTAATACAGACTAGTAAGTTAAAATGTTGCATAATATAATAATAACAAAAATTAAAACAAATTTAAAAACCCCCGATATATGTATCTAGAAAATATGTAATATCTCCTAAATGGCTGGAACGATTTTCTTCAAGCATAGCTAAGAATGCTCTCGATCAAGTCACCTTTCTAACAGAAAAAAACTAAATCAAAATCGGTCCACCCGTTTGGTCTGTACGTGGACACGTACAGACACACACTACAAACTTATTACACCCCTTTCTTTGGTCGGGGGTTAAAAATATTTTTTAATTTGTTCAAATATTCGAGTCGAATATTCGTCTACGAAAATTTTGTCATAGAATAAAGAAAACTTGTACAAACTTTGTTTTATCAAATACAAAATTGTCGTAGGCGAATATTCGACTCGACATACGCAATACGGGTGAATATCTCGACCAAAGAAATATATGAATAAAGCCGAGATCCCACTATCGGCACAATGTACCGATTTTCGTCGGCTCACTGTAATAAAGTCCTGAGTAATCAACCAAAATGGCCTTATTTCTCAATTAATTCCGGAATAAGTCTATATGGCTTTATTACAAATGCATTGTGGTGGAATTATGCCCTTATATTTCAATTAGTTGAGAAATAAATCCAATTTAGCTTATTATTACTTATGACTTTATTTCAGTAAGCCGACGGAAATCGGTACATTGGGCTTAAGACCACTTTCATAATTAAAGTCATCAGCGTGTCGGAAAATGCTATAGTTTTTACAAATGGCAATAAATGCCATGAGAAACCCAAAATAAAAGCTGTTGCAATCGATAACAGGAGCGAATAATGAAGAAAAAGGTGCTACAGGAAGAAAAGAAACAACATTGATAATATTGAAATATGGATTGGTTTCAGAAATATGTATGAGCAGATTTCTGAGCGAAGCAAGAAATAGACACGCTTTCGCGGAGCTACTGAATAATATAAATTTAGTGAAATATGTTAACAAATTATAATTTTATTGGTCACTAAAATTCGTAGAACGAATTGGGAAATAAAGCCGAAGAAAAAGATAAATGTCAGTTCAACTGTGACAGTTGTAAAGTAAACTCATACAAAACACACGTCAATAAGACATGAATCACTATATTCCTCCAGAACGCGCAATAAGTATTTAGATTTTATTTTGTAACAACTTTTAATCGAAAATCATCCTTACCGACGAGGCCCATTTTCATCTCTGTGGATACGTGCATAAGCAGAATTATCGCACAAAGAGCCATTACACTCGCTAAAAGTTACTGTATGGTGTGGTGTTTACGCTGGCGACATCGTCTACACTTATTTTTTCGTAAACGGCGCGGGCAAAACGACTGAACGCCGAGCGCTAAGTCCTAATTTACACTCAGCAAGTCTTATTGCTAAGCTAAGGAAAGAGAGACGTAAGGAAAATAAACGTTTATGTTCCCCTCGTCTCTCTCTCTCTCCTACAAACTAATCAGCTTAGCAATAAGACTTGCTTAGTATAAATTAGGACTATAGAGCATTGCGCAATGATTTTCTCCTTCCTCAACTGGACGAATTGGGACTGGAGAACATGTTCTTCCCATAGGATGGAGTGCGGCTTATGCTCCATGACCCTCAACCGAAATTCTGAGAGCTGCATTTCCGGTTCGCCTAATCTCTCATTTTAGTGGTTTGCAGTGATCGCCCGAAGTTTTTGGAAGTCACAAGTTTATGTCAACAGACAGACTTTTGTAGCCCTAAGACAGAATATCCGTCAGAAATGTGAGAAACTATCGCCGGATGTTCTGGCAAGTGTGATGGAAAAGGGCACAAATCGGGCCCGTATTATAATAAAAAAAAATTTGACATAAAATAAATACAAAGAACATCGCAGAAAAAAAACTGAAGTAGTTCAAAGAGCTTGTCTTTTTCACACCTTTTTAATCATTACATGAAGTGAATTCATGTTTAACGCTTTCCTAAAACCCGCTTGAATTCGTCATTATTCATGTGGTAAAAATTAACATCCAAAAAACTTAAAAATCAGGGAACCTGCACGAGTTCCATCACCGACTTATACAAAATATTTATTGCTTTAGATTAGATTTATTAATTTTAATGAATATCAATTGATTTTAATTCCCGCACAAACAGATAATCTCCAATGACATGCTAATGCGAAAATCATGCATGTTTCCCCTGAATCGTACCAGACTTGAACCCATGATTCAAACCCATTTTGGTCCTGTTTTTTTGTTGAGGGTTATTATGTAATTCGATTCGAAACGAAAACTATTCGAATTTGTATGTTATTAACATTGCAATTCGAAGACATTTCCGTTCGATTTGTGATTATATAATAAACCCCCTGGGATCGGATGACAACTTTTGCGCCGCCTGGTGCATATCGATGGCTTAATATAAAAAGGGCGTATCTCACTTTTTTCCAAAATCGCGTTTCTAGGAGACAATGTATAATTGCATCCTCCTTGAAGATCTTAGTACGTTATAGTTAAAAATCAAGGACTTGTGGCAACTTAAAAAATTATTTCTGCATGTAAATGATTTAGTATTTATTCAGTTTTTTGCTTCTCCTATGAAATATCGAAAATTCGAGTGCCGCCTTTCCTATATTAAGCCATCGATATGTACAGTGGTGGTCACAAATTTAAGACACGATATTTTTACATTTTATCGAAAGAATGTTAGATCTCTGTTATTTTTTAAAGTTCCTAGTAATGTTATGAAACAAAATTAATAACAATTTGTTAGCTTTTATTTCCCTAAGAATTTTTATTTCCATATTATACAAATTAATACAAGTTTTAGTCTGGTCATGAATTTAGGATATAGGCAAAATAAAGGTAAATTCACTAAAGTAAAGCTCAGTTTCATAAAACAATTTTAGAATTTGGTGGAAAATCCTTTATTTTGGATCACTGGAGCGCATCTTATGGGTAAACTTTCAATTAATGCCATTTAACGTTCCTTTGGAATGGCATACCAAGTTTTTGGATTTCTTCCGATAAATCGCTAAAATTTTTTGTGTTTACTGCTCGTACATGCTTTTCGAAATCATTTCACAAGTTCTCAATTGGATTTAAGGCCGCATATTGAGCTGGCCACTTCAGTGATATTCTTTTCCTCTAAGCAACTCTCTGAAATGTCATGTCTTAAATTTGTGACCACCACTGTATGTATGTATATTAAATGAAAAATTACACAGAGAAAAAACTGCCTCATAGAATCAATAAGATTTTCTCTATGAACCGGTTTTAGGCTAAGGGGTATCCCAGCAGAAAGAAGCGAAGATTTTTTCACCATTTTATGTGGTAAATCTTATTAATTTTATTAGGTTTTCTTATAAATTGTAAACTATAGGGATTTCTTATTGATTTTATTAGGTTGCCTTCTTGATTTTATTAAAACGGTTTTCTTCTTGATTTTATTAGGTTGCCTTATTGATTTTTTCAATAAGATTTTCTTCTTGATTTTAGTAGGTTCCTATATGAGTATGTGTAAAGCATCTTATTGATTTTTTTAATAAGGAAATCTTCTTGATTTTATGAGGTGTTTTGTTATTTCATATCTATAAATAGACATACAGAAAATTTTTTTCATAATCTTTTTCATTTTTGTATAAGAATGTTTGCACAATAATTTCAATGGTAATTCAGGCTGCTTGTTAGCATATTGGTTACAGTGCTTGTCTATCAGGTAGAAGTTTGCTGGTTCAATACTTGGTGAGTAAGTTAGTTAAGAATATAACCTAATGTGTATGTATGGATGTATAAATAAATAACATCTACAACATACATACATACATACATACATATGTATATGGTATAGAATTTAAATGAAAATACATGAGTACAGAGAATAAAGACGCAATTTTTTTATTGAAAAAATTAATAAGATAACCTCATAAAAACTATAAGATTTCTTCTTGATTTTTTCAAAAAGGTTTTCTCTATGAAATTAATAAGATTTCCTTATTGAAAAAAAAACCATAGAGATTTCTTATTAATTTTGTTCTATTTTATGAGGTTTTTAGTAGGCACTGTTTTCTCTGTGTATATTGTTTTTAACTTTGCTCAATAGTTACAGAGATATTCCCATAGCATATTACTAATAGTCATTTGTTGTACCAATTTTTACTGTCGTCTTGATGTGACGTCGACGGCGCCATTCGCAATAAGGGGATTGCATAAGTTATGACGAATCTATTAATCATTAAGATCCATGAAAATATGGACCAGAAGAGATTACAAATAAAGTATGTATTTTATCTCATTTGACATCCTTTTCATCTGAGTAAACAATTATTTTTAGATACTTATGTACCAAATTCTTACATATAAAAATTGTAACTAAAAAATTCAAACAATTAACATATTTAAATGCCTAAAAATAATTATTTCTCTCAGTGTGCCCTGGAGGAAAATACAATGTGCTCAAAAAGCAAACGTTAACGTAAACGTGATGACACAGATTTTTTTTCTCGTTTGCTATTTCCGTTTCAAAATTATTTTTCCAAGTATAATAACGCAGTAAATTGTAGAGCGTTCGAAGATTCCACCCTTAGAGTGTGAATATGCAAGTGTATGGAAGCCGATGTCTGCTGCTGCTACTGCTGCTGTATTTGTTTTGTATTACACATAAAAATTTTTATATGAGCTTCTTCATTCTTTCTCAGCTTTCTCAGATTATTGGTGCATGATATTTTTTTTCTTCTTAATTAAATGGATAAATTAAGAACTAAGATATTTAACACAATAAAATAATAAATTACTGTATGTGTTGTGTGTATGTATACAAATGCAGTGGTAGCAGTTCATCGACCTTGAATGATTTCGGGGTTATCAAAAATTCAGTATAGGTACATATGTATTTGTATATGTCGTCAACTCTTGTTTATGGCTTGTCTTTGGACGTTTTCGACGAACAACAAATTTTTATCCACAGAATAAATATGTTTAACTATATTAAAAATATGCACTTTGAACAGATTAAAAAAAAATCGATATTCGGCCGACATCTTAAGCCGGTTGAAAGTATTACAAGCTTTCTTCCATTCATTTATTTTATGAAGAAAAAAAACATACATACCTACATATAGTACATATTATAATTAATTTTATGTATTGTAGGTATGTGCGAGAAATAAATTGTATATGCACATTTATTTAAAAGGCCCCATAAAAAAGAGGGTTGGTTGAAAAATTGCTAGTAAAATCAATATGTATCTAGTAATATGTATTTTTAATTAAAAATATATTTAAATATGTTTAGTTTCTTTAAAAGTGAGTATCGCAATTTGAAAATTTAAAATGTGTAGTTAATTACTTTTTCTTTCTATTACATCCATATTTTCACTAGTATTAAAATTATGTATTTTTTTTTATTTTTATAATTTATACAACTTTTTATGTGTATTCTTTGTATGTATTCTTCAGCACTTTATCACAAATTTTCTTTTTTATTTTATTATGTGAACAACTATTCAGCTAACGCACCCAAAAAGCACTGAAATCCCTTTAGGTTTAGCTCAGCTAACAGAGCGTTATACATTTATTTATATGTACTAGATATAAAAAATTAAACTTCACATGAATCTGTGTTGACTCATTTAGGGGATGCTGCATTATATCGCACTAGATTTGAAAGAAGAAAAAAATCAATTGTGCTGAAAGAAAAAATTTCAAACTCTTGATGAGATTAGAGCATGCGCTCTTAATATGTTCGATTCATTTGCATCCAAACACTAACTCTCCATTCATTACTCCCTTAAAAAACCAATTATATTTTCCTTAGTAGCTCGTTGTCGTTAAAATCTTTGCATATCGTCGGTTGGTTTCTGGTTTGCGGCACAGTATATTCGAAATACATTATGTCTGCAGTAAACCAGAAACCAACCGACGATATGTACTCTCATGCAGAAAATTGATTTTGAACCGGTCAAAATACCTTTTAAGGAGTATCAACGTCTTTTAAACAGCCAAATTAACAACACTGATGGTCTTAGCTTTCAAGTATACTGAAGAATACACTCAAAACAAAAAAAATAAATATATGGCAGCATTTTTAAGTTGCCAGATTTTATAAGTACAGGTAATCCTTCTATAACACGGTTTTCCTCGAAGTTGTGAAAAACTTTCAGCAACATTGATTATTTCGCGTGAACTGTACTAAATGTAGCCCAACTCGCGGTTTTTTTAATGAATTTCTCGATTTTATTGCTTGAAAGTATGCAATATTTTTAAAATTCCGTGCGAAGAAAGGACTGCTTATGTTGTGTCGCAACTAAACTAAAATGATGCCAGCGTCATTTTGCATGGGAAAAAATGCTGCCAAATAGATTTTACGTGTTTTTCGCAACAAGAACAGAGTACTACTTTTGCAAATTTATTTCACAAATAGTTCATTCGGAATATTTTTACATGTAGTTTGACAGCATTTTGCACGAAATTGTAAATAGAGTACCATGCTTAACGTGAAAATTAAATTGTTTACAATATTATGCCAACCTCTTTCAAACAGCTAAATTAACAATACTGAGCTTTCAAGTATACCAAACAATAAACTCCAAAAAAAATTAAATGTATGGCAGCATGTTTATGTTGCCAGATTGTTTAAGTGCAACTAACCCTTCTGTTGGCTTTTTTATACGTACACACAGAGAAAAAACAGCTTAAAATCATTAACGAAAGTCTAGTCATGTTGAAATTTCTTATTTCAATATGGAAAAATATTAATTTACACTATTAATTTATAAATTTTATTTCTTTTTAAGTGTCTCAATATACATTTTCTATTATATTGAAAATTATTGAATAAATCTTACGGGTTCTTATTTTTAAGTTGCAGCTTTTCCCTAAGTGTACATCCTATTTCTTTTTATACTTAGATAGCACATATTGTTATCTGTGTATTATGTTGCCACACATTGTTAAATATGTATTACATAAGAAATGTAACAAAAATAATTGACAACCTTTTACACCTCATTTGCAAATAGTTTTCACGAGTTATTAACTTACAATAAAAAAGTTATGCGGCAACGCTTTTCACTTTTATTTGCAAATAGAAGCGCGTATAAACGGGATACATAACAGAGTTTTCCTCCAACATGAACTGAAAACTGCGACAACCCTTTTTTAAAATGACATTTCCATAATGCGAAAATGAAATATTATGCATTATTTTATTTTCAATATAGGGCTATGAGATAGAATTAAAAAGAAAATGGCGGTATTCGGTATTTTATGCAAATTGTGTGCGTCATTGTAAATGCAAAACATCGTAGCTTTTTTTTTAAATACAACAACAAAATATACACACAATCCAAAGAATCGTAGCTTTTTTTTTAGTTTGCATTTGCACTTACGCAAGACCATTCGCATCAAACATCCAATAAATTCAATGTGTAATTCTCATTAAAAACATCATAATTAATTGGAGCAACCGGGATGCGAAGACAAAAATATTGCTAGTAAAAATTGCAATAACGACTAGGCTGGCAAACATTTTTATTATTTATTCTTGAGTGCAGAACTTTTGTCTGCAAAGAAGATTAAATCAAATTGATTGTTATCAGCATGATAAATAAAGGTACACACTAAAACCCTGCGTAAACATTCTTAAAATGTAAATACTTCTTTCTTAAAAACAATAAATGCTGTCATATAATAAGCCAAGCATGATGGATGTAGTGATGTTCGTGTATATGAGTGTTTACAAGTGATGTTGCGAACACTTCTGGTTAACAAACACTCCAAATACCACAAATACACCTGGTAAAAATTACATAAATGATGATGCTGCCACTGAGGATTTTTTTAGATTTTCAGTGTTGCCGTAATTTTCAGGGGAAATGCCGGGGAACCCCTGGGATCTTAGCTTAGTTTTTGGGAATCTCCAATATGGTTTGTGTATTCGCTAAGAGGTTCGTTATTTGAATAAGTGGTTCGTGGCAGTGATAGCTGAAGCTGTCACACATGCACAACGTGTATGTTGTGTTGTTCAGTGTTTGTTTTTGAAGACTTCCGCTACAAAAAAATCCCTCATATCTTGAAAGTTCTTTTAAATGGTCTTATGCAGGGCTCTAGTGCACACGAACACTGATGATTGATTCGAGAGTGGAAACTTTCGTAGTAAGAGTCGAAATACGCCGGAACTAAGGCGGAACTCAAATTTTCGATATTTTACAGGAGAAGCAAAAAACTAAAGGAAAACTAAAGCATTTACATGCAGAAATAATTTTTTAAATTGCCATAAGTCCTTGATTTTTAACTGTAACGTACTAAGATCTTCAAGGACGATGCAATTGTGCGTTGTCTCCCAAAAAACGTTAAAATCGGGATTTCGGACAAAATTGAGATACGCCCTTTTTATATTAAGCCATCGATACATATGTATATGGTTTAAAATTAATTTTTATGGTGATATGCACAATATAAATGTTTCTTCAAAATTCTGAGCATAACAGTGGTAAATTGCGGTTCGGTACGGACAATAGATATGTACTCGTAATACTATACGAACTTTAGTCGACGAACAAACGCGTGTTACGTATTTCTACCTTAAGCGTTTTATAAAATGAGGGCATAAAAATAAAATACTAAATACATTTTGGTGCGTGAAATTATTTTTAAGAAATTTAACTACGAGGGCGGTTCGGAAACTTCGTAGACTATCAATGAAAGAGAATAGTTAGTTTTTCAAAAATATTTTTATTTTTCAATATAATCTCCTGAAACTTCAATACACTTAGTCCAACGCTTTTCTAGCAATTCTATCCCTTGATTAAAATAGTTTTCCTCAAGGTCTTCAAAATAGTGGTTTACAACTGTAATTGTATCTTCATTTGAGGTAAAACGCTTGTCAGCAAGGAATTTTTTTAGATTTGGGAACAGGTAAAGTCACTGGGAGCCAAATCAGGAGAATAAGGTAGGTGGCCAAGCAACTCGTACTTTAATTCGTTGATTTTAGCCATTGTTAAAACACTCTTGTGCGCTGGTGCGTTGTCTTGATGAAAAATTATATTTTTGTATTGTAAGCCAGGACGTTTTTCTCGAATTTGTACATTTAATTGATCCAAAAGGTTGCAATAGTACTCTATAGTAATATATATAATAATAGTACAATAGAATTTATTGTTTTACCCTTTTGCAGATAGTCAATCAATAAAATACCTTTGAAGTCCCAAAAAACCGTTGCCATAACCTTACCAGCCGATTGAATTATTTTTGCCTTCTTTGGGGCACTTCCTCCAGCTTCAGTCCATTGTTTGGATTGTTCTTTTGTCTCTGGAGTATAGTGGTGGATCCATGTCTCATTAAAAGTTATGAAACGACGCTTAAAATCCATTTTATTTCGCTTAAAACGATCCAAACAAGCTTGAGAAATGTTCATTCTTATGCGTTTTTGGTCGACTGTTAACAAATGCGGCACCCATCTTGCAGAAAGCTTTTTCATCTGTAGTTCTTCATGCAAAATTAAATGGACTCGATCATTTGAGATGCCCATGATATTAGCTATTTCACGCACTTTTATTCGTCGATCATTTAATACCATATCATGCACTTTGGCTACAATTTCTGTTGTTGTTGCTGTTTTTGGACGTCCACTACGTGGTTCATCTTCAATGCTTGTACGACCACGTTTAAATTCAGCAACCCAATTTTTTACTGTTGCATATGAAGGAGCACTTTCACCTAACACATTCACCATATCATTATAAATTTCTTGTCCCGATAAACCTTTTTTATATAAATATTTAATGACACCACGCATTTCTAATTTTTCCATTGTTAAAAAATCGCGGATGCGTCTTTTGTGAACACCTGTTTCTATATGAAGGAGTTGCCAGATCGCAACAAAATTTATCATGTGTTCATAGCAGAGATGGAAGTTTCCAAAACACTTAACTTTTTTCTGTTTATACCGCGCTTTTTGTGCTAGGCTAAGAAGTTTCCGAACCGCCCTCGTATAAAAATGTTTATTATTATCAAATAATAGATCATTTGGAGAATGACGTCCAAAAAAGTTATTACCCTAATAAACAACTTATGCATGTATGTATGTAAAGATCCACTGGACGCGTTTTTAAAGTGTTTAAAATATTGTAACTTTTTTATATTATCTTGGGAGAAGATACGACAAAAAAAGTGCTAAAACTGGCATCTTTTAAATGCGTTCCAAGCAGAGATGTTCGCGTGTCGAATTTTTGCAACACGACACGAACACAAATAACAAGACGCTCAACACGTACGAAACATGCACACAAAAAATTTTGTCAACACGACACTGCACGAAATATTATTGGTATGGTATTTGAAAATCAGAAAATTTAATTAGTTTTTGTCTACCTATAGAGTCGCTTTTCAAAATATGACACCAAGTTGGCACTGCCAGCTCATACTATCTGCCACCACAGCTAATACTATCGGTTTACGTACAGAACTTTAGGCTTCAGAGGCTCATACAATGTCACCAAATATGCTGGTGCTGTGTGTTTGACGATACAAAATATTAAATTTTTTTCTCTACTTCATACATATGTAGATATTTTACATCTAAAATAGTTTTGTGTTTTTCGTGTCAATTTTGCTCAACACGATTTTTTGTCACGAACACTTCGTGTTGGGGCGTGCGTGTTCGTGTCAGGAAAAAAACACGACACGCGCCCATCTCTAGTTCCAAATCAGCAATGGTTAGATATGGCTTGACCAAAAAAAAAATGTTTAGTGAAGCGTCATAAAACAAACTCAGCTGCTTTACTTTGAGAAGAAGCGTAACATCATCTCGTTTTTCATCTTTGTATAGGATGAACTGATGTAATGTTAATAAAACAAAAGTTAATACAATGGATTATCATTTAACGCCCAAGAACATTTCATTTTGAATATGATGCACTCACTCACTCACTTCCAATGAGTTCGTATTAAAGTCCTGCACAGGACAATTTATAAGAACTTTCAAGACATGAGGGATTTTTCAAATGCTTTACTACAGCGAAGTCTTCTAAAACAAACGCTAAGCAACACTGTTTGCAAGAATTGGTTTCAGTTCTTGCAAGTATAGGAGTGGAAAAGAAAATACTTCGTGACCAGTGTGACCAGATTTTAAAATAATATTAAGCTAAATCACATTTGAAAAAAAGCTAAAATAAGCTAAAAAGTTACATTTTAGGCTAGAAAATAAAGCTAAACTTTTTTCCACTTCTTTGATCACTTTTCAATAGTTTCTTATTGCTAAACTAGCGTTAAATATTACACAAACATATTTTTTTATTATACATATAGAATATTTGCTTAATGAAATTATTTATTAATTATTATATTTTAGATTCAATGAAGAACAAAACAAAAACTTCCCCCAAATAATCTTAAAAAGTTTTTAAAAATGTAAAAACATTTATACTAAAATACGAAAGGTTTTTAAGTGAATTAATGCTATTGCAGGTAAAGCATGGATCACACTATCTGCACAATGTACCGAGTTTCGTCAGATCAGTGAAATAAAGTCATAAGTAAAGATTTTGCCCTAATTTATCGACTACTTGAAATACAAGGACACAATTGCGCCACACTGCATTGGTAATAAGCCCATATAGACTTATTCCAGAATTAATTAAGGCTATTTCAGGTTTTTCTTTTAAGTTAATTGATGCCGCTGAATGAACGTTCAACTCAAGTCAAATAATTTTATACCCAAAAAACTCAAAAAGTGTTTTGGCCACTAATATGAATTTAACTTTTTCCATTGGAATTCTAACCATTCTGCCATTATCTTCTTCTTCTTTCCATTTATGTTATAAAATTGTCGTATAATTTACATTTTGTATTTTTTGTAAACTATTTTACAATGCTAAAAAATTATAATTTTTATGAGTTGTTTATGTTTTTAATATATTTTTAGAGAACACGCAATTTAGACTAAAAAAAGGCTAAAAAAGCTAAATGAGTTTTTAAAAAAAGCTAAAAAATAAGCTAAGAGCTAAATGAAAATTTTAAGGCTAAATCTGAAACAAATAAGCTAAATTTAGCTCAAAATAAGCTAATATGGTCACGCTGTTCGTGACTGAAAAATTTCTACGCATGGGCGCGTATACAAGCGTCATGCATGTACATACACACACACGTTGTGTTTATTTTTATCTTTTATTTTTCTGCGCCCACACAAACGCACACATGCATTGACATTAGTTGTGTAGCTTCCCTGAAGGAAATGTTGATGGTGAAAATGTACTGAGTCGCTTTTGACTTTGTCACCAGTACTACTCTCTAATTAATCCCCATACAATACTTTGTGCTATAGACATTTAGCATGTGCTTGTCATTGAAAATCTACTAGTAACACTAAAACAATTGACTGGGTAGTGAATACATAGTTCTTATGGGAACATGGAGACATACCAACCAGACATTTAGTGGTACATTTCTATACCTTACGTACATACAATTATATGAATATTGACAAGTTGTTGCAAAAGCCACCAGAAATAGACCACATTTGTTGTCTCTCTTTCTTTTATACTGACGAATAGAAAAGAAATTGTAGACAATGTACCTACTACTAGAAATTTAGTGTTGACATAGAGACATTTGGCCCCAGTCTGACTGCAGGGTTGCTTTAAAAAAAACCTCCCTTAAACACATAATAGCTTACCATATACATATATCACACACACTCAAACGTATAATATGGAAAATAACAAGCATACACGTATCAACACTACTTTGTTGATTGTGTTTGTTCGTAACAAGAAGTCTTCACGACATTGCTTGTTAGCACTCATATACACGCACACAAATGCATCTATCGTGCTTTGCTTATAATACGACAGCATTTATTATTGGTTTAGTATAATGCAGCCACGAGAATACATTTAAAAACAAGACGTATTTACATTTCAAGACTATTTACGCAGGTCTTTAGTTCGTATGAAATTTCGTAATTCCCTCGTGCTCTTCACATACTTGCTTTCTTTTTGTGTCATTATTGTTTTGTTTACGCATACAATAAACAACAAGTGGTATTGATTTGGCAATAATATCCATGGATATGCATACATTGTATATTTATAGTGTACATATACATATGTACACGCGTACATGTTTATGTATATTTAAATGAATACGTCTCATAGTATTGTTGACCAATAATGGGTTTTATTTCGAAAATATCACCAGCTTTACTTACAAGTTACTATAGTAACTAATGGGTGTATGTACATATGTATGTATGCATGTTGTATGTAAAGTTCGTCAATTAATTGTTTACTTTTATCTAGAAAAATTTATTGCTGCTACTCGGTGCCAAGCAGGTTAGCAAAATACATATGTACATTAAAGCACCCAATGTACCAAAAAATTTATTTTATTCGCTCCAGCGGTAGTTTCTGGTAGACTGGTCATAAAAAATTACATTTGCGTAAAAATTGCATTGCACTTTTCATCAAAAAAAAAAAAAAAAATAAAACTATAAACGCTTTTGTAACCAAACTTTCAAATGCAGCATTTTTCGAAAAAAAAAAAATAAAATTGTATAACCATTTTTGTGCAGAATAATTTTGCCCTAACTATGTCCTATCATGGTCCTTTCATGTGATGAAAATAAGTTTTTTTGGGAAAACTTTTTTTCAATGCATCATGTGCTATTGGATCATTTCCAAATACATAAAGTTTATAAGCATTTAATAAAATGGTATGCGATGTTTTAATTATTATATTATTAAATGATATATATTTGGTCCAAATTTAATGGGGCTATATAATCTACATATATTACCTTATAAAATAATGAAAATAGATTATAATTATCGCTATCCAATTTTTAGCGAGAGTCGTTGAAAAAAAGTAAAAACTTAGTTTAATCGCATGAGAGATAAAAAATGTTTCTGTCTTATTGACTTCAAACATGCATTTTTATATAGAAAGGCCCTAACTCATTATTTTTTTGAAATCGAGATTTTTGTATATTTCGATAGAAGAACATGTAATGTATCAAAAAATGCAAAAAAATAAACTCGATTGCAAAAATATATCGAGTTAGGGCCTTTCTATATTAAGGTAACGATATGTATGTCTATGTTGCAATAAAGCAGTGATATGTACTGTGTGCTTCTTTCACATTCCATATCTCTACAAAAGCTACACTTTCGTATTACAGTAGTCGATCGTAAATTAGAGCTCTCTAAAACTCGAATCCTTCGGAAATTAGAACCAACGTTTTTAATACATTGCATGCTTTGAAATTAAAGCGTTTTTTCTCGACTGCGCGACGCAAATAAGGCTATTGTGTTTATCAGCCTATGTTTGTATACATATGTGACGCGCAAAATAGAAAGGGACCTAAGGGTAAAAACCGGTATTGTTCAGGAGAGCCATTTTAAAGATTTAAATACGTGTATCTTTGGTGTACCATCACTGAGCGTGTTGGTATTGGTCTCATTTGAAAGCGACACATCTTATGACGTCAGAAACGTGTTGGTCAACCTTGAAAACGCGCATAGGCCGTCCCTACCTCTTGTTTTGTGTAGTTGGTTTTTACTGTTTTCTACCTAGCGGACTGTTTCGATGAGTTTGATATCAATTTTGCTCGCGTTGTTTCGAATCCAGGTTTATTTTCTGAAATTATTAATTGTGAATTATAATAAATACTCATTTATAATTCTTTTAAATCGTGAATATCACTCTGTTAGTACGAAAATTTTTTCACATAACCTTAGAATCGTCGAATTAAATTTCATAAAACGCGCATATCTCTGGGAGGGAACACTTTTGGGGCATAGGATCGGTCTTATTCGATGCTCAGATGTTGTCCACATAAAAAAAAAGTGAAAATTGGTTTTTTTAACCTTAGGTCCCTTTCTCTATGCGCTGTCACATATATGTATATATGTTTTCATTTGCGGCACTATATAAACCGAACGCGTTGGCCGATTTTGATGATTCTTACATCAATATTTATCTTAATACTGGAAGTGTCACTAAAGATATGGCAGTAGTAAAAACTCAATATGACGGACAACACACGTCATTTTGTAAATACGAAAAAAATAAAAAGTCGGTGAACTACATATATCAAAATGGGCATCATTCGACAGGTATTTCAAAATCATTTAGCTTTAGATTTCTCTTATGATTTTTCATTTTGAATGTCCATTTAGAATATTTAACGGTTCAAAGTTGGTCGCAGTCGGGTTATTTGATTTTTTTAATTACTACTTGTTATTTTTAGAACCGTCATTTTTAATTTCAGTTTGTTCTTATTTTTTGTTTGTTTTTAATATTGAAAAATTGTCTTTATAACTTTTATTTGGCTTCCACTTTCTTTAAATTGTGATGAATTTTAATAATAAAAATAATAAAGTTAAAAGCATCTATTCAGAAATGTTTTTTGTGTATTTTCTAAACGATATAATTTTTAAGAAACCTTTGGAAATTAGAACTCCTAGACAATTAGAACTACCCCAGGAACAAAGCGGTTCTTATCTACGAGCGTCTACGGTATAAATAAATAATAATAAAATTAAATACAAATTGGATTTTCTCCTTCCTGAAGTGCAAAGATTTGTTTGAAATTTGATAAATGGCAAAAAAAATGGCAAAAGGAAAATATAAATAAAATTAAAAACTTTTAAATTTCAACACTACTCTGCGAAAATTTGCTTCACAAACTGTATAAAAGGGAGAATGAGACCAATCAAACAAAAGCCAAAGAAACAAAAAATATACATATACGAGTATGTATGTATATACATACATATGTATGTATGTATATAAACATTTTTCCAGATACAATGTATCGTGTTACAGTTTTGAAAATCACGTCTCTATTGGTAAACAATCTGATTGCAAACATCTCCCACTAATTCCCTTCCAGTCCATGACATCACTCGTTATTTGACTTCAAACAAAATAACGTATGAATGAATGATACTCACATTTCACAAACATCATTAGCAGTGATCAGTGTTGCCAAACGTGCAGATTCATTCGGTTTTCGCAGTTTTTTGATGTGTTGAAAGTCGTGCAGTTTTGTTTTTTTTTTTTTGTTCAAAAAAGAAACAGGCAAATCACGGCATTCGATACGACTCGTAATTTAAAAATATTTCAATAGAGTTTATATGGATTTGAATACTAGTTGGACTTCAATTTTTCTTTCAATTTAATAGCTGTTTTAAAAGAGGGTACGTTCGTAAAAGCATTTATAGTGCACGTCTGCAGCATCACGAACATCTAACGTTCAAAAATGCATATCTTGGCAGCACTGTTTCGTGTCAAAAGTTTTTTAATACATTTAATCGGCATACCTGCCGCAAATCTCTGCAAATGGCGCAGTAAATTATTTTAAGATGCAAGAAGTTGCATTGGAACAATATGTTGAATATATATACTACATATGTATTTTGATATTTAAATTACCTGTTTCGAATTACCAAAAATTGAGATTCATAAATTCGAAAATAACTTTCAAAAACGTAATCTTGGTACTTAAGGTTTATTGAGCGCTAATTTGACGTATTTCGATGGGAAATTTGTCAAATAAACCTGCAATAAATGTAAAACATTTTTTATGAATACGGCGGGTAGTCTTTTATTATTTTAAATTCCTAATTCACACTCAGCAAATCTTACTGCTAAGCTGATTAGTTTTTTAGGAAAGAGAGACGAGGGTAAAAAGGAACTTTTATGTTCCCCTCGTCTCTCTCTCTCTCTCTCTCTCTCTCTCTCGCTGTCTTACAAACTAATCAGCTTAGCAATAAGACTTGCTTAGTGCAAATTAGGACTAATAAGTTTTTTTTATTTTAGTTGATTCTTTTTACAAACAATTAAGTTCTCATAAGAAATAGTCGCTTTGAATTTCTTTTAAATTTTTTTGCTACTATAATTTAAAAAAAAAATTGTCACTTTTATGATCAGGATTTTCTTAAATAAAATTACTTGCCAACTTGAAAATTGTTTGCAGTTCGTTCAAAAATGTCAACTGAGCACAGACATGGAGCAGTTGCAAAGCTTGTGCAACAGATGATCACGCATACGCTATAAAACCTGGCAGAACTGCAGCATTGATGCATAAATTTGCAGAATTTACGAACGTACCCATAATTTTTGTGTTTGTAAAAAATTTATAACAGAAGTAATTTTCTTTGCTGAAATAAAATATATATAAAATCAATAAAAATAGTGAAGTACTGCAGTTGATAGACTTTTATAAAAGAAGTGAAGTTTTAATATAATTTGAACATAAAATTGAAATCAAATTGCTTGCAGCCTACGTCACAACTTCAATTTTAGCAGATTTTGACAAACCATATGTGTGAAAAAATTGAAAGCAATTTATTGAACGTGTACATAGCTACAAGGTTAGGAACAGTAATTTAAGTTTTAATACTTTTAAATAAAATTCAAAAGAAATACCATAAAAGTTATAAATGTTAAAAATTATATCCTGGCAGGTTAGTGGATAGTGTGGTGGTGAGTAGTGTGCTAAGCTATCAGCGATAAGTTAAATGCAAGTTTATCCTACCTGGCAAGTTAAATTAAAACTGTAATAATTAATAATCGGATAAACTCCTACTTTCAACTAACTTTAAGTTGTAATAATGGTCATTGAAGGTGTATGCTTTGTTTTAGAGTTCTACTTCTATTTAAAGAAAAAGATATGTAGTCATGATGTTGTTTGCAAATAATTTTTACTGGCTGCTGTGAGCCTTTGATCGTCTTTTTAACGCCCGACAAAAAAGAGGGGTGTTATAAGTCTGTAGTGTGTCTGTGTATCTGTGTGTCTGTCCGTGACCACGTACAGCCCAAACGGCTGGACCGATTTTGATTTAGTTTGGAAAGGTGACTTGATCGAGATGGTTCTTAACCATGTTTGAAGAAAATCGGTCCAGCCGTTTAGAAGATGTCACATATTTTCTAGATAATTCGGGGTTTTTAAAATTTTTAATTTTTGTTATTTTTTGTGTACAATTGTCAGAAAATTTTTTGCCAAATATATTTTGTTAGAACTTACAATTTACATAATGTCTTGGTGATGTCAGTTAGCCGAATATTTTTTTTTTTATTATGATCTGGGCAAGCGTTTTGTGGCACGAGGAATGGTTCAAAATGGCTGGCAAAAAACATATGACACATAAAAAGTTCTTCTAGGTTGCAAAAAAAAGTATTTTATGGCAGGGTGGGATAAAAATTACTTTTTATGTCAATACTTGAAATGGAAAATGGCACATGTCACAAAAAACTTTCAATGATTATTGAGTATTTTCTTTCGTTTATTAAATTTCTATAATTAACAAATTTAAAGTATAATAATGTTCAATTCTTGAGAGAAAAATAAAATTTTCTTTTTCCATTAAGTCGTGTGCAAATTGAAATCTTTAAATTTGTTTTCTCTCAAATTACATAGTTTTTTGGAGTGTTATGACGTTCTTGAACTAAATGAGCGATTTTAAAGCATTTGTTTGTTGGCAAAACTTTTTTGATTGCTCTTTTCACGTTAAATTAATTCATGAAATTAAATGAATTAAAAATAAAAAAAATCACTTGGGCTTTTCTTAACACAGCGATGTAGATCGAAAAATAATTTTGATACTCGTATAAAAACAGGAAATATTGAAATAAATATAATTTTTAAGTTTAAGGTCAAAATTAGAATTATTTTTATATTGAATATTTTACTACAACATTGGTTAACTTCTTCAGGAGATATTTATGCACAGTTATTAAATCGGTTTCCGAATTATATTATTTCCAATTTTCCGATTTCTTTTAAACAAGTTATAGCAAAGTTTCACTTTTCGAATTGTGACACAAAACGGACGTTTTTCTTGAATTATTCGTCAACACCGAATATTTTTATTTATTTTTTAGTTTTCGCGTTTGCACATTTTTTTAAGTTCTGAATCAATGTTGAATATTTTTAAAAAGATAATTTAGAGAAGCCGCTTGTAATAAAGAGAGTGCACATAATCGTTTTGTATTGAAATGAAAGTTGCAGAAAATCGTCATTTAAAAAGTGTAGGCATTTCTACAAAAACGTATTTACCAATTAATATTCTGAATTAAGAATTTAATTGAAGCAATTTAATTTTTTTATTAATTCAAGTAAAAAAACTTAATTGATGTTATTAAATTGTTTAGTGGTGAAAATTTAATTAATTTTTTTTATTGATATAACAAAATTGTAATTAATATTACAAAACTTTTTTATTAATTTTTTTTTGTATGTAAGTAACGAATGATAGCTTTATTGTAGAGCTGCACACGCCCTTTCGTAAGACCCTTTGCCCACTGTACTCTAGTGTAGATTTGAAACTAATACAAATAGTTCCATGTACTTGTATCAGAACAAGATAGTATTGTTGCAATTGAAAAGGTTTTACGTGTAGTTAGTTCTACTGCCAAGTAGAGATGGGCGCGTACCAAATTTTTCGATTACGACACGACCCGAACATGAATACCAAGATGTCGAACAAGTACGAAACACGCATACGATAAATTTACACAACACGACATGCACGAAATCAAGTTGAATAGCAAAAAAATTATTTTTTTTATATTCAAATAAGTAAATATGTACATATTTTTGTTTAATTTCAGAACTTTAAACTTAAGAGTCCTATACAGAGAAACAAGCCGATCGGCTCACAGCCGGCTCCAGAGCCGCCGCCGACTTCCAATGTAAAATCAAGCCGCCGCCGATGTATGCGGCTAGCATCGGCTCAAAATTGCAGCCGGCTAATTGTTTTTTGTAGTTGCAAATTTGTACTAAATCTTAGAAATTATTATTTTTTTAATTTTTTATAGAAATGTTTTTAAAAAACTTATAAAAAGCGGCTGTAAGTGTCAGACGGCTCAAGCCGGCTTATGAGCCGCCGCCGACTATTGTTTCCTGAGCCGCCGCCGCCGACTTTTTAAGACGGCTTGTTTCTCTGGTTCTATACAACACTATCACCAAATTTGGTGACATTGCATATTTGATATTATAAAATATTGGGCCTTATTACGAGTGTCGTATTATGACTTCGACTGCGACGATTTTGTACTAGACTAAAGAACATTGCAAAAGTTTTTCTTTAATCTAGTACAAAATCGTCGTAGTCGAAATACGACACTCGTAATTAGGCACATAATATTTTTTCTTTCGGACATCTAAAAACTCTTCGTGTTTTTTCGTGTCAATGTTGCTCAACACGACTCGAGCCGATTATATATGAAATCTGATTTTCTGTCATGAACACTTCTTGTTGAGTCATGCCTGTTCGTGTCACGAAAAAAGCACGACACGCGCCCATCTTTACTGCAAACTTTGTTTTTTTATCATGCATTTAATGCTAGGTACAGACTTAGCAATGTGTTTATGCAACCAGGCAGGTTGCATTGTCGGTCACATAGTCTGTAGTCTTCTTTATGGTGGCATTCAAAGTTTCGAAAATATCAAAATGTTTTGATGTTTATGGGTTGCATTGTAGCCAACAGTGTCTGTGACAAAATATTCGAAAACGTGTTGCATAAGCAAGTTGCAAAGTCTGTACCTACCATTATGTTTCTTGTGTTTTAATTTATTTTTTAACTTAATAATAATAATAATAATAATGATAAATAAATGTATTAATTAAAGAAAAAGATTATTAACTTACATATGAAATGATTAAAGCTCTTGAACGCATCTTTATAAATATGTTTTTTAATAACATTAACATTAACAACCAAAAGGCACATTCTGGCAAAGGCAGAAAGCAAAGGCATCTTAAATTGGATGTGGTTATTTATGTCGGTTGTATAAATAACACGTTCCCAGAGCTGAACTCTGATTCAAAATCAATCAAATTTTATATATCGCAATCGAAATCGAAATCAAGACAATTTTTTGATTTTGAATCTATGTTACCGCAAGGAGTTTTTTGTATAGGCACGTTTGTGGTGATGGCGATAAAACGTTTTCAAACTTGAGCGTAGAAAAGTTTGAGATACGTTTTCATAATTAAAAAAAAAAAATAGTAACAACAATTATTTTAACCGAAGTTGGAACGAAAACGAAGTATTATAACAGTTAAAAAAGTGTTTTATTTTTTTATAACAACTATTTTTCCTTTTACATTTTAAAACTATATGTATAAGGATAATATTTTTAATTAACGTTTTTTTTTTTGGGTGGGGGGAGGGAAAAAGTGACAACTTTATTTAGGCTGCAACACGGTGTGTAAGGCACTCAAAAATATAAATTTTTAATGTTCAAAGTACATAATATTGTTCGTTATTTAATGAATGAAAACAAACGTTAATAATTTCAAAACTTCATAAAAAAAGGCACTTGTTTGTTGACCAAAAAAAAAAAAAAAAGCTATAGTTTTATTCAAATCGTATATATAAGGCACGTTATGTTTTTCACTTTTTTTTTGTATAAAGTAAAGTTGTTGGGGGGTTTTTTTTGTATATTTTCACATTATTCAAGTCGAATTAATTAATTATTATGTTGTTATTATTTGTATTGAATGGAACAATTGACTTGAATTATTTTAAATTTATTTTATGTACTGCTGCGAAGTTCTTTTACTACTTTGGATGGCTGATGATGTCCTTTCCGATCTGTGGTTAGGCCTAGAATGATGTGTTTTGCTGGCGACACATCCTGGGTTTCTGTCTGAAAAATTCAATCATCCTACTAGTCCTCAGTAAATGACGACGTTGAACAGTCGTCTAGTATGAAATATACGGCGCATGCTCCACATTAATACAAATACGTATGGATGTATGTACGTGCCACATTCGGCATACATACGTACATACATATGAATGTACATATATACGTACTCCAGTGTACTCATGATGTTGAGTGATAAATATAACCAGGATCCTGTAATGTGCGTCGCTGCTCTTTAGCGAGTGGCATATGAGCGTCACTCGATTAACTTGTTTTATTTTTTCACTTTAACATTGAGATCCATGTTATTTTATTCTTTATAAAACTGATAACTGATAAGGGTGCTGAAAAGCGTCATGATGCTTAAATCAACATACATACTCTAATGTAAATACATTTTTTAATGGGTTGGCTACGGGGATGCTGCTGAGCTGTTAGAACAACATTAGCACTCAAAAGGGGAAATGATAATTTAAGACAACTAACAGCTCATTGAAGGAAAGTTTTGAGTGTAATATGTATGCATATTGGGATATTTTTCACAATGTTGTAGCAATATGTACCCACTACTACTGACATCACAAGCATCTTCATCATCACGTGAAAATCTCCAACTGTGCTAAATTGTGTTGCCAAGTGTGTGGAGTCGAGCAGCAGCTTCTTGGAACAATAAAAATTACATAACCATAGAATTTTTTTTTCCTATTCATTAACTGCAAAAAAAAATACACAACTACTACAGTATCTATTTTCTTTTTATTTTTCCTTTTCTTTTTTAGTAAAATTTAATTCCGTAGGAATGGGAAACGCGTCATGATGCTACAAGGAAACAACAAACAGCAGGACTGTTTAGATTAACACGTTTAATCTATTAATACCCTCGATTTTGCTCGATTGTCATCTAATTAGTTTTCTCAATTTTCAATTTCGAAACATGAAAAGACTTTTTAACAAAATGTGACATACTCGTACATGTCCTTTTTTACATAACGATCCATTGATTAATGAAACTCCTTCCTCGGTAGCATTTTGCAACTGCCTTGAATAAAAAAAATAAGAAAAACTATAATAATAAAAAAAAACAACAATGCCCTCAAACTGTGAAGAACATTTTCTAAAAATCCATTTTATAATAGCAGCGACGAGGCTTTGCAAATATTTTTTTTTAATTTATAAAAGGACGAAATTCCTGGACCATGACTCAATTTCTTAAGCGCCCTTATAAATAAATATTACTATTGCGGTGGCGAAAATCAATGAATTAAACTTCCAGTTGCTTCAGATTAGCTCCCTCTTATTATTTTCTATTTCTAAACACAAAAAATTTAGTAAAATTATACTGATTATCTATTGACGATAACGCCAGTACTACTGACAAATTATACCCCAACTAATGCTATCTAGTTTTGACATTTAACACAAGCTTGTCCTACGAAATCTACCAGTAGACTTCGTCAATACTGACTAGGTAGTTCTTGTGGGACCATATGGCGAAAATGTCAGCAGTAAGATTGTACTGACTTACTATTGACGATATCACCACACTGTGGGAAATGTCCGTAGTAAAACTGTACTGATTCACTATGGACGCTGTCACTACCTGCAGGAAATGTCAATAGTAAAATTATACTGATTACTTAAGTATGGATGTGAAAGTGTGACAAAAATCCTTAACTGATGGCACAAAATCTTCCACAGGATCAAAAAAGATTCCATAATTAGCACTTTCACTGGAATTTTTTTTAATTTTCTAATTTTATACAATATAGATTGTTATTTTATTTGTTTTTTTTTTGTAATTTCTTTTATATAAATGTTTTTTTAATTATTGTTCAATACACCTTTATTAACCTTTTAATTTGATTTCTTAAGCTAATTTTTAGAAACACATATTTTGTTTGACGCCACTTTTATTTTCAACAAACCAATAAAACATTAAGAAGAAGCATAGTTGTGTGTATTTGAAGAAATGTTTTCTATGCATCAAAAACAATATTAATATGTAGACGCTCCGTTGACAATGTCACCAAAATAGTTGACAAAAGTGGTGACTTGGGTACACTTAAACCTCCGTTTCCTTAAGGGTAGTTGCAATACATTTTTATGCTTAGTTGCTTGCGTGAGTTGTTTGTGTATTGTTGTTGTTTTTTTTTATGTTTGTAAACAGCCGACAAACTTCTGTTGGCTGGTGGGCAGTGACTACTGCAGTCGGAGGATCGCAGGTTCGAACCCTTTTGTCAAGTCAAAGTATTTTGTATTTTTTTTAACTAAAACTTTTCAAATAAATTGTATGTTGCATGCTCAATGAAATAATGTTGAATTAAAACTTTATTCATGATGGTACATATTTAGTGTGTATCTAAAGAATATATAAAGTTGTTGTGGCTGCAGGGGTAAGCACGTTGACTACCACGCGATGAGTTCCGATGAGTTTATATACAAAAAAAAAATTTTTCTGATATCTATGTCAACCAAACGTAAGTTAAATAATTAATAAAATACAATTACTACATTAAATTAAATTCATTTTGTTCCAACTTGAAATAACTTTGATTCGACATGATCTTCATTTTGTTTTTAACAATACGTAAATGTTAAATCAACGTGAAATAAAGTTATTTCAACAGGAAAAATTTTCTTTGGCAATTACTATAAATCATGTTAGATTAACATGAAACACATATGAAGCAAAATCATTGCCGAAAAATATTAGATTAACCTCGTTTAAGTTGATTTTAATTAAGTTGAAATTTTTCTGTGTGTTTTAATTTTGTTTCTCTATTTTCAAGAAATCATTATTTGATCATATACAGTAGCACCAAGTGAAACTCGTACACCTCAATTAAATTTTTTAGATGTCTTATAATTTGAAAAAAACAAACAAGTACAAAAAACTTAATCCTGTATTTTATTACTCCATTTTATAAATATATAAAAAAACAAGTCAACTTAAAAACTTTAATTCAATTAGGTTTTTGCAAAGCAAAAATATAATATAGTGCGTATTTCCATACCAAAGGTAAACTCGTACACTGGTTTAAATTTCAAAGAAGGATTTTCACTTTAAAGAATTTAATATTTTGTGTGCATCCCCTTATTTTTTATTACCATCTTCAGCCTATTTGGTATACTCTGAACGAGTTTTTTGCAAAAGCTAGGTTCAATTTTTTGCCATTCTTCTTTAAGAGCTTTTTTCAAATCGTCCTTGGAACTTATGGTATGGTGGCGAATTTTCCTGTCTATGTAGCTCCACAAATTCTCAATGGGGTTAATATCTGGACTCTGGGCTGGTGTATCCATGACATGCGGACAATTATATAACAACCATGATCGCACATTATAAGCCTTATGCTTTGGATCATTGTCTTGATAAAAATAAAAATTATTGCCAAGACCAAGTTTTTGCTTACATTGTGGCAAACTTTCTTTTAAAATGTTAAGGTACACGTGCTGATCCATTATGCCCTCGATAAAGTGCAATACACCAGGCCCAGAAGCAGAAAATGAACCCCAAACCATTACCGACCCACCACCGTGCTTTACTGTGGGTTTCATATTTTTAGCAAGCAGCGCTTCATTTTGCCTTCTCCACACATAGGGCCTGCCATCTGATCCAAACAAGTTGAACTTGCTTTCGTCAGTGAATATCACGTTCTCCCAAAACGAAAAATCTTTAGATTGATGCTCTTTGGCAAATTGCAGTCTTATTTTTTGGTTTCGTTTGTTTATAAGAGGTTTTTGTCTTGCTCTTCTACCATTAAATTCAGCTTTGTTTAAAATATTTCTGATAGTTTGAGCGCAACATTTCTTTCCCAAATCCTTCTCCGCGATTTCTGCTAGCTTCGGTGCACTTAAAAATGGATTTTTTTTACTTGCAGTAGAATGTATTGCTCGTCACTATCAGATAAGATTTTATTATTCGCAACCTTCGGCTTATTTTCAACTCTTTTCTCAGTGTTGTATCTTTTTATTATATATTGTACAGTTGATCGGCTTCGGCCTATAATTTCTGATATTTCTCGAAGTGATTTCTTATTTTTATAATGCTGAATTACCAGTTTTCTAACTTCAACACCTGTTTGTCCTCTCTGTCTTCCCATTATTTTTTTTATGATCCAAAAAACACAATTAAGTGAATAATATTATAAAATTTGGAAAGTAATTCAAAATTCATAGACTTTTAAACAGATTTCGCGAAATAATTTGACGTTAGACGCAAAGCATACCAGTGTTGTCTAATAAATTTAAACTGTACGAGTTTGGCTTTGGCGTCCAAAGTTGCCACTTTTTTGAATGAAGGTCATTATTTTAATAAATGAAGACAACTCTAAACTTTCATTCCGTCATTTAATGCAGTACTTAGGTCTCTAATAAAAATTAAAATATTTGTGTTAATAAAATATTTAGTTTCAAATATATTATATAAAACATTTTTTTTCACTTAATGTACGAGTTTCGCTTGGATGTACTGTATGTATCTAGATGAATTATTAGTGAATCCTTTTTTCAATCAACCAAGTGATAAATCAGTTGTTAATCATCAAAAGTGATCTGAGGAGAATCATGTAAGAGATTTCTGCAAAGAATTATCACCCAAATGCTAGATGGGTTTGTATGTATGTATGTATGTGTATATTTCTTTGAATGATCACTTCATTGCAGCCATTTATGTAAATGCATTCGTCTAATGGACTTAGTGAGGTAATCGAACATATTCGATTAAATACTTTTGAAAAATCTGGTAGATTTTTCTAGTCACTTAATTGATACTAGCGGTGGCACCTAATTTATACTCCTTGGATCCGCCCATTACATTTAAATTCCTTTTATCAGCCAGATTTTAGTTTCACAAATTAGATGTTGGCATTCAAAAAAGTTTTCTCCTTAATATATACTTACATATGTAAATACATATGTATGCATATGTAAAAATGTATGTATGTATATATGTATGTATGTATGTGTATATACGATAAGTTTGTAAAAATCTTAATATTTAAAAAGAAAATAAATATAAAGATGAGTAAACCAAAAAAAAAAAAAAAAAATAGATGGAATAGATAGAAACATTTATCAACCAACAATACACTCATAAAGAATCAGCCATAAAATCTCAATTGGCGCGACAATGTGGCGCCAATCTGCCATTTTTGTTTTTCTATGTAATTCGGTAAATAATCTTGCACACACACATACTCGTACATAAAGTATTCATGTATTTATGTATGCATAAAATTTTTAAAGGATATATCCATCTACTTATTATACATATAACGCCCATAGAAAGTCCAAACATACAATTATGTACACATGTACATATTTACGAAAGCATTTTTATATAACCTTATACATACATACATACTTGACAGTTGAAAAGAAAAACCAATAATAAAAATGTAATCGCCATTTTGGAGACTTTAGGCAAATGAATATACATACATACATACATACATTCCTATGTATGTATGTATGTATGTACATAACCACATTGAAAACGTTTTATTTGTAAATATCAGTAAGTGTGGGAAGGTATTAATAACACCGTGCTACAAGACCGAATTGAACTTTACTTCAAAATACATATAAAATATAGATATATGTATGTAAGTGCTAAAAAGAAAATTCTTAAATGAAAATGCTTGAAAAATTACTCAGTAAGAAGTAAGTTCTAAATGAGGCATCTATTAGGCGGCACTTTAGGTACCTATGTACAATTACAATCCCTTAAAGCCGTACCTGTGCGTCAGACTTTTGTAATTTGAATTACATGAATTCCAATTCCAATTACAAAATGTAATTGCAATTGAAAACTTTTAATTACAAATAATTACTTTTAGTTCAACAAATTTAATTGCATTTTTGTAAAATTAAGTATATTTTTTTAGTAGACCAAAAATTATTTATGTACATACATATGTACATAAATATGTAAGAATGTATGTATGTATGTGGGTATGTCAATGTACATAATATAAATGCCAGCAGTTCGCATGACTTCGTTGAATCATACATGGCACGCGTGAGCAATATTTTATGATGAAATTTTCAGCGATCTTCTGCAAAATGGATGCATTGAGAGTTATTATTTTATTATCCAAATACGATTTTTGTTAAAATTTCAGATGTTTATTATTAACAGTAATTGAATATTTTTACATATGTATGTACATTATTTTTCCAATAACATGTAATTGCAATTATTTCTCTTTTCGATTGCAATTACATGTAATTGTTATTGAGTTTTTTCAATTACAATCACATTGAATTGTAATTGAAACTTTTCCACCACAATTGATTTTAAATGTAATTGTTGTTTTCATTTTCAATTATAAAAAAAATGTAATTGTAATTGAAAACTTTTAAAAACTATTACAAAAAATGTTGTAATCAATTAAAAAATGTAATTATTAATGCCCACGTTTGCTGTATTGTGATTTGTTTGTGATTGTTAATAGGTATTATTGCAATGTGGCAACTGAAATTAAAAGCTGTTAGTTGATTATTGTCATACGTAATATCATTTTGGCAAATGGCAATGCAACTAAGGTTAGGTTGCCATCCTTCTACTTTTTATGGCGATGTGAAATTTAGGCAGGACAGTCACAAAAAAATTTAATTCAAACTACAAAAAACGTCTGAGAAAACCATTAAAAAAAAACAAACAAAAAATACTTCACTGCATTGGGTTTTATTGAAACTCGGTATTCTAAAGCGACAGGAAAATACATAATACCTGTGGAAATCATAAGTGTATACTATGTCTTATACGGTTCAATAAAAAAGTTTAGTTTTAATATAATTTGTAACGCATGTCTTCTATTTAATTTGAGCCTCGTGGCAAATTTAGATAATTTTTTATATTAATTTAGTTATTTATGTATACGAGTATGTAAATATATATGTATATTAATTTTTAATTATATATTTGTATATTACTTACACTATTTCCTTAAACTTAGATGATGTCCTTAAAGGAAAATCCAACTAAATTAATAATTGATTCAAAATGCTTGAAGCATTTGTCGTTCGTTGTAAAAAGTTGTTTGTGTAATTAAAATCTGCAATTAGAAAATAATACAAAAGATACATTTAATTAGTTGCAATTAAGAATTAGATAAAATTAGTTCTGTGTTCCGCGTGAAATAAAAGCAATGTCGCTATATACATATGTATGTATGTACATATGTACATATGTACATCGACCCATAACCGCTTAAATAGCTTAAGCGACACATTTTTTTGAATTCGTTTTTTTTGACGAAAATCGACTATTTACGACTGTAAATAACCGATTTTGGTCAAAAAATTAAGTTCATCCATTTTTATTAAACTTCGGATTAACTATATGCAACTTTATCGCCAAGTTGTAATAATGGCCTTTAAAGGAAATTTCAATGTTAAGCAATTTGAAAAATATATTTAGTCATTTTTAAATGCATATCGTCGGGTGGTTATTGGTTTGACGCAGTAATAATGTATTATTAATATACTGTGCGGCAAAAGAGTAACCACCCGACGATATGTATTTCAAAATTTTTAACAAAATTAATAATTATAATTACGGTGACCATATTTTTCAGCATAAAATAAAGGACATTTAGAAATGTAATAAAAAGTAAATCAAGGCGCATTAATAAGGTGACTGCACTAAGACAGGAGACTGATGTACATACACAGAGAAAAAACTGCCTCATAAAATCAATAACATTTTCTCTATGAAACGTTTTTAGGCTAAGGGGTATCCCAGCAGAAAGAAGCGAAGATTTTTTCATAGAGATTCCTTATTGTTTTTATGTGGTAAATCTTATTAATTTTTATCAAGAAGAAAACCACATAAAATCAAGAAGAAATCTTATTATTAACAACTTTTTTTACTCAATTTCCGTTATTTTTGGCACCAAAAAAACAATCCATAGAGAAAAATTTCTTGATTCTATTAGGTTTTCTTATAAATTGTAAACTATAGGGATTTCTTATTGATTTTATTAGGTTGCCTTCTAGATTTTTTTAAAAAGGTTTTCCTCTTGATTTTATTAGGTTGCCTTATTGATTTTTTCAATAAGGTTTTCTTCTTGATTTTAGTAGGTTCCTATATGATTATGTGTAAAGCATCTTATTGATTTTTTAATAAGGAAATCTTCTTGATTTTATGAGGTGTCTTGTTATTTCATATCTATAAATAGACATAGAGAAAATTTTTTTCATGATCTTTTTCATTTTTGTATAAGAATATTTGCACAATAATTTCAATGGTAATTCAGGCTGCTTGTTAGCATATTGGTTAGAGTGCTGGTCTATCAGGTAGAAGTTTGCTGGTTCAATACTTGGTGAGTAAGTTAGTTAAGAATAGAACATAATGTGTGTGTATGTATGTATAAATAAATAACATCTACGATATACTACATACATACATAAGTACATATGTATATGGTATAGAATTTAAATGAATATACATATGTAAGTACAGAGAATAAAGACGCATTTTTTTTTTTATTTTTCGTTTTTAAAAATGAATAAGATAACCTCATAAAAACTACAAGATTTCTTTTTGATTTTTTCAAAAAGGTTTTCTCTATGAAATTAATAAGATTTCCTTATTGAACAAAAAGCCATGGAGATTTCTTATTAATTTTGTTATATTTTATGAGGTATTTAGTAGGCACTGTTTTCTCTGTGTACCTACGGAAATCGAATATGTATTATACAAGTAGTATGTGGTTATGGCAAATGGATTTAGTTTTTAAGATATCTATTTTATTAATAAGACAGCATAGCATGTTCAATTGAACGAAAGTGGGAATGAAAAAATAACGCTCTACTAAAAGTTTATAATGTTCGATATTTAACACGACTTATGTCCCTTTTCACAATGTATGTTTGGTTAAGAATTAACGTGAACTTTAACTGACAGTTCTTCATACAAAACTTGCAGTTAAAGTCTCTGTTATCTTTTAACCATACATTGTGAAAAGGTACGTTAGTGAATACATAAATACATACATACATATGTACATAAATATGTACATATGTACATATTTATGTACATATGTATGTGCATATTTAACATGTAATGAGATGTGTACCAACTAACGGTATAAATACTAATAATCGCATAAAAATAAAACTATGTACATATGTACATATGTATGTATGTATATTGAAATAAATATTAAAAACCGCACATAAACTTTTTTTAACTTCTTGTATGAATTTTTACACAACATAAAAATAATATGATTACTCGTACAATAAAAATGGAAGCCCGTTTCTAATCGTGTTATAAAAGACGGCAAATAGAAAACCAGAATGTGGCCTTGCTACCAAATAAGTGCAAGAATGTGGTACGCCACCATTATTACCAATCACTGCCAAACAATCAACTAACCAAGAAATATCATCGCACCAACAATATCTATGGATGCGACGGCATTTGCGAGTGTTTGTCGTATAAGTTTGTAACAATGAAATTTTATCATCTAATGCATTAAGTGTGTTGTTTGTTCCTTTATAATTTTCTATCACAACATTCATATTTACGATTAAATATGTACATATGTATATAGTATGTATGTATGTATGTATGTACTAGCTGTTGGATTATTTCACCTCAGCCAGTCAAAACGATTGGAAACAAAAAGAAACGAAAGAATGCGGTACAAATCCTTAATGAGTAAAATCTAATGCCAACTGCAATAGAAACAACAAATTAAAAAGTCATCTTCTATACTCATATACATATACTTACATACATACGTATATATGTACATATGTACATAAATACGTAAATATGTAATAGGAGTGAAATAAGTATAAATGCATAAGTATGTAATTATGTGAAATAGGCGACTAAATGACTGGCAGACAATAAAATATTTGTGCGAGGGCTACCGTTTATATTTCGGTAACTGGCAACACTAATACCAATAGCTAAAATGTGGCAACACCATAATTAAGTTTGACATTTTTTACCATTAACGAACTCACAACGTTTTGATGTACAAGTGCTATTTGTGTGATTTACAGTGAGTTCAGAAAATAAATTTCGCAAAAAAAAAATGGAAATTTCAAGAGATGGTTTTCGTTGGATTATTTTTCACAACTTTCGACAACAAGAATGTGTCGATGAACCCAGTTCTTTGTATGGAGATAAAGCACAATCAAAATTCAATCCTGGGGGTCTACTCTGTATTTCGAAACGAAAGAAAATGCTTTCGTATTTGTATGCTATAACATTGCATTTCGAAAACATTTGCTTTCGTTTCGAAATACAGAGTAGACCCCCTGGTCGTAGTTCCGTCGCCGACGAATTGCGTGAAGGTCGTCCAAAATCGGTTGTTGTGCCACAAAAGATCGATGCAGTACGTGAACTGATAATGCAAGATCGTCATGTGACATATTCTACCCACGATAAGGTAGAATATGTCACATGACGTATTTCAAATACCACTACGACTGTTTGGTAATAGATTAAAGAAAAACTGTTGAAGTCTTCTTTAATCTATTACTAAGTCGTATTTGAAATACGCCAACCACGATAAGGCAGAATGTGAGATAGAAGCATCCTTGCACATTAGTTCCACTTCAATAAATTCAATTTTGCATGAACACTTAGTTGTAAAAAAAATTGTTATCGTTGGATATCCCATAATTTATCAATCACTCAAAAAAATTCTTGCGTCAAGTGGTCTTACACCACTTGAAATTATTAAAAAGTTCAACCGTGCTGCTTCAAAAGACGTGTATAAAATCGTGACAGCTGATGAATCATGGATATATGCTTAAGAGCCGGAAACAAAACAGCAATCGACCGTGTGTGTATTCTAAGACGAGCTAAGTCCAACAAAAGTTTTTCGTGGAAGAAGGACAGAGAAGCAAATGGTCGCCTGTTTCTTCATCCGAATTGGTCATGTGGCCAATGTTCTGCTTAAGCAACGTAGAACTGTCAATTCTGAGTGGTACACGACCATTTGTTTGCCGGACGTCTTCGGAGAAATTCGTAAAATTAACCCCCGAAGACGAATCATTCTTCATCATGACAATGAGAGCTCTCAAACATGTCGTCAAACAAGTGAATTTTTGAGCAGTCAAACATCGAATTGATGACTCATCCTCCCCTCCTCTTCTTCCCGAATAACAAAGGTAAACTGCGTGGCCAACAATTTACAAGCATCGAAGAAGCAGTTGGAGTGTTCAAAAACCATGTTTCGGAGGTGTCTCAAGAGGAATGGAAAAACTGCTATGACAAATAGTTTGAAAGAATGCAAAAGTGTATTGATCATGAAGGGGAATATTTCGAAAAACAATAAAGTAATTTTCATTTAAAAACATTTGTTATTACATATTTGCTATTCCCGAAATATAAATAGTAGCCCTCGTATATATTTGTATGTACTATGTTTCATATGTATTTCAAAATAGCAAACAAATATTTTAATATAAACATTTATTAAGACAAAAATAGTAGGGGATCATAAAAGAATATGGCAACTCCAATACACACACGCACACAACTGCGTCGATATAAAACGAATTAAACGCTTCTGTGTGATGCTAAAAAGAAGAAAATAACGGTAAAAGGTCCGCAGGAAATTAAAGACAAGTTCCTTCGGATTTAATTCAGGAGGTTGGTTATGTTTTTGAAAAATTTGTTACTTCACAACTTCTTTATTTCTGTGACAATAAGGAAAAAATGCTAAGTCATATTTTACTGTTTTGCAGGAGAGCAGACTTTTTAAATTTCAAGTTAATTTTCAGAAATTAAATTCTGTATCCAATTGAAATGGGAAAGTCGGTGTATATTTAATAAAAATATCGTTCTACACACTATGACTATTACATTCAATTTGAAACATACCAAAGTACATATCGTCACATTAAATGCAAACGGAAATGCAAAAATTAAGTGTCGTATGGGCTTAAGATTGCTCACGAACACATATCTGATTCACGGAGGAAAATCGTTCCGGGTTTTCTTTTTAACTTCGTATATTGTAGACTGTATTGGCTTAAAAATAAAAAGCAAACATTTTAAAAATAAAATGAAAAATAAATAAACAAAAATGAAAAAGCTTTGCCAATTTTCTTTCTTTTTCGTCATCATTTAAATGTGTGTGATGTGAAATTAAAATTTTCTTTCTATGGCCTCACCTTCACCCAATCTATTTAATGAGAAACGAACAAAATGATACCACAATCACAACCATGTACGTATTTATTGCTAGTTTAACGATGATCATCATATTGCTACTGATGATGATCATCATGATCTTGTCGTGTTCATCGTAGATGCTGATTTATGTCTTCTGGCAGATACAATATACACAAACTTGCATATTATGGCACATATTGTATTTAAATGAGTCATTTAAACTTAAAAGAAAAAGTAAAAATACTTGCAAATAGACATACACTAGGCATAAAAAGTCTGCGTACATATGCTTAGAAATAGTTTTATTTTCCAAATTATTGTTAAATACTAAAACACCTAATCTAAATTAGGGTTTTTTTAACAGACTAACTCCTTACTAATTTATTTATGGCAACTCTGTTTCACAATGCTCGGTAACATTCATTTTATCGATCTTAAATTGGGAAAAGTTCCATCTCTAGCTAAGAAAAAGTCTGCGTACATAAATAATCTAACGGGATTATTTAAGTTGTAATTATTCGTTGCATATAGTTTTTGTTTAAATTCGTGTTCTTACGTGTATTTGGTGTATTTAACAAACATTTTAATTGCATAGTTGTTATGGATCGCAAAGAAAAAGAGATAAGTCCCGCAGAAATTATCGTCAACTTATGGAAAAAAAGGAGAAAGTTTTAGAAAGATCGGTGAGACTGTGGAAAGATGTCATTCTTCTATTCAAAGGGTGATAAATAATTACAAAGAAACTAAACTATTCATATCTAAGCCGCGATCTGGTCGTCCATCCAAACTTACTGAACGAGAAAAGAGGTTTATGATTCAATCTGTTAAAAAGAATCCCAAGGTAACAGCCTCAAAAGTAGCAAACGATGTTGAAAATAATTTTGGAAAAGTTATTAGTAGTGATAGTGTTCGAAAATTGCTAAAAAAAAAAATGATTACCATGGCCGTATAGCACCAAGAAAGCCATATATTTTACATTTCAGCCGACTAAAGAGAATAGCATTTGCTAAAGAGCATATAAACAAGCCTCTAGACTTCTGGGAAAAGGTAAATTTTTCAGATGAGAGCAAATTTTGCCTTTTTGGTATAAAGGGAAGGCAAATAGTGTGGAGAAAAGATGGCACTGCTCTTAATAAAGAACACTTATCTAGTACAGTGACGCATGGTGGTGGTGGTGTCATGGTTTGGGGGTGCATGGCAGCAAAAGGTGTTGGCCAGCTGCAATTAATTGAAACAACTATGGATAAAAGGGGCTATTTGGACATCTTAAGAAGCAATTTACAGCAAAGTGCAATAAAATTGGGCCTTCAGGGCCAATTTATCTTTCAGCAAGATAATGACCCTAAGTATACCGCTGATATAGTGAAACTATGGCTTCTGTACAATGTTCCTAAGCAATTGCGAACGCCTCCTCAATCACCAGATCTCAATCCTATTGAGCATCTTTGGGGTTTACTGGAGAAAAAGATCCGACAACATCAAATAACTTCAAAAGCAATGCTTAAAGATGTTATGCAGCGGGAATGTAACAATATAACACACGAAGAAACTACAAAACTAGTTCAATCTATACCAAAAAGATTAATGGAGATTCTGAGACGTAAATGCTATCCAACCAGCTATTAAAACCTTTTAAAAAATTCGATTTATAAATATATAAAAACGTATTTTGAAAGGCGTACGCAGACTTTTTCGTACGTTTTTCAATGAATTTTTTTGTTTTTATTATCCTGTTGTTAACTGTGAATTACTTTTGCTTAAGTTTTACATTATTTTCTAAAGACTGATATGTATTTAATAAATAAAATTCGTTTTTGAAATAATATATATATATTTTTATAATTATTTTGTTTCTTTTTAATAGGCAAAGTTTATGTACGCAGACTTTTTATACCAAGTGTACATACATACATACGTATCCCTTGCATACTACTCACACATATTTTGGTAGACTTTTTATCATTTTAATACAAGGATGACCAACGGAAGTGTGTCAATAAATAAATATGCTTTTTACTTTAGTAATTTATAATTAAGAAAGTGTTTCTTTTCATTCCATTTGCGCGACTCCATTACAGCGGTTTTAGTATCTGAGTTTGTCTTTCATATACATCAGAGAACAGCAATGAATAGTAAAAAAAAGTGAGTAGATTTGAATCATGACTTATAGTTTCTTGTACTTATGCGCACTCATTGCACTTATTGCAATGTTGTCTTAGGCCGGGTTTACAACTGTTTGTCATGTGCCCAAAAAACCGTAACCACTAATTATTAATGAAAAACTGTTTGCTTCATACATGTATTTATTGATTTAAACAGTTTACAATCATGTTGGATTCTATAGAATTGTCTATTAGTTATGTATGAAACTGTTAAACTTAATAAATACGTGTCTGAATCAAACAAACAAAACAAATTTCCTAAATATTTTGTGACTGATAAAAAAAAGATAATAAATCCAAAAACATAAATTATGCTTTGATTTCCCTAAAAATCATTCCAATGCTTATTTTTATACCCTTTACCAACAAAAATGGTAAAAGGGTATATATAGGTTTGTCATTCCGTTTGTAATTTCTATAATATCAATAAGCGACACATAAAATATATATATTCTGGATCCTTATGCATAGGGAAGACGAATAAGCGATGTCCGTCTGTCCGTCTGTCTGTACGTGAAATCGGTTTTCCGAAGCTCCCAGAAAAGCTAGAGACTTCGTTCTTGGACTGGTGTGTCAGAAATTTTCCAAAATAGATTGGTATTGAAATTCAGCAAAATCGACCAGACGATTGCAGAGCTGGAAAATGTAAACTTCATTTTGCCATATAAAAGTAACTACCGAAAACAAATTTTTATTTTTTTTTAATAAATGAACTTAGTTTACACTTCCGTACGACTAAAATTGGAATTTTAAATTAAAAAAATATAAAAAAATTAAAAAGACGTTTCCAGGGTTGGAAAACTTTAACTTTTTGTGTTACGTAAAATTAACTATGTCTAAAACTATATTAGTATTTTCTCGAGAACCGTAAGAGCTAGAGACCTGAAATTTAGACACAGTGTGTAGACCTTTGGCCGCTACAACAACAAATACATGAGAGTTGGAAATTAAAGGGTGTTCCAAAACGAGCAACGAAAAATGTTAAAATCCCATGTAATATACATACAATTGTATGTATGTATGTATATACACTTGAAATTTGTGAGGTTAGTGTATTTTTATACAGACTACAAAAATTAACACTAAAATTTCAAAAAATGTAAAATAAAGTTAATGCAATTTTGACTATGCAATTTTGACAACTTGCTGTATCTTGGAAACCGTAAGAGCAAAACTCTTGAAATTTTCAAAAACGGTAAAACTAAAAAATCAAAAAATTATAAAATCGCCAAACCGAAAAAAATCGCCAAAAACAAAAAAAAATCGCCAAAACGAAAAAAAGCACCAAATTACAAAAAAAAATTTCTAAGACTAAAATAAATCGCGAATAACCGGAAAAATTGCTAAAATGAAAAAAAAAATCGCCAAAATGAAAAAAATGGCCAAAACGAAAAAAACCCCAAAAAACAGAAAAAATCGCCAAAATAAAAAAAACCCCAAAAACAGAAAAAATCGCCAAAATGAAAAAAATAGCCAAGATGAAAAAAATCGCCAAGATGAACATAAACCCAAAAACAGGAAAAAATCGCCAAAATTAAAAAAAAAATCGCCAAAATGAAAAAAACCCCAAAATAAAAAAAAAATCGCCAAAATTAAAAAAAAACCCAAAACAGTAAAAAAAAATCGCCAAAATGAAAAAAATCGCCAAAATGAAAAAAATCTCCAAAATGAAAAAAAAACCCAAAAAACAGAAAAAAATCGCCAAAATGAAAAAAACGCCAAAATGAAAAAAATCGCCAAAATGAAAAAAACCCCAAAATAAAAAAAAATCGCAAAAATTAAAAAAAATCGCCAAAAGGAAAAAAATCTCCAAAATGAAAATAAACCCCCAAAAAGAGAAAAAAAATCGCCAAAATGAAAAAAAATTGCTAAAATGAAAAAAAAAATCGCCAAAACGAAAAAAACCCCAAAAAAACAGAAAAAAATCGCCAAAATGAAAAAAACCCCAAAAACAGGAAAAAAATCGCCAACATGAAAAAAAATCGCTAATATGAAAAAAATCTCCAAAATGAAAAAAAGCCCCATAAATAGAAAAAAAAATTCCAAAATTAAAAAAAAATCGCCAAAATGAAAAAAACTCCCAAAATAGGAAAAAATCGCCAAAATGGAAAAAGAATCGCCAAAAAAATTGCCAAAATTAAAAAAAATCGCCAAAATTAAAATAAACCCCCAATAACAGAAAAAAAATCGCCAAAATGAAAAAAAAAAACAGAAAAAATGGCCAAAATGAGAAAAAAAGCGACAAAACTGAAAAAATCGTTTAAACTGAAAAAAACTGCGCGAGTCAAAGTCGCACTTTACTGAATTTTTTAATATTAAAGGAATTAAATTAAACTAAGTTTTTTCTTATTTCGTTTTTGCTTCGTTCACTTTACATATTTTATGTATTTTTTAAAAAACTAGATTGGTATCAATAATCAAAAAAATCCAAGATTATGACTCCGGGTTGCAAAACTTACACTTTTTGTGTTATGTAAAATTAAATACGTCTAAATAATTAATTTTTCCCTTATAAATTAAATATATTTTATGCTTCTGAAAGAAAAAAATTGGCCTATAAAATTATAAAAATGAAAACCAAGGCTCCAGAGATGGAAACTTTGAACTTTTTGTGATAGTAGAGTAACTAAATAAAACTAAGTTTTTTCTTTTTCCTTTTTGCTTTGTTCACTTAACATATTTTATGTATTTTTTAAAGAACTAGATTGGTATAAGGAATTAGAAAAATCCTAAATTATGATTCCAGGGTTGGAAAACTTACACTTTTTGTGTTATTTAAAATTAAATAGTTCTAAAAATTTTTTTCTTTTCCTTTATAAGTTGAATATATTTTATGCTTATGAAAGAAAAGTTTGGCGTATAAATATTAAATATTAAAGTATAAAATTAATTTTTTTTATTTCTTTGTTCACTTAACACACTTTATTAATTTTTTAAATCAGAAAAATCTAAAAGGTTGATTCCAGGGTTGCTAAATTTATTGTTTTTTTTACAAAAGTAACTAGGTCAATTTAGTTTTTTTCTTTTTGTTTACAAGTTTTATATACTTTATGACTTAGAATGAAATAGTTTGGCGTAGAAATTAGAAAAATAAAAGACATAGCTCCAGAGCTGGAAAACTTAAACTTTTTCTGGTATATAAAACTAATTATTACCTTGGTAATTACATATATTCTATATTTTATAAAGAAACTCAGAAAAATGGTTCCAGGGTTGGAGCTTAAAAAGAGTTTCGGTAAAAAAATAACCAAAAATATTTTTTTTCAGTTAAACAGATTTTATGTTTTAGGAAAATCATTACTCAAGATTTTTTATACTTGGTTAATTAATTAATTGGTTAATTTTTTTATGGATATCTAAACTAATTGAAGTATAAACGAAGGTTTGTGCTTATTGTGCTCTCAGCATAATAACTATTAATTTTTAGTAAATGGAAATAAAACTAAAATTTATCGCTAAGGACATAAAGGACATGTTCCGTTTCATTTTCCTGATACCTTTCCTTTCTGCTGAGCAAATTTCAAACAAATCCTGTAGGAATAAAACGTTTACATAATACCACGATGTATACCATTTGCAATGGGAAATTTAAATCAAGACACTAAGCAGTTTTGCAACATCAATGATTATTAAATACGGGAAAATATAAAACAAGTTAGTTTACTTGGTATGGAGGTGCAATACTAAGAATATTTTAGAGTTATTAAATAGCAGCACGGTTTTTGAACATCTCGAGAGCGAGTAAACAAGCCCCAATATTTTGGTAATGTATTGACGTGACGTCGATGTTGACTGAAATAAGAGTGAATGTAAAATATATCTTAACCACAGAGTGAAGAGTAAAATATTCAACTATTGCTAATATCGAAAATAAAATAATTGAATCAAATTCTTTAATCGAAAAATACTGAAAGGTCACTTACTATTAATTGCTTTAGAGAAAAAAATTATAAATTTTTTCACAAAACAAATATGTTTGTATGAACGTACGTTGGTAAAGGGTATATAAGATTCGGCACAGCCGAATATAGCACTCTTACTTGTTTTAATTAAATTTGGAAGATTTTTTGTCTCCAAAAACAACAATAAAATTCCTTTAAACCTTTCGGTTCGGTTTTGTAGCGATCCGTAGTCCTTGAATTATCCTGGGATATATCATCCCATAAGATTTTTGGGGGTTTTCTCCCAACCGGATTTTCGAAAATTTGTCTCATTAGTAGTGTTTTTCATACGGGATTTCCCGGGATCCCCCACATTTTCCGGGAAAAAAATCCCGGGAAATTTGTGCGGGAATTCCCGGGATTTTTTTTATTTTGTTATGGCAACTTAATTTCTATGTACATATTCCTTGATGAGTGTCGTTATTTACTTTATGAATGCGATGGTGCAATAATAAGGTGATGGCAATATCACAATAGCTAAAGCTTTACAACAACCAAGGCCGAGTTTACATCTGGTACACATGCGTTCTGAGACTTAGATGACTTTATTTAGAATAAGCAGAACGCGACGCTCAAAATTTAATTCTACAACAATTCATAAAAGTAAAAAACAGAAATGAGCAAGGAAATAAAAGAAAATTACAAATAATTACAGATTCTCTTTGGTAAATAGTACGGTTAACAGCATTAACAGCTTATTTTGTACTAAAGTCCTATTTCCAAAGAAATATGCTCTTATGCAAAAACGATTGTTAAAGTTAAAGCATGCGATAAAACTGGTTCTGCCATACAAAATTCGTTTGTTAAACCAACTTTAAGTTTAACAATGATTTTTTCATAAGGGGGATATTTTGTAATATTTTTTTAATAATACTCGTATAATTTCTTTTTTATAATATTGGTATCTATGTATTACTATTATATAAAGAACGGAAACGGTATTATTTTTTGACTAATGTGTGTATAAAACGTTATTATTTAATCGATATCATTAATTATAATTTGTTTTTGTTGAAATAAATTAAATTAAAAATATTTAATATTGTTTTGTACTGGGCGGGAATTCCCGGGAAACTGAAAAATCTTTCCCGCTTTCCCTGGAAAAGAAAAACTCTACTCATTAGTGATGAAAATATCCACAAATTCTGGAAATAATACGAGTGGGACATAAAAGCCCAAACCAACAAAAACGCAAAAATCTGTATTTACTAAGAAAATATTTTTTTGCACACTCTAACGGTAAAACTTATTGTAAAAAAACAAATTTAAAAAAGTTTTGTTCCCATACGCCTAAAATTCCTCCTTAAGAGTATATAGGACTCTTAAAATTTCCTGTGGGACGTATTGTCCCAAAAGGACCGAAAGGGTTAAAAATTAACAGCTTTATTTACAAAAATTTTTTTAGGCCTTTGTAAAGGCTTAATAAGAAAATTTTTTTATGAAAATGTATTTTATAAACAAGGCTGTAGTAATATATAAATAAAACTAAAGTAAGACTAAAATGCTTATTTTAATTATTGCGATACTTAATTTGAGAGGAACCTGATTTTAAATAATTCTTTCTGCCAAAAAAAAAACCTTGAAGTCTGTGCAAAGATCTGAAAGAAGAAGATAAGAAAGAAGTACGTGAAATATAAAATTAAATTTTAATGGGCGTCCCTCCGCCCATTTTTTAAATGCAAGATTGTGTGTTTGTCAGAGCTCAGGGTGCGTGTTCAGTCTTATAAAAATCGGTAAAGTATAACCATTTAAAATAAAATATTAAATTTTAATGGGTGTGACTCCGACCATTTTTTTAAATGGAGGATTGTGTCTATTTTGGAGCTCAAGGTGTGTGATAAGTTTCTTAAAAATCGGTTAAGTAGAACTGCGTGAAGTATTATAATAAATTTTAATGGGCGTAACCCCGCCCCTTTTTTCAACTTTAAAATTGTGTAATTAAAAGAACTAAAGGAGTTTTATAGGTTTCGCAGCAATCAAACAAGTAGAATATCATAAAATTAAATAATAAAAATTGTGGGCGTATCCCCGCCCACTTTTTTTTAAATGGGACCAATGGGAAGCTATAAACTCCTAGACAAAAAAAGAATCGGTCTAAAATATACTGAGTTATGAAGTAACACCACCACACGAAGTGTTGACCTCCTCCTTTTTTGAAGTCGGTTAAAAAATATACGTTAGTGGAATGCATTCATATCGATGGCTTAATATAAAAAGGGCGTATCTCAATTTTTTTCGAAAACGCTTTCTTAACGTTTTCTAGGAGACAACATATAATTGCATCTTCCTGGAACATCTTAGTGCGTTAGAGTTAAAAATCAAGGACTTGTGGCCACATAAAAAATTATTTCCGCATGTACTAAATGCTTTAGTTTTTCTGCAGTTTCTTGCTTCTCCTATAAAATATCGAAAATTCGAGTTCCGCCTTTCTTATATTAAGCCATCGATATACAACATAATAATAAATTTTACTCAAATTAGGTATATACTCGTACATACTACATACATACATATGTATGTATGTATGTACTTATCTAAATATACATACTTATGTACATACATACATTCATATAAAGTTTATATTAAAAACTTATTGGTAAAGTCGTGGCTTTTGCTCATACACACGTTTTTTATTTTGCATTTCACTGCTGCTGATGTTGCATTAATTTCATGCGTGTGGCAATACTCAAATCTATTCCAAGTTGAGGCAATATTACTTGGTAACAAGTGATGTTTTTATGGCATGTATTTATTTATTTTTTTTTGCTAATGTGTGGAGTGTTGCCAGAGTAAGAAAAGGTGCCCGACTGTCGGGAGCCAAGTTGATTTTTATTTTTTTTATTATTTATTTCCAGATTTAGTTTACTCGCCTGTAATGCGCAACGTTGTGATAACCAATTGTGGTGTGGCCCACACGTTCCATGCCAAAAACAAAAATTAAAAGAAACGGCTAAAAATCAACAACAACACAACACCACCCAGCAGAAAAAACAGCAACACTCACATGTCAACAACATCTTTGAATACACAAGCAACCATAAATGAAATGTGTTTAAGTGTTCAGCAACAATATTAAGACAACATTTTGAGAATGTCTCAATAAAAAAAAAATGAGGATACAAGTCATCATGTAAATAGTTTGCCATATATGTATTCACATTTAATTTAGCTAAAATGCTTATAAAATATGTACATATGTATGTACGAACGTATGTATGTGTGTATGAAAATACCCAGTTCGTCACGTCTTTGACGACGGGTACAAAACAATATTGAAGACAGCCTCATACAAATCGTCGACGAAATTTTCATACAAATGGCGCCGAGGTCACACAAGACGAGATGGGCGACAATTTCGCTCAGATTATCGTCATCAATACTGCTTTATTGAAGACAAAACTTATATGACACTGTCGCTCAGATTGTCCTCAACAAACTCTTATTGAAGACAAAACGTATGACACTGTCGCTCAGATTGTCGTCAACACGGCTTTATTGAAAGCAAAACGATGGATATTGTCGCTCAGATTGTCCTCAAACAAAGTTTTATTGAAGACAAAACGATGGATATTGTCGCTCAGATAGTCATAAACGACGATTTCCTTTAAATTTTCGATTAGAAAACCTAATGAACAGGCGACATGTCGTACATTAATCGTCGAAGACAATGTCGTCTGTGACGATTTGGCCAACTGGGTAAGTACATAAATATTATTTGAATTAGAAAGTGTTGATCAGATTCAAGAATTATAAAATTTGTGTTTACATATCTATGTACATTAGCGTGCCGTTAGTTGTATGAAGAATTTTTTTACTTCTTATATTCTCTCCCCCCAAATTGGTACAGTTTTATGTAAAAAAATATACAAAAAAATTTCATAGCGATAAGTTGTGTTTTAGGGGGGTGCGTCCGCCCCTCAAAGTTGGCCTTCAAGCCAAAATGAAAACAAATAATGGTCACGCTAATGTACATATGTATTTAATTGCAGTCTTATAAATAAAAGCCTACAAAGATTCAAACTTTTCTCACAATGATAAGGTTAGAGACTAAAGCTTAAATTAGACGTGACATAACCATAACGCCATAGCCATAGCCAAACCGAAATTCAATTTGTTTCTATGGTGAGAGTTATGGCGAGTCTCTCTCACTCTCACCATCAGCGTGACCATATTAGCTTATTTTGAGCTAAATTTAGCTTATTTGTTTCAGATTTAGCCTTAAAATTTTCATTTAGCTCTTAGCTTATTTTTTAGCTTTTTTTAAAAACTCATTTAGCTTTTTTAGCCTTTTTTTAGTCTAAATTGCGTGTTCTCTACAAAATATATTAAAAACATAAACAACTTATAAAAATTATAATTTTTTAGCATTGTAAAATAGTTTACAAAAAATACAAAATGTAAATTATACGACAATTTTATAACAGAAATGGAAAGAAGAAAAATAGTAGATAATGGCAGAATGGTTAGAATTCCAATGGAAAAAGTTAAATTCATATTAGTGGCCAAAACACTTTTTGAGTTTTTTGGGTATAAAATTATTTGACTTGAGTTGAACGTTCATTCAGCGGCATCAATTAACTTAAAACAAAAACCTGAAAGAGCCTTAAGCCTGGATAACACTATGTACCGATTTTCGTCGGGCCACCTCAATAAAGTCATAAGTAATAAGCCAAAATGGGCTTATTACCAATGCAGTGTGGCGCAATTATGTCCTTGTATTTCAAGTAGTCGATAAATTAGAGCAAAATCTTTACTTATGACTTTATTTCACTGATCTGACGAAACTCGGTACATTGCGCAGATAGTGTGATCCATGCTTTACCTTAAATAGCATTAATTCACTTAAAAAGCTTTCGTATTTTAATATAAATGTTTTTACATTTTTAAAAACTTTTTAAGATTATTTTGGGGAAGTTTTTGTTTTGTTCTTCATTAAATCTTAAATATAATAATTAAAAAATAATTTCATTAAGCAATTATTCTATATGTATAATAAAAAAATATGTTTGTGTAATATTTACCGTTAGTTTAGCAATAAGAAACTATTGAAAAGAGATCAAAGAAGTGGAAAAAAGTTTAGCTTTATTTTCTAGCCTAAAATGTAACTTTTTAGCTTATTTTAGCTTTTTTTCAAACGTGATTTAGCTTAATATTATTTTAAAATCTGGTCACACTGCTCACCATACAAATCAATTGAATTTTGGTTTGGTTATGGCTATGGCGTTAAGGCTATGTCACGTCTAATTTAAGCTTAAAAGAATGCTTCTTTGTCGGCATTATCAAACTTTACGTCTGAGCTTAATGTAAAAGGGAGCTTAAAGTTTTCTCGCCGCCTTTGCGAATTGTTATGGTCAATCGGTATAGGGAGCCATGCAGCCCTTGAATTTTAAGTTTATGTATAATGTAACATGGAACATTTTTCTCCCATATTTTAACCCTATAAGTCTTCTTCAAGTGTGTCCAAGAGTTGTCTTTTTTGGAAGATTCGCTTGCTACTATTCGTACCAATAAGGGCCAAATTTACAGTCATTAGTTAATTATTAGTAAACTAAAATGATAACTATTGTTCAACTAATACTTCATATTCACAGTGCATTTTTAACCGACTTCAAAAAAAGAAGGAGGTTAACAATTCGTCACTATTTTTTTTTTTTTTTTTTTTTAGGTGTGTAGGTCCATAACTCGGTGCATTTTAGACCGATTGTAAAAATTTTTTTGTTGTCTGAGAGGGTATAGCTTCCCATTGGTCCCATTTGAAAAAAAGTGGGCGGGGTCACGCCCACAATTTTTTAAATTTGATTTATTGATCTTCTACTTATTTGATTGCTGCGAAACCTAGCAAACATCTTTGGTCCTTGTAATTAGAAAATTCTTGAGTTGAAAAAATGGGCGGGGCTACGCCCATTCAAATGTATTATAACATTACACGTGGTTCTACTTAACCGATTTTTACAAAACTTAGCACACACCTTGAACTCTAAAATAGACAAAATTTTCGTTTAAAAAAATGGGCGGGGTTACGCCCATTAAAATTTTATATTATATTTCACAGGGTTCTATTTCACCGATTTTTACGAAACTTGGCACACACCCTAAACTTTAATCAACGCACAAAATTGCGTTAAAAAAGTGGGCGGGGCACGCCTATTAAACTTTAGTATAATATTTCATGTGCTTGTATTTAACCAATATTGACGAAACTTGGCACACACCCTAAGCTTTAATAAAGCCAAAAAATTGCGTTAAAAAGTGGGCGGGGTCACGCCTACAATTTTTTAAATTTGATTTTGTAATCTTCTACTCATTTGATTGCTGGGAAACCTAGCAAACATCTTTGGTTTTTGTAATTACAAAATTTTTAAGTTAAAAAAATGGGTGGGGCTACGCCCATTAAAATGTATTATAACATTACACGTGGTTCTACTTAACCGATTTTTACGAAACTTAGCACACACCTTGAACTCTTAAAAATACACAATCTTGTTTTAAAAAACACACCCACGCCCCATAAAATTTAACACTTAATTTCACGTGCTTTTACTTCATCGATTTTTACGAAACTGGACCATATTTCCAAATAAAGAAAGATACTTACAAATAAATTTTTTTTGAATTGACCAGAGTTTAAAAGTATTCACTAAAAAGGTAAAAATAAAACTTTTTAAAAAAAAAATTAAACCGACTTCAAAAATAAAACTTTTAAAAAAAAAATTAAACCGACTTCAAAAATAAGCACTAAAAAGCAACAAATAATATAGATCTAGTTAAATAAAAGATTTTTATATATGTTACCTACAGTGCCGTTTGAAGTTGGTGCCAGCAACATTGGTAACTAAGCACATACATATGTACACAAAAATTACTTGCAGTTTTTTTACCGGGCATGTTCCTATGTGCTTAGTACCAGTAATACTGGCACCAACTTCAAACGGCACTGTAGGTAACACACATAAAAATCTTTTATTTAACTAGATCTATATTATTTGTTGCTTTTTAGTGCTTATTTTTGAAGTCGGTTTAATTTTTTTTTAAAAAGTTTTATTTTTGAAGTCGGTTTAATTTTTTTTTTTTTAAAGTTTTATTTAACTAAAGTTCTTAATACGAGCAAAGAATGGTAACCCTATCAAACAATTTAGTTTCACTATTGGCAGCTCTGCTATAGCATATGATTTTTGTTTACCTTTGCTGCATGATTTCTTAAAAATGGATAAAACAGTGCTCGCTCGTCTAACTTTACCTAACTTTACTTGCAAGATATTGAATTAGTGCTGAAATTGGTTCGGTAAAACCAAAATTTAATAAAAAAAAAGTAAAAAGAATGTGTTACAGCTAAATACAAAGAAGATGGATGCTTGATAACGTATGTGTGAAATGTATACAAAAATCGTCACACTACAACAATACTAATAAAGTTTACAACGAATCAGCTGTTGTCTAACTATTTGTTAACCAATTACATTTGGCGGTTTAACTAATGGTAAACAGAGAGCTGTGAATCAAATATTATTGGTTAAACTATTGCTGTTAGTTAACTAATGAATGTAAATTTGGGCCTAAAAGTTTGTGCAAATTTAAATAAAAGCTGTACTCGTACTATATATACATAGATCTAGCTAAACAAAATTTCACATGGAAATTTCCGAACGTGTGAACAATTGGTATCAAAAAACTGCATACGATTGCGAAATATTTTGACAACTTATGAACAAAATTATTTACAAACATTTTTATGTTGGAAAAAGTGAAAATAATTAAGTTTTTAATTTTATTGGAATGGATAATACGAAAATAAAATCCATGTGAACGAAAAATTTTATTCGGAAATTTTCACATGTGAAATTCATGATAAGGCTGATTGTCTTTCCCTCAATTATTTTATTTTCGTCATATGTTAGTTTTATAAGTATATATTTTCAATTTCATCAAAATCTGATCACCTATTAGCCGATTAAGCGTAGCAAGCGCAAAAGTCACTTTCGAAGACGGTCAGGGGACGATCGAGCGGACAGATAGACTGGAGGGTGAACAGCTTACTCACGTTAAAATGGCTTTGTTTTCCTTTTGAGTACCGAAACTATTGCTTTAATATATGTGACCTTCTCCGAGAGGGACCTAGTGTCAAAAAACGGGGTTGGCCTTAACAGTGGATGTAGCTAAAAGGGTGCAGAATAAGATGAAATGAGTTAGATTTCTGATAAAAATTTATTTACGTACAAAACGAACTTGGAAAAATCGATAAAAATGAGAAAAATATTAAAATTTTATTTTTGTTGAAACTTTAAATGCGTTTTTCTCAAAACTTCATTTTCACACACTATGTCCCTTTTCTCGGAGAAGGTCACATATGTATGTATCTCTTCTAAAATGATAATTAATATTTTCTGAGTATAGGAGCTTTCGCGGACAAAGAAAAAAGTAGAAATGTATAATTGTGCTTTAAAAGTCGACGACTTGCATTTAAAGAATTGTTTTGATGGGAACAATGGTCTTTACAAGCAACTCAATTTGGTTATGCACTCCCAGTGTGTCTGAGTCAAACAGTTTTTCATTAATAATTATTACTAGTTACGCTTTTTTGGGCACATGGCACACAGATGTAAACTGGGGCTAAGGAATCGGAAGCTCCTTGATGTTCCTGGCATGAAAATTCAGTTTGATGTTCTATGAACTGAACACATTTTTCAAGTCTCAAAATAAGCATTCAAAAAAGCCTAGGATTTTTGAAACAGTGCAAGCGATACTTCACCCCGGCTGATCACTTCACTGTTTATACCACTTATCTATATCCGACCCAAAATGGAATGTACAACTTTCATGTATGGGCCGGCTCTTCAAAGTGTATTTTAGGGCTGCTCGACATCGTGTAGGAGAGTTCGAAGAAGCTCATGGGGTATCGAACTTTATTGATTCATTGGAGCATCGACGCAATGTGGGGTGTATTTCCTTGTTCTATCGTTACTACAATGAAATGTGTTCTAATGAAATTAGAGAACTTGTTCCAGAAACCCCAAAATTTTTACGCACAACACGTGCTTCATTTAGAGCAACATCCTTTTGTAGCCGATTGTCCAATGAATCGCACTACGTATTACAGAGAATTTCTTTTTTAGCCACACTGTTCGTATGTGGAATAAACTACCTGCGAAAGACTTTCCTGTCACTTTCAACGTGGGAAAGTTTAAATCGAATATCCACAGACACTACTCCCTCTATCCTCCTCTCCATAACCTATTTTCATAGTTCTAGCATAGTGCATGGCATGAGTAGGGGTATCCCCTGAGTGCTGGTCCTATTATAAAAAAAAATGTAAGTATATGCTTGATTATATGTACATACATATGCATACGTACATATGTATGTATGTACATTAGAGCGGGTCGATTTGTATGGAGGCAAAAAAATCGCTCAAATTACAAGGAAAATCGTATTCTAGGGATCAAAATAAGAAACTTTGCCGAAGGAACCATACCTCTAAAATGTATTTTGAAATCCCGACTTTTGATCCGAAGGGTCAAATTTTCTTGAAGGGTCAAATTTTGAAAAATCTCACTTTGACCCATTTAGAGTTTCTCAATCGAGTCAAAATGTATGACCGACCTCAAATTTTGAAAAATCTCACTTTGACCCATTTAGAGTTCCTCAATCGACTAAAAATGAATGACCGACCCCCAGTAATTTTGGAGGGCCGACCCACCTATGCCAGTGGCACACCCCCTGGAACCACCCCTAGGGGGTTCCCCATACAAACATTTGTGATTTTTTTTAAATATTTGTATGGGGAACACCCCAGGGGTAGTTCCAGGGGGTGTGCCACTGGCATAGGTGGGTCGACCCTCCAAAATTACTGGGGGTCGGTCATCCATTTTCACTCGATTGAGGAACTCTAAATGGGTCAAAGTGAGATTTTTCAAAATTTGACCCTTCAAGAAAATTTTACCCTTCGGATCAAAAGTCGGGATTTGAAAATACATTTTAGAGGTATGGTTCCTTCGGCAAAGTTTCTTATTTTGATCCCTAGAATACGATTTTCCTTGTAATTTGTGCGATTTTTAAATCGACCCGCCCTAATGTACATACATATGTATGTATATGCAAATATGCATATTTATATGCAAATATGCATATGTATATGCAAATATGCATACGTATATGCAAATATGCATTGACGTCTGTCTCCTGTTTAAAACTTCTCCTTTTTTTGCACTCAAGTACTTTTATGCATTTTTGTATCTTGTTGAGAGAAATTATAGTTTGCTCTCATTTTAACGTACTTTACCCACAAAGTTTATATACGCACATACAAATAAAATATGTATTGAAATTAATTTTATTAATTGACTACAAAAAAGCGCTTGATTTTTTTGTTTAACAAATCCTTAAAAGCATGTAATGAAAGTTATTTTGAAATTGAAAGTAAACAGCTTTTAACGCCCCCTCTCCACTCCAACGCACAAATTATGTATAAAAAAAAACAGATACAAACATATACAATATTAGACAAAATATAACAATCAAATAAACAAGACTCAAAAGATATAAAATACAATGCAAGAGAAAAAAAATATCAACAACAATTGACTAAAATCAATCAAAGTAAAACGCCTTTTCTATCTACCCCTCCTCCTCCTCCTCCTCCTCCTTCCACTTCTACTTCCACTGAACTTTATTAGGTCTATTATGTTGCCCTTCTCAGTCAGTTAGTTGTTTGTTGTTCTACTATCGTTTCAGTTCAGTTCCACTTAGTTACTTTTTTTTTTTGAACCACTTTGCGGTCGTTAAGTTAATCTTTAAGTAGATGCGTGCGAGGTGGAATCTTTGGGCTTGTGCACTGTTGTATCTGTCCATATCTTTATGTGTGTGTTCTTAGCAAGAAGGGTTAGTTAGTGCAGTGCTTAATAAGGATGTCGTCGTCGTCGTCGTCGTCGTCGTCTGATGTTTATCGCAGCATCAGGCTGCCTCATTTTAATTTGTCTTATTGTATATTTGTTTCCATCTCGTGGATTTGTTTGAGTGCGTCTGTTTGGGTTTCCTCTTTTAATTGAAATCTCATATTAGCTTTTTTGACAATATCACTTTCGTTTTTGTTAAATTTCATAAATGTATGTACATATATATATATATACATATGTATGTATGTACGAGTATGTAAGTAAATTTGTTTAGAAATACTCAAATTACTTGTAAATAGAAAACACAATAATGCACATTAAGATATAATATAATATTTACATCCAGTTAAGGAATTGTTCATACATCAGCATGTGTTTTGTTTGTGCTATTTTTTTCGCAAGCATTCATGCATACGAGTACATGTGTATACATACTTTTACCGAAACGTGTATTCATATTTACATTAGTTATCAATGGATTTGATCACATTATTATAAGATTTCACTCATTAATTATGAGATACTCTTCTTGACAGCTTTTACAGAATTAGATTCATTTACACATTGTAGGAAGCAACACAAAGAAATAAAAATTATCAATTATCTGACAATATCGAGCCCTTTTTTTCGATTTTATCGTAAGCGACAAAAAAAATATTCAAATATGTTTTTGTATGTAAATTGCCGCTTACGATAAAATTTTTCAGCCTGTATCTCAAAAATTATCAACAATTTTGGCATTTTGATAGTTCTAAACTACACCCGTACATTTTATCCCCCTGGGAGGCACCATAAAACCGGAACAAGCGGCTTTCTTAAAAAAAAATTATTAGAAAAATAACACTGTGATACACAAAAAATATTCAGGGATTCTAATGTACCAATTCTATTTTGTTGGAGTCCATGGATGACGAAAATACCGTTGGTTTTTTTTGGTCACTTCATAAACTGATTTTATAACGGTAAATGTAGTGAAAAACGGGGTTTCTTAGATTTTCAGTTGTAACTTCTTTGTTTCCCAACGGATTTCTTCTAACTTTTCGTTGGTGAAAAGAATTGAATATTATCTTTCAATAAAGATATATTTTTTGTAAATTGACTAAGAAATGGCTAAGTTACAGTCGTTGAAGTGTACAAAAAACCAATTAAAAAAGTATTATTTTGTTTTCCTCAGGCTATAAGTTGCTTATGAGTTACAAAAGAATACTTTTTAATGGATTTTTTGTACACTTCAACGACTGTAACTTAGCCATTTCTTAGTCGATTTACAAAAAATATATCTTTATTGAAAGATAATATTCGAGCCTTTTAACCAACGAAAAGTTAAAAGAAATCCGTTGGGAAACAAAGAAGTTACAACTGTTTAAAACTGAAAATCTAAGAAACCCCGTTTTTCACTACATTTACCGTTATAAAATCACTTTATGAAGTGACCTAAAAAAACCAACGATATTTTCGTCATCCATGGACTCTAACAAAACAGAATTGGTACATTAGAATCCCTGAATATTTTTTTTCTCAACTTTTGTAGCACAGTGTATTGTTTTGTATGGGGACCACCTTAATAGTTGAAGATAGACGATAAGTACATATCTTTAAAGAAAATCTTTGTATTGAAAAAATATTGGAGACCTGCGAGTAAATTTTATAAAAATTTCCCCTTTGTAAGGGAGCCCCTTAAGGAGATTAGTAAGGCGGTCGGTGTGTTTCATAGGCATCTTCGCTGGCTATCGAACATCGAAAATCGAATGTTCAATTCATGTTATGAGCATCGAAAGTTTCGTTGAGCAACGAACTTTTTATCGAACAGAATTTAGCTTACGATAAAATATTTTATTTTAAAAAATCATTATAAACAATTGTTTTTTATTATTAGGTACATTTTTTTTGCAAAATTTAAAAATCACTTTCACAATAAGAACATTTTTTGTCGAATGCTCGTCATAATACCAAATGAAAATTCGTTCGATAAGTACTTTCCGACTACAGTCGAAGATCGAAATTTGCTCATAATAGGGGCCTTAAACTCAAGAAGATTTCCTTATTAAAAAAATCAATAAGATGCTTTACACATAATCATATAGGCACCTACTTAAATCAAGAAGAAAACCTTATTGAAGAAATTAATAAGGCAACCTAATAAAATCAAGAGGAAAACCTTTTTAAAAAATCAAGAAGGCAACGTAATAAAATCAATAAGAAATCCCTATAGTTTACAATTTATAAGAAAACCTAATAGAATCAAGAAGATTTTCTCTATGGATTGTTTTTTTGGTGCCAAAAATAACGGAAATTGAGTAAAAAAAAGTTGTGAATAATAAGATTTCTTCTTGATTTTATGTGGTTTTCTTCTTGATAAAATTAATAAGATTTACCACATAAAAACAATAAGGAATCTCTATGAAAAAATCTTCGCTTCTTTCTGCTGGGATACCCCTTAGCCTAAAAACGTTTCATAGAGAAAATCTTCTTGATTCTATGAGGCAGTTTTTTCTGTGTACCTTCTTTTTCATAAACATTTTTAATAAACTGTCCTGAGATTAAGGAAAAACATTTCAACAATTACTTTACAGGATTTTCCTTGGTAATAATTGAAATACACTAATTGAATAAAATTATTGTTAGCCTGTTTTCCGGGCACTTTATAAAATGAATGTCAAGAGTCACTTGTCGAAAATGATTTCGGGCATATGGCTAATGCGGCATTCTGGATGTCTGATTTTGCACCACTTTTGTTAGAGAGAAAATTCTCAAAAAATTCTCCCTCTCCCTGATATTTAGAATACCGGGGAAATTTTAATTCATAATGGGAGGAATGGGAAAAGAGAAAAAACTGCCGAGGAACTGTTATTCGTAATTGGGCGGATGTTTTTGCATCTCCTGTTAAATATTTTAAATTTGACTTACGCCTCTTTTCAATTTATATGACGATATGTATTTATTATTTATGTTTTTAATGCAATGACTTTTTTCACATTTCACGTATTCGGTATCGTTTTTATAAAATTTACTTATTTTCACAATTTTAATGAATATATAACAAAAAAAAAATCAAATAGAAATCCAATATAATTTTTAATTACTTAGCATAGTACATAATTTATTTATGTATGTCTATTTTAAAATAATTTAAACAACAAATTCATTTCATCTTATGAAGCGTTGAAGCTTTTTTTAAATACAAAAACCTTGGAAAACTAAATTACAATAACTGATGATGATTCAGAAGACATCGAATAGGAAATTTTTAAAGAGATTGACATATGTATGCATGAAGATATATTTATACATGTGTAAATAAATTAATTTATGGCCGTGTGTTTTCTTTACTTTTATAATTTATATAAATTTTTATAATTTTTATTTTTTTAACAAGTTTAGTTATTCTTATGCATACATATCGTCATGTGAGAACTTAAGTGTCCAATATCCAATAGTTTATAATGGCGTATTGGACACTTAAGTTCTCACATGACGATATGTATGTATGTATATAAAAGCTTTCAGCCTAATTTGGCATAAGTGACAGGATTTATTTATTTATGTACATACATACATTTTATCACACACTGGCAACACTGCCATTAACTCAAAAAGTTTGCAAGGAAAGAGCGTCAAAAGAGAGGAAAAAAATTGAGAGACTAAGTCCCGGTTCACACGTTTCAACTTTTGTTGCTCAACTCGTGATTCAGCTGTAAGAAAGACAGAGACGGAAATACAAATATCTCTTTTTTTCTTGCAGCTGAATTACGAGTTGAGCAACAAAAGATGAAACGTGTGAACTTGTCGCACATTTACATTCGAAACAAAAACAAATTTTAAAATTTTGCTGTTTCAAATGTAAGTGTGCGACAAGACGAACGTTTTCGACATCTTAAGCAAGCCACGACCGCTTGCGACCGTTGGTACAACATGAGCAGGTTGTGTATGAGATTGTAAGGTGTGTGGGGTTGTCGTATGAAGTTATGTCTCGGTTGTACGAAAGATTAAAAAGATTTGATTTTTTGGCAAGTTGTATAGATAGACAGGTTGTAAGATTTAGGAGTTTGTTGTACAACTTCATTTAATTTTGTTCTTATATTCGTTGTGGTTATATAAAAACCGTCGCGCACGAATTCAAACTTGCGTCTAAAATGGAGAATTCCACAGATATAAGTGATTTTATTGAATTGTATAAAAGTTTGCGATGAGCAATTGCTTTTGTATATGCATCGGAACTTTTGATAAAAGGTCATTAAATACTTCGTATGTCACACACGTGTAATTTTTATAGTCCTTTGTATCACTTTCTCCTTTAATCAAATTCTTTTCTTTTTTTTGTCCTTTTTTATCTTCTTCATCTTATTTTTTTCACCAAAAAAATATTCCACAATACGTGACATAGTATCCGATGTCATGTTTACTCCAAAAAAAAATTTAAGAAATGAAGTTGTACGCTAATGTTGTACACGTTGTTGTATAGTTTGTGCGCAAAACACAAAACTTGGTCATCCAACGTGTTGTACCAACGGTCGCAACGTGTGTGGCTTGCATTACAAATTATTACTAGTACATTATTTTTCTTGCAAGAATTATCCAGACAGCTGTTCTGTGTTTTGTTTACAAATAAATTATTTGAAAAATATCTGAAAAAGGAAAACTGAAAAAAGTGAATTTCTTCATTATACGTGCTGTATGTAAAAAGAAAACATGTTTTCTTAACTTATTGTTTTTCCTTCATTAAGCCACATAAATTCAATTTTATTGTCAAATAATTTTGTTTGTTTCTCATCTCATCTCCGTCACAGATGGAAAGTGGCAATTTTGTTTTTGTTAATGGAATAAAATGAAAAAATTATGAAAAATTCATAAAAATAGTAAAAATACATGAAATTCCGTAAAATATTTGATACTAAATGTCAATTGTTAAAAAAAAATTCAATTTAAAATATCAAACAAAAGACATAAGAAAAAGTACAACTGATTTCCATCCATGGTTCTGATATGAATAACATTATCTTGCAAGTTTTTGTAAGTAAAGCGTTCATTTGCTTTTTCGTATCTGGTAGAGTAATTTTGTAAATTTCTGCTTTACTAATTTCTGCTGAGAAAGTAAATGAACAGACCTATTATTAATTAAAAAATAAAATTAAATTTGTTTTTGAATTAAAAGATTTTTTATATAAAATATGACAACACTCTTGAGTAAAATTGAGATAGGCGATGCCGGTTTTTCATGTATGAAAATACTCCTACAAATAATATTGGACTGTGTGGTTCAATGTAGATGAAACATACTAGTTACAACATGGTCCCATCTAATGCAGTCACGGACTATTTCGTTTCTACATAAGCGTTAAATTTTTCATGTTCGTAGTTTAACGATTATGATTATTCTTCTGAAACATTTGCAAATTGTATGCATTCGGGGTTAGACCGATGTAACGCAAAGTTGGACCGTGCATTTGGATTATATTTGGACTAGTTCCGATCTTTTATGGAACATACTTTGCAGGCATGTATGGACTAGCCGCATTATCTGCACGGACATGAAGCTTTAGACCGGCTACATATATGTGCCCTTAATTATGAAAGTGGTCTAAGTCATGTGCATTTTTGCTTCAAAATATCAACTAAATCTTAAAAAATCTTCAATAAATATTTAATAAATGTTAAATAAATTTATAATAATCGAGACTGGTACAACTCTAAATTAAAATGTTGCATAATATAAAAATATTTTTCGATTTGTTCAAATGTTATCTACTAAATATATCGACCAAAGAAGTATATGACTTAGACCACTTTCATAATTTTGTTTTTATAAACAAACACAACCCGCGAAGCGATTAGCTTGTCTGCGGAAAACACCCAGGGTCTATGGCGGGAATCGAACCCATGATCTCTGGACTGAGAAGCTAGCATCGCTACCACTCAGCCACAGGGCACATATTCAAATACATATGTATACTCTGCCTTTTGCAGTTGATTAAACAGCTTTAAAGTTTAAAGGCTCTTACCATTTTGTTCTTGTTTCTTTGCAAAGTAAGCAGCAAAGCTTGTTGTCACCGAGATCTGATTGGCTGTTGTGCTCTCGTCGGTGCGAAAGCAAAAAGCTATTTTGTAAAAACTCGCACATTGTGCATTTGGGTTGGACGTGGCTGCTTTAAATTATAATTAAACATAATAACTTTGATATAAGCTTTAAAATTCAATTTTAACATATACAAATCGTCGGTTTGTTTCTGGTTTGCTGCAGACATAATGTATTTTAAATATACTGTGTCGCAAACCAGAAACCAACCGACAAAATATGCTTAAAAGTTATAGAAATAATAATCTCAATAGCAACTCTTATATACTACCTATTGATTGACTTATCAAAATATACATATATACTTTTATATATCATGTTTACATACATGGAAATACAGACATATAATGTAAACATGCATGTACACACATACATATATACGTATGTATATGCATACATATTTATAAATGATTTCTTTCTTTATAACTCAATAAATATTTTTAAAAGCTTAAAGAACCCCAAGTACTTTTAGCAAAATAATGAAACCAACTAAAATACAATAAATTTTATGTTATTTACAAGATAACAAAAACGAAGATAAGTCATAAATTCCAGAACGATTAGCCGACCCAAGGAGAAACATTGTTACTCAAGCTCTTGTCTGACAGTCAATTAAGCCATTTTTATTTATTAAATAAATAAAGGAAAGTTATCACCAGGGAAACCGCAAATATGCAATTGCATGTTTTTTCTTGTGCGACGTATTCATGCGGGGACAAGATATTTATCCGTTTCAGAACTTTTTATTAATTTTGCCATCGATTTGTTAGTGCATATTTTTGCATATTTTACCCTTTAAAGCATGTTTTTTCATTTATCACTCTAACACGCATATTTTTTAGCATATTTTCTAATTTTTAGAGCATAATTTACGCTTTTAGGGCATATTTTCAAATTAAATAAATAAAATAAAATAAATAAAAATTTTTATTTTAATTTGCTTACAAGCTTAAGTGTTGCACAAAATTTTTATTTTTATTTTTCGCCATCTAAGTCTCATTTTTAATGTTCCATGTAGTGTATAAATTTTCGTAGTTATTACGGACGTTAGTTTCAATAAAAAATTCGGTTTTTCTATTTGTGACGGACTCTACCCCGAGTAGACGTTGAAGGAACATTGTCAATATATAAAAGTTTATTTAGATGTGGTATGCAACGATTTTATTTAAAAATCTTTATTGACCTAGATTTTTGTTTATTGCAATAAATATACATACAAATCTTGTCTTATTTATCGAAAATATAGTTCCAAAGTTTTAATTCTGATATCGTGATCTCTTTTGAACTTGAAGTTAAATTTTTACGAGATTATCAAAAAAAATTATTTGTATTATTTGCTTTAGTCAAAATATGTATGGCAATATTGTTTCAATACGGCAGTTATTCTTTGTTAATTTTCTATTGTTTGCTTTTTTGCTTATTTTATATGCAAATGTTGCTGAATTTTTTAATTAAAAATATATTTTCATTTAAAATAAACTAATTTATTTTATTTTAAGAGCATATTTTTTGAGTTTTTTGTGCATATTTTCAAGTTTTTAGTGCATATTGAATGCGCATAAAACACTTTTTTTAGAGCATATTTCTGGTTTCCCTGGTTATCACTTATTATTATTATGCACTTCTTCGCTTTTTTTTTGAAAATTAAAATTTAAAAAAAAATTGTGAAAGACTTTTAAGGACCGATGATTAAGTTGAATTATTAAAATATTATTAAATGCATAAATGACAGACATGAACTTGTGCATATTTTAAATTTTAATAAAAAAAACTGTTCAGTTCATGGTTATAATAATGAAAGGGAAATCATAAACCATTTCAGCACTTACATATGTATATGTATGAAAACCAAATATTTCTTTTTTAAACAAGAAAATTTTTGCCAAAATTACATACATAATTTCTCAGAGTGTATTAACAAATGCTTTAAATACTTTTTTTTTCAGAGTTATCAATAAATCAATCTAGGAAAAGGTATAACTAATGATTAGATAAATGTTTAATACGCACTTATGTTCGAACAAAATAAAAATGCACTGAGAAAAATCTATAAGCATGTGCATGTGAGTTTCATATTCATTATGTCAGTTAAAAAAACATATCAGTTTCACAAAAAATATCGGTTTTTAACACTTCGATGATCACGTTCAGAATTCAAGGATCACAATTTCATCATACTGCTGAACACGTCAACTCAACTTAACTTTTCAATAGATCTGTTTCTCATAAGTGAGAGAATTTTACCATATTTGACAACAAAAAAAAGTAGAGATTTCGCTGGAAAATTATTATACTCGTAATGTACATATACAGAGGCTCCACAAAAATCATTATACGTAAAAAGTTCTCTCCCACAGAATGTTTGTTAAACATTCTTGATGAAAATACCAAGTCGGTTAAATTTTTTTTTTTGAATTTTTAGTATCAATTTTATGTTTTTTAAACGCCCGTACTTTTCTAAACTCAGAGCTCAGAGTGTGTTCCCAGTTTCGTAAAAATCGGTGAAGTAAAAGCACGTGGAATATAACACATAACTTTAATGGAAATGGCGCACTTTTTCTAAGAACCGAAACTGTTTACCAAGTTTTGTAGGAATCGCATAAGTAGAAGTACATGCGTGCGAAGTTTAGAACTATAAACGTGCTACGTGCCTTTGACATTTCTTTGTTCCATTTGGAACACAGAGTTCAAGAAAAATAATAATAATCTTATATTTGATCAATTCACGACCTGTTGTGGGAGTCGTAGTTCGTACAAACAACGTTGCTGGTAATTTCTATGTAAACATTTGTTTATAAACAATGTTTTTATTGAAATTACCAACAACTCATGTACGAATTACGAATCCTACAATAGATTGTGAATTGGGCAATTATATTACGTTATTTATCTCCCACAATTTATTCGGATTATGACGAAAATGCAACACGGACATGATAAGGGTGGCGTTGGCTGAAGTAGTTAGCACGTTGACTACAAAACCGCAGGTCCTGGGTTCGACCCCGGTATCTATCAGTCATTAAAAAAATAACACCACGCATTTTTCTGATGTGCATTAGTGTCCCTTTGTATCAGTTGTTGTAGGAAACTTCAAGTGATGAAGGCATAGTCACTGGTCAGTGAACTACTACCGACTTCAGCGATACTAATCCTAATGTAACATCAGATCGTCCTCCTTCGTTGTGTAGCAGAATCATCAGCGAAGTAAAATAACGAATAAAAGGGCTACTAAACACTGCTTCACAATTTAATGCGCCTCATTTGACACCAGATGGCGCTGCAACACTGCATTATCAAAAAAGCGTACAAAGGAGCAGAGTTGTAAAAGAATGAAGGTTTCCTCTATCTCTTTCTTCACCACCTGTCTTCTCTATCACTACACCTTTCCTAAAGAAGCTAACACCTAGTAATAGTAGTAGGCATTCACTGCCTGAGTGTTACTTATCTTAAAAAAAGATGTCTTTGTTTAATTAAAAATGTTATAAACTCATTGGATCAGAAAATTACAAAAAAAAAATATTGCAATTTTCGTTGCAGCAATTCTTGAATATGTGGGAGAGCATTGAAATAGAAATATGAAGGTTAGCCGCGAATAACGTTTTAAGTGACAAAATAATAATTTTGTAGGAAAGCCAAAAAACGTATTTTAAAGCAAGATTGGTTTTTTCGTTTAAATTTTTTTTTAGCTTATCGAAAATAATGATAACTAGCATTCACTTTTCTTTTTGTATCTCTGCTACATTTATCAATTATTTTCGACAATTTCGTTTGCATGATTTTATTAGTTACTTACAAAGTTTCCGACTGATTGTAATTGTATTTCGACGGCGATAGGATGCATAATTTTGGATGGTTTGATGTTTGAACAACGCAAGAGATTTATGTTAATGGTAATCTGTGAAAAAAAACTGGTTTTTTAAAAACTGTCTTTTACAACGTTATTCGCGGCTGTGCTTCTTCATATGTATATACATTTTGTATTCCTCTCTCGCTCTTTTGCACTAAAAAATAAATGATGGTGGTTCTTGCAACAAAAATTGCAAGAACCACCATCATAGAAAAGCCCACATAATGGCTTGAATTTAAATTCTTGAAAATTGTAATGAGCAAATAGATCCATTCATTGGGAGAACCTTAGAGATGTTCTTAAGCCGTATAAATGATTAATGTTTGTTAATAGTTTTAAGTTACAAAAATTATAAAAATTCAAAGGTGATGAGTCAGTCAGTCAAAGAAATGTTGCAACAAAAAAATATACATATGTAAACTGAAACAGTATAATAAGTTAATTGTAGGTATACGAAAAGAACACAAAGATAATTTAAAAAAAAAAAATAGTACAATAGCATATCGGGAAAAACAATAAATTAAAAATATAACTTGTGAAAATAATTTGTTTGGGCAAGTGTGTATAAATAAATTAACAAACCGGATGTACGAGTACTGGAAAAAGAATTGACATTCTCTCAAAATAAATAAAACTTTAATTGCTTCTATAGCGCCTATAAAATATTTTTTTAAGTTATTATAACGTATTTTACGTATAGGAAATGAAAGTACGAGTAGTTCCAATAAAAATAAAATTAATAAATTGAAAACTTTTTATTACAAGATGTGCTATTTAAGTTATCTTTAGTGTATTTATTTATTTACGTATAAAATGACTTTTGATTCCCCGAATTTATATTAGATCATCGAAAGTGACATATGTATGTATGTAATTAATTTATACATACATATATGTATTATAAAATATTTCTCAGAAAATTAAAAAATCATAGGTATGTAAAGAATACTGTAGCTCATTTAGGAAACATAATTTAATATTTTTTAAAGGATTAGTATGTAGCAACATTTTATAGAAGTCTGCAAAGAACTAAATAAGAAACTTCAGAAGTAGTTGTGAACAAGCATTACCTTAAATAAGTACATATTAGAGACCTGCGTAAATAGTCTTGAAATGTAAATACGTCTTGTTTTTTAAATGTATTCTCGTGACTGTAGAATGCTAAACCAATAATAAATGCTGTCGTATTATAAGCAAAGCACGATAGATGCATTGATGTATGTCTATATGAGTGCTAACAAGCAATGTCGTGAAGACTTCTTGTTATGAACAAACAATCAACAAAGAAGTGTTGATACGTGTATGCTTGTTATTTTCCATATTGTACGTTTGAGTGTGTGTGTAATATGTATATGGTAAGCTATTATGTCTTTCCCAGCTAGCATTTGGCTGATCATTTTTTGCATAAATCTCTTTTTGATTCTCCTGAGATCACTTTTGATGATTAAAAACTGATTTATCACTTAGGTGATTGAAAAATGATTCACTTATGATTCATCTATATGATCAAGCAATGATTTCTTGAAAATAGAGGAACAAAATGGAACGAAACCGCCAAAAGGTTATTTCATGATTTAATACTACCAGAAAATTGCTCAAAAATTAATCAGCAAATCGTATCATAAATGATTCTTTGGTATGATTCATCTGTAGGGTACCATTTTCTCACAACGAGAGTATCATTTATGATCGAAAAATGAGCTCATATACGGTTATTTTTCCCGTCAAGCTGATTCGGAAAAGATCCGATTATGATACAAAATGCTAGCTGGGTAAAAGAGCATACACACAACGTGTGTGTGTATGTACATGCATGACGCTTGTATACACGACCATGCGTAGAAAGAAGCAAGCATCACAAATTTTTCAGTCACGAAGTATTTTCTTCCTTATTCCTATACCTGCAATAGCTGAAATAAATTACTGCAAACAGTGTTGTTTAGCGTTTGTTTTAGAAGATTTCTCTGTAGTAAAGCATTTGAAAACTCCCTCATGTCTTGAAAGTTCTTATAAATGGTCTTGTGCAGGACTTTAGTACATATGTATATAAAAATCATTTTACAAAGTGATCGATAACATTGAAGTTTATACTTTTGAATAAACAAACAGAACAAGTTTTACAATTGAAACACTGGTTATCAATTAAAACCAGACTCAATAATGCATTCGTAGAAGATAAATATTTGGTATTTTGTTAATATGTATACGTACTATAGTACGTATGTATGTATGATTGTGGCAGATTGATCTAAATACTTTGCAGCCCATACACATATTATGTTTCAACGTTAAACAAAGACCAATAATTAATTTTAAATAAAAAGTAAGAAAACAATTACAACACCAGACCCATACATTCATTTGTTGTAAAGTTGAAAATTTACACATGGACCGCGTGTGCGTTTTATTTACTCATAATTTATTTAGAAGGTAATCTAATTCAAATGCCTTGAAATGGTTCTTTTTGATAAGTAAAGGTTTGCAAAAAGAAAATATACTTTTTTAAAATTGTAATTTCTCAAAAAGCGCTTACCATAAAATATAATCCCTTAAAATTAAACAAAGTGTATTAATACCAAGTGTTCTTGGCATTACAACAACATATATACAAATTTGTTGTAGGACTATTTTTATTTGCATGTTGACAGTTCGGGTTAAGATTTTATGCTATTTTATATGGAGTTTGACGGATGGGCTAAATTCAGCTGACAATCAGCTGCGCTGATAATGTCACTTGGTATTAATACACTTTGGCATTAGACACATTCACCACAACAGGTTACACGAACACACGACTGCAAATGCAGTTAGCTGCAGATATTCAAGTATAAATACATACATATTTCAGTGGTGCCACCTTCAAATATTTCACATTTATAAAAATGTATGTATGTACTTATATCACGTAATCGCATAAAAATTAATCAATTTCTTCCTTTAAAAGAATTTCGGAAAGTTTTTTCGGTTAAATAATATGAAAAAATGCATTCTACATTTTATATTATATCGGTAGCAATATATATTTCCCCACTGCCCCCAAGAAAAATAGAAAATTAACCACAACGACAAAATCAGTATGGACAACAACCTGCCGCCGTGTTAGATTGCTATCGTTAAAATATTCGTTCTCGTATAAAAATGTGTAATATAGTTTTGAAATATTGAAGTCGGTAGTCTGCTGTGGTCAATGTGTTTAAAGCTTAATTCTTTTTCGGAAAATATGCTGTAGGCCCTACAGTGTAGGGAAATGCATTGTTTTGAAAAGGTACTAAAAAGCGTTCTTTGAAAGAGTAAAGAAATTCTCTCCTACTTATCTTAGCGTACCTTTTTAAAGCGTTTTTTTTTCCTTAAAAAGTCAAAGTACAAGAGAATTTTAACGAGTCCTCAAATAAAACTCAACGACAGCAATATTTATTTTGTACCTTCTGTGCAAAATCTGGGATACATTTTTAATGATAGACATGCTTAATTGGTCTGATCATATTACTGCGGTTGTGGGAAGAGTATGCATACGATTAGCATGCTTCGAAACTTGTGGGCAGTTAAAGATTCTACAGCGCTTGTTATGCGTATGCTATTACCTAATCTACGATTAAGCGTGGTATGAAGATTGTGCAATCTCAACGACAAATTTTTAAATTACACCACTAGTCTCTAGAACAATTTATCTAATATTTTATTTAAACTTTTAGACGAAATTTACGCTGCGCCTTTTCTGCCTTCACAGGTATGCTTTTTAAGTTTATAGGTGAGAGCTGTTCAGGTTTGCGGAGTAAAAGAAAAGGCATGAAAAGAAAATTCGAAAACTTTTTTTGACATTTCTCTTGGCCTTTTTCGTACTCTCAGCATCAAACGTGTACATTAACGCCAAAAAGGCATGAAGAAAAGGTATTAATGTAAATGTGCATAGGGTTTGCAAATAAACGCAGATAAACGCAAAAGAAACGATTAAAAAAAATATGCGATTAATTGCGATTATCGGTTAAAAAAATATATACTATCATAAATTTTGTTAAAACAGCTAAAAACTTGATTGTCTTATTTTCTTTTTTATTTCATTTCCTTTAAAAAAGGGTAAAAGTTTTAATCGTAATCGAGCGATTAATGGGTGCGATTACGATTACGATTATAATCGTAGTGCGAACCCTAAATGTGCGTGAATTTTTGTATTGTCAAAACAAGGCAGTCTAAAGTTGCATAGTGTAAAATGGCACTAAACTTTTTTACTGGTTTTCATGTAAGTTTTAAATTTTTTACATTGTCACGAAAACAATGATTTTATAAGCTTTTATAATATTATCTAACTACATTTTAATTTTAATCTCACACTTAAATATCTGCTCCATTCACTAGCAATATAATTGATAAAATTTTTATCTCGTTGTGTTAGAAAACAAACCACTCGTATTAACAATAATAATAATAATAAGAAAAGAAAAATTTTTTTAAGAATTTTTGCATACTTTTTCTATTTATCTCTCATTTTTTTTATAATAAATCAGAATTCGTTTGAAAAAACTCCTAAAAATTTGGAGAAAAAAAACTACTAGTGCCGGTCCAGACTTGCAATTTTTGTTGCAGCAATTCTTGAATATGTGTGAGAGTGTTGAAATAGAAATATATATTTTTTGTATTCCTCTCTCGTTCTTTTTCACTAAAAAATAAAAAGTTGCTGCAACAAAAATTGCAAGTCTGGACTGGGACTAAAACTTTAAAAAAATATTTAGTTTTTTTTAAATCTCATATTGTGTTCATACGCGTAGGCTTATATTTTTAATATACTGGGGTAAAATATTGAAAAACTTGTATGCCCTAAATGAGACAGTAAAAGCAAATTTATTTACTTTTCCAGTGATAAATTACTGTAAGCGTTGATCGTTAAAATGATGTTAACTTGTCTTGCTGTTTGTAAACATAATCTTATTAACAACGAAGTGTTAAAATAAAAAACCAAAAATATTTTCTTAAAATAAACCACCCCAAAAAAAGCCAAACAGAATTATAAAAAATATATATGTACATACATAAAATATTCAAAACAGGAAAAAAATTCTTCCACCATCAATTAGTGTTTGAATAGTTTTGAATATGGGACACCCAACTACATACATACTACCAAAAATTATTTTTCTCATCTTAATATGCACATAGAAATAAGTGCAAGTGCCTACAACTTGTCAACGACTTCACCTAATTCATTTATACGGCAAGTTCGGGCTATTATGTAGTGGATGGTTTGTGTGAAGTTTGCCCGGATTAGTTCGAGTGGTTCATGAGATTGGAATATCACATTAATTAATAAAAATATTTAATTTTTTAAAATGATTTGAAAAATATTGTACTTGAGAGCCCGATTAAGAAATTTTGAAGTACGTATACGAGTTTTTTATTCTAAAATTGATTCATATATTAGAGGTATTTTAAATTTTTTACGCTGATGATAACTATCTTTGTGAGAAAAAAAGTATGACAAAATTAAAAAAAGTATATATTTTTTGCTGAGAAATTCATATATGCATACATACACATGTATGTAATTTTAAAAAATACTTGTGTGTCAACACTGTATTCTTGCAAAAGCAATACATATGTATATAGCCGTTGTTGTTTTTTACATTTATTTTCAATTCTTACAACTACAATTCGAGCTGAAATAAACTCGGTCTATGCATGAGTAGGGGTTATCCCCTGCGTGCTGGTCCTATTAAAAAAAATTAATTAAATTTCACACGGAAATTTCCGAACGTGTGAACAAAATTGGTATCAAAAAACTTCATACGATTGCGAAATATTTTGATGAAAATTATTTTGAAGAAAATTATTCACAAACATTTGTCTGTTGGAGAAAGTGGAAATGTGTAAGTTTTTAAGTAAATTGAATGAATCAAAAACAATTCACATATTCCATTCGCAATAATGGCTGAGTATATAAAGCAAAAATCTACCTAAACTGACCACACACAGTGCACCAAACACAAAGAACGCTGATGTTGAAGGTGTAGAGGCCTTCGAAAACAGCTAGTTGTTCCGTTCTACTAAGAGTTTGTCAGAATATTTGTTCATTAATAATTATCACACGTAATTTAGCTTACAAAGCGACACGAACTTTACCCTGATCAAATTATAAATATCCCTTTATAGCTCAACATCGTGAAACTAATTGTATTTAACATATTTTAAGAGCTCGTTGCATAAGTAAAAAAATTTGTTTTAGGATTTTTTTGAAATTTGTTTTTTATTGCTAAAATGGGTTAAGAAGGAAATGTAAGGAATGTCAAATATGTTGGCGATAAGAGTTTCAAATTAAAATATAATTTCACTCACGAATATTTTAGAAATGAAAAAAATAATCGACTTGGACATTTACAAAATTTAATCAAGTAGTACGCCGAATATATAACTTTTAAAAAACTGCACAACGGCAACATTGATTTAGAAAAAGCGTAGGGTTACGTTAAATCTGCTCTGCTGTAGCAGATAGAATTTTTTATTGAAAATAAATTTTACAGTTTGAAACTAGGTATTGTACCAAAGTTATGCCCTAATTCAGTAAGAAGATTTGGGACGTTTTTGTTTGAAAATGCTTCTGAGTTCTTGTCTTTGAAGTCTCTAAATTATTTTCTTCAAAAATGGTTGTTGTCTTTGATAATGAAAAATATAAATATTATTGCCATGTTTTTAAAACATAAAAATTCAATTAAATTATTATACATTAGTTTGAAAAATATATGAAAAAATATGTGTTGGATACAATGTTTAGAACAAAATCATAAAGTAAATACACGAACCTTCTAGCATAGACAATAAATAATAATCGTTTTAAAGAATCAAAAATGCTTCTTTGTTTCGTCCATAGACAAGACGATACATTCTTCGAACAGAATTAGGCCATTATTGAGTTGAAATATAATTAATAACTACATTTAATTAATAGTTTTTATAGAGATTTAATGGTTTGTAACATATCTGTAACATGGGGTGATAAAGGGATATAATAAGTGCGTTAACAAATCGAGGCTTATTTTCGATTTAATCGTAAGCGACAAAAGTTAAAATTTTCAGGAGTAGGTTTTTTTTATAACACAATTTCGTAATTTACATGCGTAAATTGTGGCTTACGATAACATTTTACAGCCCGTATCTTAAGAGTTTTACAAAAATTTTGGCAATTTGATAATTCTAAACTATGGGTATAGGCCCATAAAATTTAAATTTCAATAAAAAACGTCTATTTTCGATTACATGTCGCTTACAATAAAATCGAAAATAAGCCTCGAAATGTTAAAGGAAATTATTTATTCTAATTTTTTGAAAATTATCATTTATTACCGGTTCCAAAATATTCATGAAGTGACCCATACACACGACGAGTCATCTTCCCTCAATCTGGGTGAATAAATGTATTTTTTTTTTTTGTATGTATGTCTACATGTAAACTATAGTTTACGTATAAAATGTGTTAGTATAGAATTATATATTTTTTTAAATAAAAAATAAGAATATTTAAAATAAATGATAAGATAAAATAAAACTCAAAATAATAATAAATAATAAAAATACTTACGAAATTAAACGTTTTTCAGTGGAGTGGATAGAGAGATAGATAGTGTTGCAAAACTAAATCTCGTTCAAACTGTTTTTATTACTCGTATTATTACTAATTTTTCTTTTTTAATGAGAAGAACACAAAAAGTAATCATGAAATCATACAGAAACTTGAAATGAATAAACAACACACATTCAAAAATAAAATCAGCATACGTTGATGATGTTGCTTTAGAGAACCAGTAGCAAAAATAAAATTTAATTAAAAAAAAAACACACAAACACGATGAGGTAATTTTTTGTTTTCAAGCAATTTATGATCGAATATAAATATATCTGAAAATATTAAACATCATTACGAAGACGAATATTTCGGCGAAAAGGAGGCAGAGGGAAGGAGTAAAGTAAAAGAAAATCCAAAATCACTTGAATGTTATATAATTTAAATGAATGAATTTCACTTTGCTTAAATTTCAGTTTATTACAAGCATATGTACATATTTCAATTACCAATTTAAAATAATTTCTCAATTTACATATAACGAAACGAAGGCGCAAACGTAGTAAACTTGATTTTTTTAAACATGTGTATTTTATATTTTATTTTAATCACTTGTTGCGTAACGTATTTTTTATTTAATAAAACGATTTAATTGTGCACAAATATATATTTTTTTAAATTTCTTGTCCACTATTTTGTATTATTTCCTTTTTTGATTTTTCAATAAAATTAACTTGTTATAAATTCATTAATCTGCGTTATTTGCTATTGATATAAATTTTTGTTTGTGGTCGAACACCTTATTACCGGCTTATCTGCGTAGGGGTAGGAAATTCAAGACGCCAACAACTAATCGAATGAAAACATACTATTGGAAACAGAAACAAGTTGTTAACATTACAAATTTTTTAAGCTAACATACATACATACGTATACACATTCCATGATATCGAAGGCCAGCAGAAAAGTACTTTTAAAAATATTTATTTGAAATTTCTAACGAGGGGACTCTTTGCTAACAGCGGCTAGCTGTTACAGCCAAATACTCGTAAAGCAAATGTAAATAACATATACAAATCAGTGAATGCTTAGGATATATATATATGTATATACAAGCCTACAAATCCCAAAACAAATTTTTGTCAAATTAAAATAAATCTATCTAAGCTAGACGAAAAGTCCTTGTTGGGTATGAAACCCGCAAAATCTTATACAACTGTCCGCTTACATTCATACATACATACAGACATATACATATCTAATACATATGTATGTATGTATATAACGTGTTTACAACAACAATAGACGCAGTTTCCAAAACCTTCACTTTTAAATACAGATCAAGTGGCCAGAAGGTTTGCGAAATACATATGTATGTGGATACCATTATTTATGTATGTATGTATGTGTGCACGTTGAAAATGTAAACACCCACCCACAATCACATTTCTATAATTACTCTAGTATAAACAAATGTAATTAAAACTACTAAAATTAAATTGAAATGTCTTTTTGTGTTCTATACAAAAAAGTATCTAGATATGTATTCCAAAATGTAACTCAATAAAACCACAATAAAAATACCAGCAAACACAGGCACACAGATGGACTGCAATATCGAAAACCATATGTTGCTCACCGTATGCGAGGAGCTCACTCATCAACACCAAGAACAATAAACAAAATTCAATATGTATGTACGAACTTTTGTGCATATAAATACATACATATGTACATACATATAATTACATACATATTTATGTATATATGTATGTATGCATATATCGTACATCTATTATATATGTGTAATAAATACACAAATAACAACTAAAATGATGACGAAAAGGAGGCGAATATTTTCAGGGTCTAAAAGGGGGTGGCAGATATACACATGCATGTATGTATGTATGTATGTATGTATGTCGGTACTGCATGATGCGTTATTAATAACTTTTATTTTTTATCCTCCCTTGCCCTCCATTTTTTATTCTTTTAATTACTAACAATATATTTTCTTTATGTATTTAGTTTTTTATTATTATTCTTTTTTTTTAATCACAATTTTCATGTATTGCCGATTATTTCACTTACGAGTACGCTAAGTAGCAGCTACACAAACTAACTGAATTCACTATTTATTAGTATGACTAACAAACAGCTCCAACCGACTGTTGGTTACCTCAACACAAAAAGAGTATAAAAGCAAATACTATACACATGTAAAAAAAGAGCTTCCTCTCTCATTAAAGAGCCATTGAATGATTTAATGACCAGGTTGCTAGTAGCGATGCCAAAAAAAGGGGAGACGAATTGTTTATCTGAACTGGGATTTCTTTTCCAACGAAATTTTGTATGTCAAAATATGTATATGTAAATTGCTGATATTTTCGAAATTGCTATTGAATTGCTAGTTGCAAAATGTTTTATTTTTTATTTAAATTAGCTAGATACAAAGTGTATTAATACCAAGAGCCCTAATCAGCGCAGCTGATCGTCAGATGACCTTACCCCATCTGTCAAACTCTATATAAAATATAATAAAATCAAAGTGTATTAGTACCAAGTGCCCTTATCAGCGCAGCTGATCGTCAGCTGATGTTACCGCATCTGTCAAACTCCATATAAAATATAATAAAATCTTAACACGAACTGTCAACATGCAAATAAAAATAGTCCTACAACAAATTTGTAGGTTTGGTGTTGAAAGATTAGTGTTAAAGTAAAAACTCGTTGAGGAAACCTAATTATACAAGGGTTACCTGTACAAAAATTAAAATATATTCAATGATAAATTGTCAATGCAATAATTTGGCATAATAAGTCTTATTGCTAAGCTTATCACTTTTTCTTCTTTAAACTTTCATCGGCGTCAATGCAATAATTTGTCATAATACAAATTTTTACAAACTATTGCTTAATTCACAACAATGTGTATCATCGTATCTTGTATCAAATACACTTTCGGTTTTTTAATTGTGAACACCCTGTGTGTAGTGCACACCTGATGATTTTATATCATAACTCGTAATATAACGCCGGCAGAGCAACTGTAATTTTTTTCATTCATATCAACACAAAGAGGTAGAACTTTGATGATTTTATATCATGATGAATCAAAAAAATATTTGAAAAATGTTTCCCAAAAATATATAATTTGTGAGTTGTTAAATTTTTTGGTCACAAATAATTGTTGTGCCGCATTTTTTTAACGAGAATTTTTTAATAAATAAAGGTTAAATGCACAGTGACACATAAAATGACATATGTATGTATATCAAGATGAATATATCAGGCCGTAAGCTCTGGTGATTATATCATAACGCTACCATAATACGTGATGAATTTTCAACATGATATAAATTTAACATTAATCATGATATAAATTCATCAGGTGTGGACACTATTACCCGTTTTAGACATGCAAATACCCCTTTTTGATACGGAAAGTTTACTTTGCAAAGTCTTAATTCAGCTGGGTGAAAGACAGAAAGAGATAGTATTGCTCCCTCTGTCTTAATTCATCTGTGTGAAAGACAGAGGTAAGAATACTTTGTCTTTGTGACTTTCTCCCAGCTGAATTAAGACTTTCACCCCTTTTAGACACGGAAAGTTTACTTTGCAAAGTCTTAACTCACCTGTGTAAAAGACAGAGGGAGGAATACTATCTCTTTCTGTCTGTCTCCCAGCTGAATAAAGACTTTGCAAAGTAAACTTTCCGTGTCTAAAATCGGTATTTGCAAAGTAAACTTTGCGTGTCTAAAAGGGCTGTATTTAATGAAAAAAGAACAAGCTGTTACATATAAATTCTCTCAGAGAGCTTCTCTCTAAATTTTATACTATTGTACATGATACAATAATATAAAGGTACAACCACATTTGACGTATAAAATTAATTTTGACTTTTACCAAAATTGTTTGATTACTGTTTTTTTGTAAAGAGAGAGGAAAACGTTGCCACACGAAATTACGGGGAACTTTTTTTTAGGAATGTTTTTGGAAATGTGTAATTTTAAGTTTAGAAATTATGGTTTAATACACACTTTTTTAAATGTTGTATTAATTGGATACGTGGATAACGAAATATGCATGTGTATAATATGATGTAGAATGGATGAGCGCGTTTCATGCATATAATACACATTTACATACACTTCGTGTGCAAATTTATTGCAGCTTACAGTACGAATTAATGCTTTTTTGATGGGCTACATCTGAATAATCTGAACAAAAAAAGACATGCAAAAGAAATAGTTAATGCATGGGTTCTATTGCTAATGAATTGGTTCAATTTAGGTGCAGAACGCATGATTTTAACACAGGCGTGTCATTGACGAGCATGGGCGAACATTTAGCAAAACTGCTCATCATTCCAATGAGTGCTTAGAACCCATGATACGTTTATTCGTTTATATATACATACATATGTATGTTTAAAACAGAGCATAACGAAGTGCCCGCGGGTGGCCTTTTGCTTATAATTTTAGGCTCTAAGCAGGCATACTCTGATGATTGTATTTGAGGCAAACAGCTTTGAAAGCTGTTAAGTGTGCTGTTGTTTCCTTGCAAATTAAGAGGAAGCATTGTTCTCGCCGAGATCTGATTGGCAATTGTGCTCTCGCTCTTTTAAAAAAGTTTGCACATTGTGCATATCACTTGGACGCACCTGATGTAAAGCAATAAGCCAGAGTAGTATGAAGAGAAAGTCCCACCCTTGATTCAGAGGCTTTTCCGTTGGTAATTTCCCTTGAATTGTTTATTCTGATGTAAATTTTTTTTATAATTATAATTTAAATACATATTCTTCAATATTTTTCAATAAATAAAAAAGAACGTCAAAAAATTAATCAAAAACTCGGATTTCATAAATTAATAAGGTAGCATTAATTTTGAGAGTAAAAAATTGTCGGCACAAACGTCAGAAGGTTAATATGGCGACAAAAAGAGAGAACGGTTGTACCTTTATATTATTGTATCATGCTATTGTATTTAATATGATAATATAATCGATACAAAGATACAAGAGCTTTTGTGAAAGCATATTATTTTTGTTTAATTTTATAATTTTTTACACATACGTACCTACATATCGCCCATTTACGAAAAAAAAACGTGATAAAAAATGGGATTTTTGAGTTAATCATGCAGAATTAATCCTCATATTGTTATTTACTGTATCGTAGAAAGATTTCATACAACTATCTTTTATACTTAGCTCTTGAGAGCTGTTTTAGTAAATAAGTGACATACACACAAAAAGATAAAAACGAAAATTCAAAAAAATATATGCAATTTTTAAAATGCATACTACATAGTTGTCCCTATTAGTCCCGGTCCAGACTTGCAATTTTTGTTGCAGCAATTTTCTAATATGTGGGAGAGTGTTGGAATGGAAATTGCTGCAACAAAAACTGCAAGTCTGGACAAGGACTTACCATTCTCAACTCTATTATGTTTGATCATTTGGCCAATTTCGCATTGACATTATCGTTCGCAACTTAACTAACGGTTGAGTTTGTAGTTGTCTTGTGCCATAACAATTTCAAGTAAAACTTTTCTGTGACTCACAATATTTAAAAATAATTCTCTTGAGTGACAGTTGGGATTGCACGAATTTTTTAACATACAAAATGCACATAAAAGCACAAAACTGGCAACCCTATTTTTCCTCACGCGCCTTTTCTCTTGATTTTTTTGTAAACAATATTCTTCAAAGATCACATCTTTTGTATTCCCCAATTGGAGCATACAATATTGAAGTACAAATTTATAAAACTGGAGAGAACAAACACTGAAGATAATAAAGAGTGTGCTGTGCGTATTTGTGTGTGCGAATATTTGGGTGCGTTAATGTTTGTAGATAAAAGCAAAACGAAGAAGAAATGTAAATATTGAATTTTCTTTGATAATAAAACAAAAACAATAAAATGTACATGTCATATACACATACATGTACATATGTATGTAGATAATAAAATGCACGTAATTAAAACTGCAATGCCGATATAAATCACAATCTGTCAATTTCATTTTTTTTAAATTAACTATTCAACAGAGATGACTAATTTAATGTCGTTTTAAGAGCATTTGCTGTTTTTATTAAAAATTATTTTAATTATAAGAGAAATACATCCGTAGTATATATTGTAGCACAATTTCGGGTTGCAAGCTTAATATGTAATATTTTATCAATACCTATCAAGCTTTGTTCTAGTGTATAGACAATTTTATGACTTGGAATTAAATACTTTATTGGAGATAAATTAATAAATCAAATTGATAGGTATTTGAATATTTACTAACGTACCTTTTCGCAATGTATGGTTAAAAGATAACAGAGACAGACTTTAACTGCAAGTTTTACATGAAGAACTGTCAGTTAAAGTTCACGTTAACTCTTAACCATACATTGTGAAAAGGGACGTAAGTTTGATAAAATTTCAAAACCTTTCAGTATTTTTATTTATAATATACATACATACATATGATGTATTATTATTTTATTCAATAACGTAAATTATTCTTTTGTTTATAAAAATAGGCAGTTGTTGTAATACTCATTATGTTTCAATAATTTAATAATTATAAATAATTAATATTCAAGTATGTTACAGAGTATTTCAAATCACAATATTAATTTAGGTAATTCATGTTTTATTTGCAGCAGCTATCTGAACTATAAAAATTGATATCGATGTATGTATTTTTATGATTACTAGGTAGGTATAATTTATTTCATAAAAAATTTATCATAATACGAACTTACACATATACATAGAACATACATATCGAGAGCCTATTTTCAATATACGCCAACTCAAAAAAACCAAATTTTCAGTAGAGCAAAAAAGTTACTTAATTCGCTCATTATTGTAAATTTATAAGTATGAAAAAAATTTATTTTGCACTGGTTTGCCTATTTTTTGAGATAGCATATTTTGCCTGAAAACAAAAAACTGATTTTATAGGTAGATTTATAAAAAATTACTTATTTTTTTAAAATTTTGGAAATTTACATGGGAGATATCATTTATTTTCACCACACAAATTATTCTTTGAGATAGCAGAATAGAAAAAAATTTATATAAAATGAAAAAAAAAAATTTTTTTTGATTCGAAATATATATTAAAGATGAATATTGCAGAAGGGAGCTATTTGGCATCGGAAACTCACTTTGACCAAATTTGAGTTAACATATTTTGAATATACATACATATGTAGGCTCTCGATGTGTACATATCGCACACTAAATCACAGAGTGTCACAACTCAAAAAATTTCAGATGCTGAGTATTTGCAAAGAACTGTTGATACTGTACAACTGACGCAAGTATGTGACATAAAAACAAGCCTAACGATATTTTATATTCTTCAAGAATACTGTATTGCAAAAGATATTGTTGAGGTCGTTATAAATTTCTTCATTTAACTGGTTTATAAAAAAGCAAAAGCACTTTTATAATTTTGAGTTGTGACTCTTTATGATTTAGTGTGCGATATGTAGATACATACCTATATACATGTATATATGTTTATACCTATTCACATTTAAGAAATCAACATGGAAATTTCATAAAATTGTTAACAATTTCTGCCAATTTCAATGCCACAAACATACCAAAATTTCTAATAGTTTAATTAAGCAAAATATTAAAAAAGGAAGTGTCATCCACCCCTTGCCATAGTTCGTAAATGTTGTAGTACATATTTATAAAAAAATTTTTGCATGTAAGCCAACTCACGTCTTGTGCTTATTCCATAGCCGGAATACAATTTCACACAATTTTTAATTTATGCTAATCTATTATTAAAATAATAATGTGATTTGCATTAAACATATAAAAAAGCAGCAGAGACTATACGTTTCATTATATGTATGCACGAGTACATACTCGTATGCCTTATTATTCCATAGGTTTGATTAAACTTCTGCAAATATTTAATAATCATTAAATGGCGTCAAAGTCAACTCCCTAAAAATAAGTATGATCGACAAAATACTTAATGGTTTGACACCTTCGTCTGCCTGCAAAGAGAAATTATTAACATGCTGCATTTTTGCATTTAATGTGGGTATGTCCATATGCATTTTTTTTAATGCAAAATGTTGAACCTTTAATGCTGATAAAGGCAATTAGAAACTCAGGATGAATAATACTATGTGGCGAAAACAAAAACTAATAATGTAAAATTTACTCTGGAGGTTCTACTTTGCACATACATACACACATACATATGTATGTCATATGTATGTATGGATGTGTGTATGCATATATTATATGCATATGCTTGATTTTTGTTTCATTGAATAATTTATGTAGATTAATTGGGTATTTTCTATAAATATTTTAAGTACCTCAAAATACGCCCTTTTTATTATTATTTTAACACTTCTGCACCTTATTCTTTATTTCTGTGTCTGCTCCGTCTTCCACTTGAATCTTTTTTTTTGCCAAAATGTACTTTTAATTTCTTTGTTTTCAAGATATTATTTGCTGCTTTCTTTAATTTTTTATGCAATTGATATAAATCCAATATTAATTATATTGTTATTATTCTTTGACAAACTCACTTTTATTTCACATTAAACACACTTTAATTATTCTAAATTTAAGTTGAAATAAACTTATTAACAAACTTCGTCATCTGAGGCAAAATAAAAAACACTCAGACACTCATTCATGATGGTTTACATATCACTAGCGAGTATTTTGGCTGTGGCTGTCAAGTAACGAGTACCCGACGGATTGGTTGACGAAAACAGAGTTGTTCTAGTTAGCTAATAAACCGTTGTTCATTATTTCATATAAAATTCTATTCAAACTTTTTAAATAATGATTTTTTATTTACATAAATATTTATTTATTTATTATTTGTCTATGGAATTCAATTCCTTGCAGACAATTTCTGATATTAATTAACGTAGAACTTCATTAAATAAATTACAAGAAAAATACTCGTATCAAACATAATACAGCAACAATTTGTTATGAGTCTAGAAAATGTATAATTGAATTTTTTACTACATTAGGGTTTAATAAGAAGTCTATAAATCAATGCAACTGGTTAAATAAAATATGTTACACATTCTTCTAAGAAATTCAGCATGAGCATAAATTAAAATAACATTTTTTGCTGAGGAACAATCACCATTAGGAATTTTCAAGACAAATGATACGTTCAAGAACAGAGTATGTAGGCAAGTTAATTGGCTTAAATCTTAATTCTGGAAGACAAATAATAGGAATTGTTTATGTACTTGATTAAATATTTATATAAAGTATTAAAAATATATTTATATAATCATTTGAACTGCATTTGCAAAAAAAAATATTTCCAGTTTTTTTCTAAATATTTTAAAAAGTTCTCAAAAAAAGATAACAATTTGGTAAAAATTTATACATAAGTATATATTTGGGTGGATTGCGGTAGCTTTAAGAGTCCTAATATTTTAAATTATTTTAATACACATAATGGGCTTAATTACGAGTGTCGTATTTCAACTACTCCTACGACGATTTTGTGCTAGATTAAAGAAAAAAATTTGCAATGTTCGTTAGTCTAGTACAAAATCGTCGTAGTCGAAGTCGTAATATGGCACTCGTAATAAGGCCCAATGTGTACATATTATGTACACATTGGGCCATGTTTATGCTTCTGTTTTTTTTTCTTCAAAGAAAATTTTTAAAACATCATCGTTATTATTTCGTAATTAAACATATTTTTACTCTTTCTATATTTCTATACACCTATTCTGAATCACACGAAAGGGCTAAGTATGCCCCCTTATTGTGAATGGCGTCGTCGACGTCATATTAAGACGACAGTAAATATTGTCACTGGTCCACTCGTACTAATCTCTAAGGCTTTGTAAATTAATGGAGCATGTAGTAATCAATTGTTGTGGAATAAGGGTGAATATTTACTGTCGTCTTGATGTGACGTCAACGACGCCATTCAAAATAAGCGGGATTATCCTTAAAGCCAATAATAAAACACCTTCGTTTTTATTAACCGATTTCAAGATAAGACGATGTTCTCAATTCGTCTATACTTTTTTTTATAATATAATAACTTCTCTATTTTTAAACCGATTTTAAGAATTTTTTATCTAATTGTTCGACTTTTTTTATATGCCGAATTAAACTATTTTTTCAAGCTTTTAGGTCTGTTTATATTTTTATTTTTTAGTTCGATATTTCTTTAACCGCCATTTAACTTCTTCAGGATATTTCTTATTTTTTGTTTTTTGATACTTAATTTTTTCTTTTGTCAAATCACAAAAAATAAGAAATTTACTTAAAATAACAAAAATTAAAAATTTTAAAACCCCCGATATATCCAGAAAAGATGTGACATCTTCTAAACAGCTGGACTGATTTTCTTCAAACATGGTTAAGAACCATCTCGATCAAGTCGCCTTTCAAACAGAGAAAACTAAATCAAAATCCGTCCAGCCGTTTGGGCTGTACGTGGACACGGACAGACACACACTACAAACTTATAACACCCCTTTTTTTGGTCGGGGATTAAAAATAGTTTAATCGATTTTAAAAATATGTTTTTTGTCTTATTTTTTAGCTTAGCATAACGGGACCTATCAGGACTCAAGTGAACCGGTTTCTCATGAAACTGGCAGCCTGTAAGGCCTTACAAAAAGTATAGCCTTCAGTTGGTTCCGTTGCCAAAATAAAAGTGGGCAGTACTACGCCCATTACATTTGCATGCATTTAATTTTTTCAAAAGTAATTATATTTATCTGAATGTATTCAGTTAAACAAATTGAAAACCTTCAATTACAATTACATACTTGTAAATTTAATTGGAAATATTTCAATTAACTATAAAATAAATTGGATTGTAATCGTTTTTTCCCAATTACAATTACATATAATTGCAATTGTAATTAAGCAAATAATGATTACTTTTAGTTCAAAAAATTCAATCAAATCACATTTCCAACAACAATTATATGTGAATTCCGCACGTTTTAATTTCACGTGGACCACAAAACATATGTATATGTGACCTGCTCCACGAAAAGGGCCTCGCGCCGAAAAAATTTTTTTTACTTTTGGAGTGATTATTATAGGAAAAAACGATCTTTCAAATGCCGCAAACCGCAAGTTTCTATGTCTTTTAGTTTTTTTTACAAATCACCTGTAAAGATGAACATAACACTGTGATACACAAAAAATATTCAGGGATTCTAATGTACCAATTCTATTTTTCTGGAGTCCATGGATGACGAAAATACCGTTGGTTTTTTTCGGTCACTTCATAAAGTGATTTTATAACGGTAAATGTAGTGAAAAACGGGGTTTCTTAGATTTTCAGTTGTAACTTCTTTGTTTCCCAACGGATTTCTTTTAACTTTTCGTTGGTTAAAAGGATGGAATATTATCTTTCAACCAAGATATAGTTTTTGTAAATCGACTAACAAATGGCTAAGTTACAGTCGTTGAAGTGTAAAAAAAACCCATTAAAAAGTATTCTTTTGTTTTCCTCAGGCCATAAGTTGCTTATGAGTTACAAAAGAATACTTTTTTAATTGGTTTTTTGTACACTTCAACGACTGTAACTTAGCCATTTGTTAGTCGATTTACAAAAAATATATCTTGGTTGAAAGATAATATTCCATCCTTTTAACCAACGAAAAGTTAAAAGAAATCCGTTGGGAAACAAAGAAGTTACAACTGTTTAAAACTGAAAATCTAAGAAACCCCGTTTTTCACTACATTTACCGTTATAAAATCACTTTATGAAGTGACAGAAAAAACCAACGGTATTTTCGTCATCCATGGACTCCAACAAAATAGAATTGGTACATTAGAATCCCTGAATATTTTTTTTCTCAACTTTTGTATCACAGTGTAATTAATGAAAAAATTTAAAAATGTGATATAAACAGATAATATATATAATATTTGCAATTTAAAAAAAGTTCAATATCAAAGGTACAAAATTACAAAAATAATTTTCATAGAGGCATAGTGAACATCGTACAAAGTACCAGAGAGTCGAAATACATCGCCAGATGATCAGGTTGAAGGAAGAGTTGCATAACTAACCATCCGTAAAACACGGAAAAACGAAGCGTTTTTTTTTAACGCGTTTTTCTCAATAACTTCTTTTCGGCGCAGAGGTACCTTTTCGTGGAGCAGGTCACATATAATTTTACAGTTTATAATAAAAATAAGGGTTTAAAGATTGATTTTGTATGAGAAAAGTGTACAGAATTGTCGATATTTATTGACTATAACGTCATATTTTTTTTCCGTCAACTCAGATATAAATTAAAGTTCAGATAATTATTTAGTCACGCAATTTTAGACATTCCATAAACTTTCATCTTGATTATAATTTTTAATCATTTTGAGCGTTACAAATAAGGAAATACATATAAATTAATTTGTATGCAATCAACATCGACAATCTAAATATTTGATATTTAAATAATTTTCTCATCTTAAATGATACAACAAATATTATTTTATTACCGTTACATAAAATTTTTCTATGACTCCATAAAATTTGAAATAGTTCGTTCTTTTTATTTTTATTGCCAACATAATTTTTTTTTTTTTTACTTTCACTGTTGTTGTTCGTTTTGTAATTTATGATTAATAGTTGAGATGTTATCGCTCAAACTTTTTATTTTGTTTTGCGCAGTGCTATCTCATTGGTGGCGAAACGTTCTTGCTATTATGTATTTCATTTTTTTTTCAAATCTTAACGGATTTGACAAATTTATGTTTATTTCCCTCGCTTGGAAGGAAGAAAATTTTGCAAACGATCATCATTTCCGCTAAAAGGAAAAACAACAAGAAACAATATCATCCCCTTATAACTAACGTCAATGCTTGAATAATTTCGAATAAGAAAAAGCATGACGCCACACCAGACAGTTTTAAGGATAAGCAAAATATATGGAAAAAAATTTTAGTAGCAAATCAGTAAAACAAATATGATTGTGAAATAAATATAAAAAAAAGTTTGGAAAGAAATTTTAACAAAACTTTACGAGTATAACTACAAGTACAAATGATTGTACAATAAAAATGCACAAGTTTGTCAAAGTCATTGGTCCGTAATTCAAAGTGGAGGAGGATTAAATGTAAAAAAAATCAACAAAAACAAATTTAATACAAGATTGGTTGTACATACATACATACATACATGCATATCTACATATGGTCATAAATACATACATACATACATACTCGTACATTCATGTGTATGAGTGTGTTATCCTACAGCAAGGACATTAAGAAAGCATATTCAATGTGGCGTCTTGCTGCGTACACAAAGAAGTAAATATCTGCAAAAAGCCAAGAAAATAAAACAAATGACTTATGGATATTTTTATGTTTCTTTTAACTGCACAGTATTTCGACAAAATGAATAAAGCACACAATTCCAGCAAAAAAAAAATGAAAAAGAAATAGAAAAAGCACCACAACTACTGATACGACGAAGCACTTCAAACTCCGAGCAAAAAGTAGTGAATTTTACATTAGCATGTCATTGGAGCGAAGTGGTTTGTTATAGCCAAAATTTACTATTTATTTGCTATAAAAGCTCTAAAATAAGGTCTGCTTTTTTTATTGGTGAAGTAAATCTCATATATTTTACAATTAGGATGTGGTTATTAAACACTTTCCCAAAGAACTTAAATTTCTGATTTAGGAAATGGTGCTTATTCTTAAATGATAAAATGCAAGATCAAATGAAAATTTTATTCTACCAACTTCGAATAATAATTTTCTTCTTATGCAAGTTTTTTGAAAAAAATTCACTTTTAAATGGTTCTTTCCAATCTTTTCCAATACCACGTAAAAAATCGGTCTCTATCAGTTCCATCAAATAGGGCTTGATTTTGAGCAACATTAAACTTAGGCTTTCATTTGTTATCTAGGTAAAAAGAAATTTTACCAAAGTGGAACTAAATATTGTTACAATAGTTTGTTCCTGTTCTATTTAATGAAAGTTCACATCAGAGAACAGCAATGAGTAGTAGAGTTGAATCATGGCATATAATTTCTTGTACTTATGCGAACTCTCGAAAGTTTGAAGTGCGCATCGAACTCATACTTATCAACAATTATGACGTTGTGGATTTTGACTCTCCTTAACTCAATGCTTATGGACGATGCAAAATAAGTATGATTCACAATGCGAACTTCGCATACGAACATTGAAGTTCTCATTATGAGGTTATGTGTTTCTCCTTTGGTTTTTTTTTTGCACGAATTGAAAATCAACGTTATTTACTACTATTTTATACTACTTGTAAACTGTTTAATGACTAAACTTTTAAATAAACAGACATGCGTGAATTGAATGAGCTGAATCAATGTGAGTAGTATAAGTATTTTCCTGAAATCAGAAATCAAACTGAGGTGATTTATGAGTGTGAGTGTGGTATGCCCTGCAGGAAATGCGAATAGTGAAATTTTAGTGATTTACTAGTGACATTGTCAGTAGTACTACTGACCGGGGTACAATGTAATCATCTCTTGACATTTACCATTAGCTTGTCATTGAAAATCCACCACTAGACTGTAGCACAAAAAGAAAGTTGTGGACATTTTAACTAGTGCAATTGAGAAAATAGTGTTGACATAGAGACATATGGTTCTAGGCTGACTAGAGGGATGACTATATATATAAACCTATACTTATACATACATCAATGTCATCGTGAGTATGTGTAAATCAGAGTAGTTGAGTTTAAATGATGTCTACTCACTTATATTTAAAATCTCATGAGTCAGTATGAATAGCGAAAAAACGATTCATTGCCGATCACTGGTTCACACCATATCTTTATCTCTAGCATATAATCTTCCATGTGAAACATATACATTAAAAAGTTTTCGACGATGAAACTGCCTCAGTATTTTATAATGGCGTCTATCAGGACACAAGGGTAAGGTCAGATACATATGTATATGTACAAGTGCATTAGTCCAAAGTGCATTTTGAGAAAAATAGCTATAAAAATTATATTTATTTTTTTTTGCACAAGTTTAAATTAAAGTTGTCCTTATTGAGTATATTTGAAAAAAAAATTGGAATATATCAAGCCTTATTTTCGATTTAATCGTAACCGACAACAAGAGTACCGAAACAAATTAAAAAAGGAAAAATCGTGGTCTTCTGTAGCAACAAGGTAAGCAGCAGCAATGCCAACTTAGTGCTTTTGGCACTATTTTTAGTGCTTTTCGAAGACTCAAAACACCGAATTTTAAGCGTTAGTGCCAAACTAAGAAAAAGCACTAATTAGTGCTTTAATACAAATTTGGTGTATTTATTTTTTCAGTGTAAATCATACCTTCTTCGTCGGATATGTTTCATTAAAGATGATACTATTGCCGAAATAGAGAATAGCTGGGAAAATATTAAACACTATTGAACTTCACTCCTTTGAATCTTCACTCGTTTTTCAAGTTAGTGCTGTTTACGCTTTTTACTCGTAGATTTCAAAATTACGCTTTTTAGTGCTTTTTTAAAAATATTGATGTGCTTTTAGAGCCAAAAAAAAAAGTTGGCATCACTGGTAAGCAGTGTTTTTATGTGTCAATGTCAAAGTTGTTGGAGATTCCTGGATCTACATCTTTAATAAATAAAATTCTGTTAAAAAAAATATGCAATAAAAACAACTGATTAATAATATCCGTCAACAAAGTATTCATTGTACCAACCTTCTCCGTATTGCATTAAAGCTGGGGCACAATGACTCCGTCATGCGTTAAACTTCGCCTTTTTCAACTGACAGCTAAGTTTAAATACATGGTATCTTATGAGGTCGGTTACATTATGTACGTGTCCGTCAACGCAAAGTACAAAACTTGGTCAACTTTTAACTTTTTGCGTACGTTGAGTACTTTGACAGATATTGGTTGGTTTTTTGGTATGTTCTGATTAGAAATTAAATTAAACAAAAGAAATAAACGAAATAAATACAAAAAGTTGATTTTAATAAATAAAATGGAGAATCGACCTATAGAAGCTGTTCAAATGATTCCGTCCAACCTTCTCCGTCGCTGAGTTAATGTCAGTTGGAAAAGGCAAACTTTAACGTATGACGGATTCTTTGTGCCCCGGCCTTTAGTGTCTGTTGAAAAAGACGAAGTTTAACGTATGACGTATTCAATGTGCCCCGGCCTTTAAATGTAACATCAGACCGCTCGCTCTCCTTCTTCGATATTGTGTAACAGAATCATCGGCGAAGTAAAATAACCAATAAAATGGTTACTAAACAGAGCTTTGAAAATTTAATACGCCTCATTGCTACCAGAGGCGCTGCAACAGTGCACTATAAAAAAACGTGCAGAACGCAGAGTTGTAAAAGAATGAAGCTTTCCTCTATCTCTGCCTTCACCACCTAACTTTCACTATCACTATCCCTTTCATGAAGAAGGTACACCACACCTAGTAATAATAGTAGGCATTCATAGCCTGAGTGTTACTGCTCTTAAAAATAAAATAAAAAGCCGGAACACTGTGCATTAAACTAGCAGAAAGTAAAAACTTCTTTAATGCTTTATATACTTACATACATAGCAAAGAAAGCAGTGCTTAATATTTATGTATGTAAAAAAAGCATAAACTAAAATTGAATTAAAATCAATCGGACGCCTGTCGTTCACTTCCGCAAACACGCTTGCAAACAAAATCTGTTCAATATCCAATCCATAAAAGACACTGTTGTTTATCACGGCGCGGAAGTAAAGAAAAATAAAAAGAAAAGTGTAGTATCATTGTCATGCATTGACTTAACCCCCAGATAATGACATGTGAGCGAGTACAACCCGATGGACGGACGCACCACACTCCCACTCACACTTTTTTGTACTCGTATCACAAGACAGAAAGGAGTAAGTAATGAATAAAATGATGGGTATCAATATTTATTTATGTTAAAATAATGGGACATATTAATTTTTCTTTGTAAGCGTAATAAAATTGCATTAACAAATAAGCATGGAAATCGATAGAATTGTTCAAACAACGATTATGTTTTTATTTATATACAATATAATATACTTTTTTTTTTTTTGAAATTGGAAATTTTGTAGATTCTAACATGGTAGCGATTGACATCCCCTGCCTCTGATGATAATTCCATGTTGTACTTACGCACATTGTCTCTTCAAGTACATGGCATTACAAAATAAAACCTTTTACTTGCTGGCGCTTCAGTTTGTGAACCATAAATCTCTTCCTTGCCAGACAACAAACATTAGGGTGGTCTTTTTGGTGCATTAGTCACATGAAAAGAGTCACATATACATACATATACATACATACTTATGTATGTAAATATGTAAGTATATCACAAGCTCAGCATGTGAATTAAAGATATGACTTTGCTACTTCTTGTTTTGTTTTGTTTTTTTTCAGTTCCGGTGCTTTAAGATTTTATTTTTGGTCAAAAGATTTATGTTCACAAATGTGGAAACATGCTGGCGAGTGTGAGCGGGTACGTACATTCCCTCAAATTTCGCATCCACTGGGACGTACACACACACACATCCATGAAATATGCATTGACCAAGGAACGTTCTAATTAAGCGATCTTCCGGTTTATCGCTCTCATAGTACTCGTATTTTCATTAAAATCTTATGAATTTTGTGTAAAAACTCTTGAAAAAAGCTGTGATAATTTGACTTCTTGTTATAAATTAATGGTCAAAATAAGATTTATAGGGAAAAGGGTTAGTTTTTTTTTTAAATGTATACTAAAGGATTTGTTTACATGAAAAGATTTATTGTTTTTTCTTAGTTATAATAATAAAGTTCGTTCTCATGTGTAATTAAAATATGATTATGTATACATACATATGTATGTATATGTAAGCATGTATATCATGAAAATTTCCAACAGCAATCATATTCTCTGATTCAAAGACGTTTTTTCTATATAATAAAGCCAATGGACATTCCCTAATTGTAAAGCTTTTTGGATGTTAATTTTCATCACTGGAATAATGGCGAATTTATACCTATTTAGGGAAGAGTGCATGAATTCACTTAGTGCAATGCTTACGAAGCCGTGAAAAAGACAAGCTCTTTGAAATACCGCAGTTTTTTTTTTTTTGCTGCTTATTTACAAACTTTTTCGTTAAATACACAAATATTTTTATTGATTAGTGTGATCACAATCTTTTATGTAAGAAATTGGTGATTAGACATATTGTCATAAGTTCATTTTAATTGAAATTAATTTACTGGTGGTTAAGCATTATCTATATGCATTTCATTGGTGCTACTGATGATTTGGCAAAGCACCAATGAAATGCATATAGACAATGCTTAACCACCAGTAAATGAATTTGAATTAACACAATATTTTATATTATTTGATCCGTAATGAATTTTTAAGCAAGGAATAGTTTCTTAACGAAGTTAAAGCTCAGGGGGTCTACTGCGTAATTCGAAACGAAAGAAAACACTTTCGAATTTGTATCTTAATAAATTTTTTTTTGCCCCCAGTATTTTTCAATTCCTAGTATAGAGTTAAATATTTAATTAATTCATATGAAGAAGGTAAATTTCAATTAGTTGCGTATGTTAGCAACTAACAGCTGTTAGCAACTAGCCATATGTAATAATAGTTTGGCAACTGGCAACGCTACTAATGTTCGGTTGTCATCCATAATCGAGCCATTATTCCCTGCTCTTTGAAAGGATACAAAATTGTGCCTTTACTTTTAGAAAAGAAAATAATGAACTAGAAAGCCGGAATAAAAAAATTGTTCTTTGAATGAAAACATCGTTAGTTTTCTTTAGATTTAAAACTCTTGATGATTGCTGCGATTTTTCCATTTTGAATAGAAAAGGAAATACTTCTAAATAATAATAATTCTTTAATTTAGCGGATAACTTTGTCTTTCTTTTTTTATTAATTAGTGGGATTGTCTTAAGATTGGCAACCAAAAATTTTTAGTTACTGCATTGTTAGTTAAAAAATATATCCAGCAATGTGGTAATTTTAAATGATTTGAAATGTCTCTTAAGTGCCGTCTAAAAGATTCAGCACTTTGTACTTCCTTCTTTTCATCAAAAAATAATTCCACCATCCATCTTTATTAAATATAAGTAATTCTTTAAAAAGTTTTACTTAGAATAGGGGAAGATTTGGTCCAAAGACCGGTACTGCAACACCTGATGGATCTTTTGGATGGATCTGTAAATTAAATCAAGCTCTGTAAGACTCTGCTTATTAATGCCATCACAGAGATTGGAGAAGCCCGGCTAATATCATCTGAACACAGAAACTCAGAATGCAACACACTCTTTCTACTGTTACAGAAGACAATGCACTCGCAAAGACTGAGTGTCGTTGTGCCGTTATCTTCTAAGCATAAACCACACAAGAGTGAACGAATTTGGGTACTTCTCCACAGAGGATAGTTCAGTCCAATAACTAGCCGTAAATCATTCCTGTTGAGGTTCATTCATGATCCACTTTTACTTAAAATTTTTTATATTACGAAGGTTTCTTTACAGTATTTTCAATTGTTAATCCCTTATAATCATATTTTTAATAACTTTTTGGCAACTAAAGAAAGTTGCCATACATAATACTAAATTTTAATTTCAATTGCGTTACCAGTTGACAACTCAACTGAAGTTCGATTGCCATCTATAATTGAGTCACAAATTTCATGTTTTAAATTTTTTTTTTAGGGGAGAGTACTAAAGCATTTCAGTTTTGTATAATTTCTTAAATGATACTGATTAATAGGTTATGTTACTTTAAAAAAATTATAAGCACATTGTAAGAAAAGAAAGTCCCATAAGAAAAATTATTTTCTACTTTTCATTCCTGCATAAAAAATGGCATACAAAAAATTTTATTTTTCTCGAATAATTATTTCATTATAATATCAAGTAATATGCATATAAAATCGATCTCAAATAATTTGTATTCCTCCAATGTGAATAAATAAATAAATAAATAAACAAATAAGTAAACAATAACCTTCATATTCATAAAAATAAATAAAATGAATTTGAAATACATTTTAGGAAAATTTTGTATGAAAAATTTTAAATAAAATGCATTTCAAATTCATTTTAAATTTTATGAATATCTAAGGAATTCAAAACAGAAGATTTCCCAAATATGGAAATATGAAAAAATATTTGAAATCAATTAAAAAGTATAAAGTATAGTTTGCCATTAAAATAATAATAAAATAAAAATATTTGTGTAAGAAATGAATAAATTGTGTTCAAGAGCCAAACTCAAAAAAGAAGGTTATTATCCTTGTAAGATTTTCAATACATATTTTAACACATTTTAAAGTTATTTTTCTAAAATTTTGTTAAGAGGGTTGTCAGTTACTTTTAGTTATATTCTCATTCTTTTTCATCTTTTTCACCCCCCCCAAAAAAAAAAACTAAAGCCACAAATTATTTTTTATGGGCACTCAACTTCCACGCATCCTTTCATCCTTTGCATTGATGTGAAAATCAACTTACAAACAACTACAGCCAAAAACATCTAGGAATGACACTGACAATTGTTGTCATAATTTCATGTTTTCAAATATTTCAGCCGAAAAATAAGCACATCGTCGCAATCATTATAATCGAGCAACAAAAAAAAATAAAAATAAAAATGCAACCCCCTGCTTGACGGCAGTCACACTTAACGATTTAAATAAATTTAAACGATATACGAAACAAATGGGGGGAATGGTGTAGAAATTTTAATTGATGACAATTTCATTAAGTTTTTATGTCTTAAATAAAAATTAATAATATTTATTTGCATGTTCTGCTAAGTCGAATATCGTATTCACTGCAGCGAAAGTTTTATAAAAATTATTAATCGCCAAAAATTGTAATTTGAACGAGAAAGCTGTAAAAAAGGAATCATCTAGATTCTACTTAAATGCAGCGGGCAACGATGTAAACCAACCAACCGCTGCAGCTTTGCTGTTAAAACCACACATCTTGGGCATCCATATCATACGATTCTTAACAAAATAAGTTAGTATTCGTCGACCCATGAGCATAACTCTCTCAGTTGACGGTGATGTCCTGGCCAACGTTTATATCAAAGAAATATTGACCGATGACGCCGTCAGCCCAAACAAAATTCACATCAAATAATACTCGTAACTTTTTTTGGTATGCATTGAACGCTCTTTGATCTCATGCGAATTGGGACGAACCCAATTATAAAACTTTTTTCTGTTGTTGAAAGTTTCGTCAGTCCATGGTGATTTGGCAATATAGATAGAATAAATGACAGCATCCAATTCGACAGATGTAGCTTCGATAATATGGTTCTTATCAACTGTCAACTGTCAAAGTTCGGAAGGACCTACTGGAAGACCCTATACTGAAGAGATAACTAATGTCCCTAGTGTATATTTAACCGAATTGTGATTATTTTAAATAGTGTTATGGTTGTACATTACAAAAGGTGTGCGGGTGGAAGGGCGTGGCAAAATCCAATTTTCGTATTGCACCACCAATGCCATATATATATATTTATTTTTTTTTTGCGGGGAGGTGAGGGTTAGCGAAGCACACCGGGTTAAGCTAGTAATTAATAAAATACAATGTGACCGTTAAATTAAATTCATGTTGTTTCAACTAGAAATAACTTTGATTCAACATAGTTCTGCTTGTTTTTTCAGTATAGAATTTACGTTGTTTCAACTTTAAATAACATTAATTCAACATGATTCTTCATGTTAGATTAACTTGAAACACATACGAAGCAAAATCGTTGCCGAAAATGGTTAAATTTATCTAGTTTACATAGATTTTAAGTTGAAATTTTTCTATGTGTTGCTCTTCGATTATGGTTGCCTATGCATGTATGTATATATGTATATAATTTTTAAGCGACTTCAAAAAAGGAGGACGTTAACAATTCTTCTCAATTTTTTTTAGGTGTGTAACTTCATAACACGGTACGTTTTAGACCGATTGTAAAAATTTTGTTGTTGTCTTGGTGCCATTGTAAAAAGTGGGTTGGAGACACGCCCACAATTTTTTTATATAGTTTTATGATATTCTACTTGTTCGATTGCTGCGAAACCTATAAAACACCTTTGGTTCTTGTAATTACACAATTTGAAAGTTAACAAAATGGGCGGAGTTACGCCCATTAAAATTTATTATAATATTTCACGCGGTTCTACTTTACCGATTTTTACAAAACTTGAAACACACCCTAAGCCCTGAAAAACCGAAAAATGGGCGGATGCACGCCCATTAAAAATTTTTTATATTTGTATGTATGTTAAACGTTACTAACAAAACGATAAACTTATAATACCGATTGATATTCGTGTTATTAATAAGTGACACTTAACGTACATATTTTATGAAAAGTATAAACATTTGTGTATGCCCATGATCTGATCATAAAAATGTAAAATTTATTTCGCAAAGTTGAGAGATTTAAATTTTTGTGGGGGGATAATTCTTCATTTAAACATGACATGGAATTGCAAATACAATAATGTTGTAAGCAGTTCCTTTCTTTTTCTATTTTTAATATGACCCAAACGCATTTTGGCCAAAGTCATTGCGCGTAAATTATTTAATACAGAACACATACACACACACACACACACACACACACACACACACATACACATAAATGCGGCGAACGGGAAAACAGCAACAAACATCTTTAATCGTTCAGGCGGCTCAAACGGACAGATGCGTTAATGGTCTTTTTGTATGTTTGAATTTTATTTACATGCCTTCTGTCAGTGTAGCAGCAATGGACTCACGACAAACAGGGAATACTACGACTAAGAGTATCATCGGAGTTTGAGGAAGAGTATGTATCATTAAGTGAATTGTTAGAAAATTTATGACTGTGTAAATTGTTTAATGACTTTCAACACTTATTTACAATACATACATATGTACATACATACACACAAACTTACATTACATGCACACTTATTAATAAACATTAAATTACAATTTTCCTCACTTCGCATAATTTCGCATTCTCCTAAGAAATTAAGGATATTGCGGTCCTGTTCTAAAGTCTAGTATTTAAACATTTCGATATTTAATGAGCGTTTCTTTTAGTTCTTAACAATTTTTAATGTTTTGTTTGCACAAAGAAAACATTAATAAAATTTTAACTGCATTAGTTTTTCAAAAATAAAACAATTTTTAATGCACTTTTTATAGCCAAAATGAACATAAAGTAAAGTTTTTGTATTTGTAAGAAACGCTGACGAACTTATTGACTGCATTTCAAAATTTTTCGAATCAATTTCGAATGGTTAAATTTTATTTTGGAAATTAACTAATGGTGATTTTATTTGAATCAATATGTTCATTAAGCGTAAGTAAAGCTTCTCCAATAAAAACAGAATATTATTTTAACTACATATGAAAAAAGTTAAAATGTTACAGTGTCCAAAGCCCTTAAGAACTCTTGCAAAAAGACACAGAGACAGTTTGCAAATAAATACAACCGCATGAACAAATTTTCTGTAGAGACGTGGTACACTCAAAAAATTAAATGGACTATATACGTCGTCTATTTTTTGTGCAAAAAATTTAAAGAACTATATATACATCATCCACTTTTCATGCAAAAAATTTGTTTGTGAAAAAAATTTAATGGGCTATACATCATCCATTTTTCAATATTTTATGAAAAAATTTTATGGTCTATAAATCGTCCATTTCGTTCGGAAAAAATTCAATAGACTATACACCGCCTATTTTTCATGCAAAAAATTAAATGGACTCTACATACAGAATTTAATGGACTATATACATGGTCCATTTTTAAATTTTTTATAAACAAATTCAATGGACTATGTACGTCGTCTAGTTTTTGTGCACAAAATTTAAAGAACTATACATTATCCACATTTTATGCAACAATTTTTTTTGTGAAAAAATTTAATGGGCTATACATCGTCCATTTTTCAAGTTTTTATGAAAAAATTTTATGGTCCATAAATCGTCCATTTCATATGCAAAAAAGTAAATAGACTATACATCGTCTATTTTTCATGCAAAAAATGAAGTGGACTATACATACAAAATTTAATGGACTATATACATGGTCCATTTTTAAATTCTTTATAAAAAAATTTAATGGGCTATAATTCGTCCATTTCGTATGCAAAAAATTAAATGGACTATATACGTCGTCTATTTTTTTGTGCAAAAAATTTAAGGAACTATCAATCACCCATTTTTCATGCAAAAAAAATTTGTTGTGTGTCCATTTTTCAATTTTTTATGAAAAAATTTTATTATCGTCCATCGTATAGAAAAAAATTAATAGACTGTAGCGCAGTTTATTTTTCATGCAAAAAATTAAGTGGACTATACATACAAAATTTAATGGACTATATACATACATACGTAAATTTTTTATAAAAAAATTTAATGGGCTATAATTTGTCCATTTCGTATGCAAAAAATGAAAGGGACTATATACGTCGTCTATTTTTTGTGGAAAAAAATAAAGAACTATACATCACCCATTTTTCATGGAACAAACTTTTTGTGAAAAAATTTTAATGGGCTATATACACATACATCGTCCATTTTTAAATTTTTTATGAAAAAATTTTATGGTCTATAAATCGTCCATTTCGTATGGAAAAAATTCAATAAACTATACATCGTCTTTTTTTCAATGTTTTATGAAAAAATTTTATCGACTATAAATCGTCCGATTCGTATGCAAACAATTATATAGACTATACATCGTCTATTTTTTATGCAAAAAATTAAATGGACTGGCTATATATACAAAATTTAATGGACTATACATCGTCCATTTTAAAATTTTTATAAAAAATTAAATTAACTATAATTCGTCCATTTCGTATGTAAAAACTTAAGTGGACTATATACGTCGTCTTCTTTTCGCGCAAAGAATTTAATAAACTATACATCATCCATTTTTCATGCAAAAAATTTTTTTATGAAAAAAATTTAATGGACTATACATCGTCTTTTTTCAATTTTTTATGAAAAAATTTTATCGACTATAAATCGTCCGATTCGTATGCAAACAATTATATAGACTATACATCGTCTATTTTTTATGCAAAAAATTAAATGGACTGGCTATATATACAAAATTTAATGGACTATACATCGTCCATTTTTAAAATTTTTATAAAAAATTAAATTGACTATAATTCGTCCATTTCGTATGTAAAAACTTAAGTGGACTGTATACGTCGTCTTCTTTTCGTGCAAAGAATTTAATAAACTATACATCATAAATTTTTCATGCAAAAAAATTTTTTATGAAAAAAATTTAATGGACTATACATCGTCTTTTTTTATACTCTTTACCAACAAAAATGGTAAAAGGGTATATATAGGTTTGTCATTCCGTTTGTAATTTCTATAATATCAATAAGCGACCCATAAAATATATATATTCTGGATCCTTATGCATAGGGAAGACGAATAAGCGATGTCCGTCTGTCCGTCTGTCCGTCTGTCTGTACGTGAAATCGGTTTTCCGAAGCTCCCAGAAGAGCTAGAGACTTCGTTCTTGGAGTGGTGTGTCAGAAATTTTCCAAAATAGATTGGTATTGAAATTCAGCAAAATCGGGCAGACGATTGCAGAGCTGGAAAACTGAAACTTCATTTTGCCATATAAAAGTAACTACCGAAAACAAATTTTTATTTTTTTTTAATAAATAAACTTATTTTACACTTCAATACGAATAAAATTGGAATTTTATATTAAAAAAATATAAAAAAATTAAAAAGACGTTTCCAGGGTTGGAAAACTTTAACTTTTTGTGTTATGTAAAATTAACTATGTCTAAAACTATATTAGTATTTTCTCGAGAACCGTAAGAGCTACAGACCTGAAATTTGGACACAGTGTGTAGACCTTTGGCCACTACAACAACAAATACATAAGAATTGGAAATTAAAGGGTGATCCAAAACGAGCAACGAAAAATATTAAAATCCCATGTAATATACATACAATTGTATGTATGTATGTATATACACTTGAAATTTGTAAGGCTAGTATTTTTATACAGACTACAAAAATTAACACTAAATTTTCCAAAAATTTTAATTAAAGGGTGTTCCATCAGTTAATGCAATTTTGACTATGCAATTTTGACAACTTGCTGTATCTTGGAATCCGTAAGAGCAAAACTCTTGAATTTTTCAAAAACGGTAAAACTAAAAAATCAAAAAATTATAAAATCGCCAAACCGAAAAAAATCGCCAAAAACAAAAAAAATCGCCAAAATGAAAAAAGCACCAAATTACAAAAAAAATTTCTAAGACTAAAACAAATCGCGAATAACCGGAAAAATTGCTTAAATGAAAAAAAATCGCTAAGATGAAAGAAAATCACCAAAATAAAAAAAAATCGCCAAAATGAAAAAAAATAGCCAAAATGAAAAAAAATCGCCAAAAAGAAAACAACCCCAAAAAACAGAAAAAAATCGCCAAAATGAAAAAATAACCCAAAAACAGGGAAAAATCGGCAAAATGAAAAAAAACCCCAAAACAGGAAAAAATCGCCAAAATGAAAAAAATCGCCAAAATGAAAAAAAATCTCCAAAATTAAAAAAAGCCCGAAAAGCAGAAAAAAATCTCCAAAATGAAAAAAAAAACGCCAAAATGAAAAAAATCGCCAAAAACAGAAAAAAAATCGCCAAAATGAAAAAAAAAATCGCCGAAATGAAAAAAAAATCGCCAAAATGAAAAAAATCGCCAAAATGAAAAAAATTGCCAAAATGAGAAAAAAAATTGCCGAAATGAAAAAAAATCGCAAAAATGAAAAAAACGCCAAAATGAAAAAAATCGCCAAAAACAGAAAAAAAATCGCCAAAATGAAAAAAACGCCAAAATGAAAAAAAATCGCCAAAATGAAAAAAACCCCCAAAATAGGAAAAAATCGCAAAAATGAAAAAAAAATCGCCAAAATGAAAAAAATCTCCAAAATGAAAATAAACCCCCAAAAACAGAAAAAAATCGCCCAAATGAAAAAAAATCGCTGAAATGAAAAAAAATTGCCAAAACGAAAAAAGCCCCAAAAAACAGAAAAAAATCGCCAAAATGAAAAAAAACCCCAAAAACAGGAAAAAATCGCCAAAATGAAAAAACTCCCAAAATAGGAAATAAATCGCCAAAATGGAAAAAGAATCGCCAAAATGAGAAAAAAGCGACAAAACTGAAAAAATCGTTTAAACTGAAAAAACTTCAAACAAGCCACATTAAAAAATGCTGAGAACCGAATGTACGGAACCCTTCGTGCGCGAGTCAAAGTCGCACTTTACTGAATTTTTTAATATTAAAGGAATTAAATGAAACTCAGTTTTTTCTTATTATACCCTTTACCAAAAAAAATGGTAAAAGGGTATATATAGGTTTGTCATTCCGTTTGTAATTTCTATAATATCGATGTTGACAAGAGTGAATGAATGTAAAATATATCTTAACCACAGAGTGTAGAGTAAAATATTCAACTATTGCTAATATCGAAAATAAAATAATTGAATCAAATTCTTTAATCGAAAAATACTGAAAGGTCACTTACTATTAATTGCTTTAAAGAAAAAAAATATCAGAAAACAAATATGTATGTATGTATCTGTATACTATATATATATATATATGTACGTACGTTGGTAAAGGGTATATAAGATTCGGCACAGCCGAATATAGCACTCTTACTTGTTTTAATTTCTTATGAAAAAAATTTAATGGACTATATATATATCGTCTTTTTTAAATTTTTTATGAAAAAATTTAATCGACTATAAATCGTCCGATTCGTATGCAAAAAATTTTATAGACTATACATTGTCCATTTTTCATGCAAAAACTTAAATGGACTGGCTATATATACAAAATTTAATGGACTATACATCGTCCATTTTTAAAATTTTTATAATTCGTCCATTTCGTATGTAAAAACTTAAGTGGACTATATACGTCGTCTTCTTTTCGTGCAAAGAATTTAATAAACTATACATCATCCATTTTTCATGCAAAAAATTTTTTTATGAAAAAAAATTTAATGGACTATACATCGTTTTTTTTCAATTTTTTATGAAAAAATTTAATCGACTATAAATCGTCCGATTCGTATGCAAACAATTATATAGACTATACATCGTCTATTTTTTATGCAAAAAATTAAATGGACTGGCTATATATACAAAATTTAATGGACTACACATCGTCCATTTTTAAAATTTTTATAAAAAATTAAATTGACTATAATTCGTCCATTTCGTATGTAAAAACTTAAGTGGGCTATATACGTCGTCTTCTTTTCGTGCAAAGAATTTAATAAACTATACATCATCCATTTTTCATGGAAAAATTTTTTTTATGAAAAAAATTTAATGGACATTTAATTTAATACATCGCCATTTTTCAATTTTTTATGAAAAAATTTTATGGTCTATAAATCGTCCATTTCGTATGGAAATAATTAAATAGACTATACATCGTCTATTTTTCATGCAAAAAATTAAATGGACTCTATATACAGAATTTAATAGACTATATACATGGTCCATTTTTAAATTTTTTTATAAAAAAATGAAATGGACTATATACGTCGTCTATATTTTGTGCAAAAAACCCTGTCTCCCCCTTATTCTACTACTTTCAACTTACAGGCAGCATACATACATAATATACATACATATGTATATATGTATGTCGCTTATTTAATTGCACAACGTCATAACTCAAAAAAACTAGTTTGGCAGAAAACGAGTTTAAGGTTTTCAATTTACACACAACTTAATGCAAAGAGAAAATTTTATTTTGCTTTCAAGAGTTGAATAAACAGGATATTTGTATGAAATTTTTATACAACCTCAAGAACGATATGAAGATTAATTCTGCATCATTAACTCAAAAATTCCATTTTTTTTTTAAGTTATGACGTTCTTTGAGTAAATGAGCGATATGTATGTGTACATATATTTAGCTATGTATGTATGTATATGCAAAAAATTCGGATTGAGTTATTAAAAAAAATTATTTTTTCTTAATGCTATTGAAAATGTCTGTTGGGTAATATTGTATTAAACAAATTGGTTACAGAAGCAATAAATTAATGTCTGCCAAAAATTTTTTGACATTTTAATATTTTTAAGTAAATTTTTGGCATAACCATAAATGTATGAATTTCTCTGTAGACGTACGTGGTTGGTTAAATTGGAAACATTCACATAAATTAGGTTGAGCTTTTTCGAATAATATCAAGTATTTACGGATGTATAGATATCGTTCCCTTAATATAGAAAGGCCCTAACTCAATATGTATTTTTTTGAAATCGAGTTTTTTGTATATTTCGATAGAACAACATCTAATGTATCGAAAAATGCAAATATGTATCTAGATTTAAAAAAAATAATGAGTTAGGGCCTTTCTATATTAAGGTAACAATATGTATGTACTGTACGTTTTGTGTGCACGAGCACCGGGTATCTATTTGATCAATAAATGGATAAATTGTCAAACCTAAACGAATTTCATTTGTTCGACATGTTAAAATCAAATGGAATTGAATTAATGCATAACAAAATATACAATTGCATACATCCATATGTACGTACATTTGTATGTATGTACATTGGAATATTTATCATGTTTTTAGCACATACAAACTACAAACAATTCGGTTTAAAAAATTATGATTATGAGATAATGTAACTTTGTAATTTTCTAATCCCATTAAAAGCTGCTTAAAAGTGTTGCAAAAAAGGAATGTATTGCAATATTAACCATAAGGCGTAATATTTATTAATAGAAATCACTAATAGTTTGGATGAAGTCTTCGCAATTTATCTTCCTTAAACGGCTATACAATCAATATAAGCATGTATGTATGTATGTATGCTTAAGTAAGTAAACTTCCACCCTTAATGTGTAAGAAAAGCAGATAAGGAGAAAAACTTGCTAAGAATTGTACAGTGCCTCTCATAAGTTCATGAATTAACTCTGAATATGTGTTTTATTTTAAATGCAGTGCTGGATTTACGTATAGGCCCGAGTGGGCCGGACCTAGGGCGGCAAAATTTTAAGAACCCTAAGAATTAAACTATCAACATATTTAGATATTGATAATTTTTGTCAATCAATGAAAAATTTAGAATATAATTCTAACCATATCCATTATTCATCGATGCTATATAAATTTTTTACGATTTATATGATAGTATCCTAAAAGACTTGAGTAGACCATTGTGCATTGTTGAGATTTATCGATAGTTCGGGTAAGTGTATTTTACATATTTATTTGCGAAACCAGAGTACACTCTGGTTAGGAGGTATTGACAAGCAGCGCTTAAAATTTTCTGATTTGTGTAATTGCTTTTGCTTCTGGTTATGCCAGCCATACACAACACAAGTTCAGTGCACAAGTCTGGCACTGTACAGTGCGTTTGTGTACACTACACAAACGCAAATCAATCAGCTGTTTCAGTTAAGATAGAATTAATAAAATCGTATCGTGAAGTTGCGTGTCAGCTGACAAAAGCCGTACTATATGCAATGCATGTTACTAGTCATAAAATATGTGGTGATAGCACTGCTGCCGTAGAAATCTACAGAAAACAGATTTTTCTCTAGCGAATGTCAAAAAAACCGCATTCAAAGCCAGACAAAAAAATGTGCTGTGAAAAATGTTACTGTTTTCTATAACGTGTACACAAAGCTGAACGATACGGCAAGCTGTAAAGTAGAACGATACAATTTTACTAAAGGCTCAGTTACCCGACCGTAATGTAAAGTAACTGCAACAGTAGGAAACAGCTGATCGATATTTTTATATGAAAAGTAGGTTACGTTACATTACATCTCTATAACCATTTTCATTACTTTTCACATGACAATATCTATCAGATATTTTCTACTGTTGCAGTTCGGCTACTTGAGCCTTAATGCAATATACAGACAATGTAATATATAGACAATTGAAATTTTAAAAGTTAATGGTGCAAAGTCATAGTCAAAACAAATTATACTTTAAGAGTTTAATACCAGTATTTTGTATGGTAATACTGGTTTCAATTTCTTAAAGTTTACTTTGTTTTGACTATGACTACGTGCCATTGTATTTTTATGCAGACTACAACAATTAACATTAACGAAATTTAAAAAATCAAAACTAAAGGGTATTCTATCAGTAAATGTAATTTTTGCTATGTAATTTTGACAAACTTGCTGTATCTTGGAAACCGTAAGAGGCAAAATCTTGAAAGTTTCAAAAGCGCTAAAACAAAAAAATTCCAAAATAAAAAAATCGCCAAAACGATAAAATCACCAAAACGAAAAATAGCATCAAAGCTAAAAAAATCGCTAAAACTAAAAAAAAATTGTCAAAAACCGAAAAAATCGCCAAAAACAAAAAAAATTGCTAAAACTAAAAAATGCAAAAAAAAACCGAAAAAAATCCCAGAAACGAAAAAATCACCAAAAGTAAGAAAAAGGGTCAAAACTAAAAAAAATCGTCTAAAACCGAAAATAAATTTCAGTGTACATACTTAAATTTAAAAATCAAAATGTCTGCATCTGGTAAGATATTTGATTATAAAGCCCAAGGTTTGTATAGTATTATATATCGTTACTTTAATATAGAAAGACCCTAACTCATTATTTCTTTGAAGTCGAGTTTTTTGTATATTTTAGTAGAAGAACATCTAATGTATCGAAAAACGGCTTTCTATATTGAGGTAACGATATGTAGTGTTCGTACGGAAACCCTTCGTGTGCGAGTCAAAGGCGCACTTTACCGAATTTAATCTTCTTCTTCTTCTTCATATTTGTTGGTGAGGCAGAGAATGAAGAAAGCGATGTATAAAATTTATCATGGAACTGGAATATATAAAATGTTTTCCCTTTAGAAAAATTCGAATTCTTTTATTCGATTTTCAAGTGTAATTTACATATTTAATTTCTGTTCATTATTGCAAAAATTTCGACAATTCGTTTGATACTTCTGTGCGAAAAAATTTCAGCATTACATCTCAAACTAAATCGAGTTTATACCAACTGACAATCTGATAGCAGCCATAAATTACTTGCTAACATTTAGAAAACTTAAATTGCATTTTGCCAAGCTAAATTTTTTTATTTAGATACGACTACATTGCAGTAAAGGAGAGATATGTATGTATGTGCTGTGTATTTACGGATGAAAGTGTGCCAGGACAAATGTAAGGATGCTTTGTTTTCTTTTAATACTCTAATAGTTTAATATGACCATTGCATATGCTTCAAATACTTGCATATCGTTACCTTAATATAGAAAGGCCCTAACTCATTATATTTTTTAAGATTTAGAAGATACATTAGATGTTTTTATGTCGAAATACTCGTATATAAAAAACTCAGTTTCAAAAAAAAATTTAGTTAGAGCCTTTCTTTTTTATTGAGGTAACGATATGTATGTGTCTACATGTATGTATGTATGTATTTATGTACATAATTTAAATATATTTCCACATCCATTACGAACATTAATAAATGTGCAATCTAGCGTGCATTCAATTCAATAACGTTCATAAAACTTTATCAACACCCATGTCAAGTATTTAATTTTTTTGTTTACAAACTTTTACAAGATGATTTAACACGATGATAGGGGTGGGTGGGTGGTGATTTTGATTTTGGTATCATACATGTGTTTTTCTCTCTAATCAGTTATTTCATTTATTTATTTATTTATATTTTTTTTATTAACGTCTCGTTTTAATAAACCCTACTGAAAAAGGATGAGGAAAATAAGAGCAATTCGATTATAAAAATAAATTTCCTCTATGTACTTGTTTTGTGGGAGAGAAACTAATGTTCGCAAATAATTCAGACTTGCAAACAAGCTTGCTGAGCTACTATTAAAATCACGAAGGTCGCGGAATTAGTGGCCAATAAAGTAACTGATGGCTAGAAGGCTACCCGCTATGTCGACAGTAAAGTAGTGCTAAAAACAACTTTGAAGGGGCACATGTCAAGTCGGGATAAAAGCTAGATGATTAGATTCGAAAAGGGGGAAGATCTGGTGCAAAGACCGGCACTGCGACACCTGATGGATCTTTTGTACCATAGATCTATGAATTAGATTAATTCAATCTCTGTATGACGCTCCTTATGAAAGTCAGTACAGGTATTGTAGAATCTCGCCTAATATCATGTGAACACAGAAACTCGGAATGAAAAACACGCCTTCTACTGTCACACAATACGATACACTCACAAAGAATGTGTGTCGTCGTCTCGTCATCTTCCAAGCACAAACGACACAAAGGTGAACGAACTTGGTTAGTTCAGTCCAAAGTGACCAGACAGAAAACCAGTAACAAGCCGTAAATTATTCCTGTTGAAGTTCAGGATGCCCTTATATGTAAATGGCTGCATCAAAGCTTTAGCCTGTCTTAAACCAGAAGAAGACAGCCACATCTCCTTAGCGCTCGAAGTGACATCTTCTTTGATCACAGACATTATAGTCGACCGACTTACGCCACAAAATTGCTTTGGGCCCATAAAAGTAGCAAAAGAGGCCGTCTTGGTCAGTTCATACGCTTCCTCATTCCCTGGATGACCGCTGTGGCCAGGTATCCAATAAATGGAAACCTTGTCCCGTATGGATAGCTTTTGTAATGAGTCAAAGCACTCTAAAACTAGCCTGGAACGGAATTCCTATGAAAGGAGAGACTTAAGAGCTGCTTGACTATCGGAAAAGATAGCTATATGCGCACCTCTAATGCCCCTATTTAAATTAATGTCAACACGTTTGGTGATTGCCTGTATTTCTGAAATACCGTAGGCCATTTGCCCATGGGCAAAGAGGTTTTTAGGTTGGGCCCAAAAACTCCAGCACCAACTCTACCCTGCGTTTTGGATCCATCCGTATACCAGCATAAACTTCTGGAATCCACAACGGGACCTTTTTCGTCGTATACTGCCCTGGGTGGAATTGTGATATTAAATCTGCTGTCGAACCTCAGTTCACAGTTTATCCTATCCTATCCTAGATGATAAAGCATTGCTAGAAGCGTCGGTGAAACCATCGAACAGCGATTATTTCAGCGAACTGAATAATTGGGTTTTATGAGGAGCAAATAGGTCCTCGATTAGAAGGGAAGATTGCATAGTATCCTAAGTTTAACCTGACTATGGAAAAGAGGACTCAACAACTCCTTATAGGATTCTTGACTGGTCATTGTTCATTCTAGCGGAACAAACCGATGAGAAATTGGCACTCCACACTTTTTCAGGCTATATGAGTATCAGGGTATATCAGAGGGTTCGTTGTGGGTATCAGATGGGTCAATGGCAGGTAAAGTGTATACTGATTCTCATTGAGACGAGAAAAGTTTCAAGGGACTCACAATAGACCTAAGATACAACTAAAAACTCAACTGTCTGTCATTTAAGTTGTGAATGACAAGACAAATGTGAAAGTTGAATTGACTTTCGGGCGGCCAAACTGAATTGAGTTGAGAACGGCAATAGAAGCAATAATTGTGGTTCAAAATGTAATTCTCTTTTGTAAATATATTTCATTTCTTTTATTTCTGGCCGGTAATTTTAATGTCTACACTATTTTGCACATCGAAAATACATAAAAGCTAACAGTTGTAGTGAAATTTCATAAACAAAAATTTCAGCACCATTTTCTTATATGAAGTCTATCGTGAATAAAATGTGAAATTTTTGTTGCTATGAAATTTTCATTCCCCATGAAGGGAAATCTGCTACCTTAAATTTCTAGGGAACGTTCGTTCACAAATGTTAATTACACAAATGCTTAGATTTCAAATGAAATGTTTTTAAGTGTAAAGTTGTGTTTTAAAATATTTTAGGGGACATGGAAAAAATTTTTAGTATAGCACAGCCATAAAATTTACTGATTCATGTTCAATGAAAAAAGGTGTTGCAGGGAATTATTGTTATTAATGTTGTAAATTATTGTCCTAATAATAATTATTTATAACATTCAAAATATAATTGGAAGTATATGTAGTATTGAGATTACGCGATATATTAATTCAGTTCTAATGCAAAAATAAATTGAACAAAACCAAGAGGAAAGTGAAAAAAAATCCATGTGAAAAATATTATTCACGAAAAGGGGAATCAACAAAGGGAACACATTTCTGGGGGAATTATTATTCACGATTGCAATTTGTTGAAAGGGGAAAATATTTCGAGGGAAAAACTGTTCACGAATATAAATTTTAAAACACTTCTCGAACTACCCTCGAACATAACAGCTCAATATATCATTATCTCTTCCAGCCACAAACGAACAAAATTATGTAACACAAAAAGGGGAATGAATATTCCTGTCAAACATGAGCATTAGTGGCAAGTTATGGTTTACGAGTACTTTGTTTGTACTCGTAGTTGTTATAGGCCAAAGAGTGTTTTCTATACAGATTTATCCCTAATCAACATCCCAGCCTTCCATTTGATGGTTTGTGTGCGAATTGAAGCTGCCATTTGAGTTTTAATTGCTTTGCCGATGATAATCTTGTTTGTCTACTTGTTTTTTGGTTGCCTTGCCTGTTTGTCCTTTTTGTGCCAACACACACACACACACACACACACATGCACTCCCACTCCACATGTTAAATGGATACAAGTGCATTTGATGAAAATATAATAAATGAGTTTGATGATCAGACAGTTAAGATGAACATTAGTGATAATGAATGGTTGACATCAATTTAGAACTCAATTGAGCTGAAGATTTTAGATTTATTTTAAATAAATATTCATGTGTAGGTATAACCATACATACATATACATACATACATACATGAACAAATGTACCCAGTTAGTCATGTCCTTCAGACATCTTGCAAGACGTATGTACGACAATGTTAAAATATGTAGGACCTGTTGGCGACTGCTAAAATAGATAATTTAGGAACTTTTCGAATAAAATAGCCGCTAAGTTCGAACATGACAACAAGAGCTACATTTTCGCTCATATTTTCCTTGACCCTATAAAACTGACCGTTTCTATAACATTTTCATTAATGAAACTATACACAATTTTACATGCAATGTTGCAATACTATACTGCGAACAATATCCACTAAGTAGTTTGATGTAGAGATGGGCACGTGTCGAATTTTTCCAACAATACCAAAGCGAAAAATTTTCTCAACACTATACTCCACAACAGGCACGAAATCAAAGTGAATATTTTTGTTTAATTTCAGAACTTTAAGCTTAAGTGACCCATACAACACTGTCAACAAATTTGCTGGTATTTCGCGTTTGACGATACCAAATATAAAATTTTTCTTCATTGGAAATTGGTGCATAAATATTTTTCGTGTCAATTTTGCTCAACAACGCACGAAATCACATTTTTTGTCACGAACACTTTGTGTGGAGTCGTGCGTGATGCATGACCAGTTGAATAGTTTCTGTTAGATTCTCTTAAAAGAAACTGTAATCGACAAATATAGTGCATGAAAAATTTCGAAGTTTGTTGATTAAAGGGTCCTCTGCGACAGGTTGGTTATGCTCTGGAAAGTTAACAAAGTTTAATCAATACAAAAGCGTATTTTACCGGAATAAATAAATACAGTTGAACTTCGATTAATCGACCCTCTATTAAGCAGCTACATCTTTTTCGCTTTGGTTCATAACCTCTGTTAACTTCCCTTTTATACCTCTTTGTATACCTCTACTAACCGCGCTTTACTTTTATTTTCCTTCTAACTAGCATACATAAGTTTGGCTTCCTCAAAATACGAACTTTAGCCTAATTAAAAACAATAAAAAATCAATAACAAAAATTAAAAATGTTAAATACCCCCAATATATGTATCTAGAAAAGATGTGATACTCCTATCTTCTAAACGGCTGAACCGATTTTTTTCAAACATAGCTAAGAACTCTCTCGATCAAGTCACCTTTCAAACAGAAGAAACTAAACAGAAGAAAAAAATCGGTCCAGCAGTTTGGTCTGTACGTGGACATAAGTTTACTTTTTATCTCATAAATAGATGATGTCGAAAAATAATTAAAATCTGGTGATTCTTTAAAAAAAATATTTGTTGTTGGTTTAGCACATCTAAGTAGACGCATTTCGTTGCTGCTAAGCACCACATCAGTAGACTTCAACCACAATTGAAAAAAGGGTTACATAACCCCAATCATTATAGACAAACTCTCTATAGATTATTGAGAATTACAAATCCTGAATAATCACCACCATCGTGAACAGTTTTTCCCTCAAAATAGTTTCCCATTTCCCGAAATTGCAATCGTGAATAATTTTTTCCCAGAAATGGTTTCCCTTTTTTGGTTCCCCTTATCGTGAATAATATTTTTCACATGAATTTTATTCACTTTCCGCTTGGTTTTGTTCGCTTTATTTTTGTAAGCGAACTTAGTTTATACATCGCGTAATTTCGGTATTATATACTTCCCATATATGTATATTAAAAGCTATAAATAATTATTTTTAGGACAAGATCAGTAAATAATGTCCACGATTACCGATTACTAACAATAATTCCATGCAACACCTTTTTTCATTAAACTCACATGCAGTAAATTTTATGGCTGTGGTATATTAAAGAATTTTTTTTACGGCACCTAAAATATTTAAAAACTTAAAAAAATTTCATTTGAAATCCAACATTTGTGTATTTCTTACTATTAAGCTTAAATTTGTCAGATTGTCAATTAATTTTTAAGCTTTACAAATCTTCCCGTTTTTAACATTTACATTTACTACGCATTAATAGCGGGAACAAACGTTCTCATGAAATTCGCAATAGCAAATTTCCCTTCATGGGGAATGATGGGAACAAATATTTCACATTTTATTCGCGATAGGGTTGAATATTATTTGTTGTTTTTTGATTGTAGTATTGTAATTGTCAATAATCTATAGAGTTTGTCTATCAAGCACTGGGGCTTTGCAAGCTTTTTTGAATTGTGGTTGAAGTCTAATAATATGTTGCTTAGCAGCAACGAAATGCATCTAGCCGTCCTAAACCAACAACAAATATATTTTTTTAAATTCGGATTCATTTTGGCACGCGTTAAATACAAATAAAATTAGATTTTGCAACACTTTTTGGTATGTTATGGCTGGTATTCACTATCCAACTACATACTCATATGACTTTTTAGGAAATGCAAGCCTTAACTGATAAGTTGTTATTGTACTTTCATAAATTGCATTAGATCAGTGTTGCATTTTCTCAAAACTCATACTCGTACTCTCAGAATAGTGTATACCGATATTCAAAGGCCGTGATTCACTATCCTACACAATCGCGCGATCTGACAAATATGGCATGTACGCTAAAAAAAATTATGGTACTGTAACTACTATGTTTCCAGCAAAGGATATATAAAATAAATGAGAAACTTCCTCGGCAGATCCTTAGTCTTAGAGAATTTGATAGTTAAAAAAATCAAAGATCACATTTCAAACACTACAATACAATCACGTTTGGCGATCCTCAGGGATACGGAGCTGGTGGCCAGGAATGTAGCTGAAGGTGAGAAGGTAAAGGGACACAATGTCAGGTCGAAACTTGTTAGTGACTGTAGTAAAGCCCTCAACTTGCTTATGGATAAATATAGTGTCAGACTATGTTGGGTTCCTGGCCACAGATGTGTTGAGAGAAATGAAACTGCCGATGAGCTGGCAAAAATAGGGTCGGCATTAGATGAGGGAATTACGGACAGATCGGTGAAATTACCGATAGGTCATTACTACAGGGAACTCAGTAATTGAGTAGAAAGCAGGACCAACAGTTCATGGCGAAGTACTGGACATAGATAGGAAGGCGATGCGATTCATTATAGGGGTGTTGACAGGTCACTGCTCGGGAAGTGTAAACTAGAGGACATCAGGGGCTTCATCATGGGGATTCGGTGGCTTAATGACGGATAATAGGGTCACTTCTGGCTATAAATGGGAGGGGTAAATATTACTAGTAATGAGCAATAGAAGGGAATCACAATGGACCCAATTGGGTGTCCGAGTGGTGGTGCGCTATAGCACCACCCTTCCTAACCTAACCTAATCTATCACGTTTAGCTCTAAACAAGAGGAATAGATCATAAGCAAACATGAATGAGGAACATATACAGCTTTAAACATAACTTTAAAGATAATTTACGTATCGGGTTTTCAAATAGGTACTTGACAACTTTGAATTTAATTAATGAACGCACTATTTCACTATTCATCTAAATGTTACTTTCCTTCTTTTCATCATGGTAAAGTACACGAACGAATAACGTATGCAAATTATAAAAATGTACTACCGAAATTCGTGACCGCAACTTTAAGAGCGTCAACTCGAATTTTCCCATTTGAGTCTACATATTCATTATGTGATGCTGCCGTACCAGTGAGACAACGGGTTGGTCGACGAAAATATCGCTGCCATTCGCTGCATCGACAAGACATCGTAAAGATTTTGGTTTACACCCATACAATATCAAACTGACTCAATAATTGAATCCGATGGATCATTTAACGCGACGTACGTTCTCCGAAAAAAAAAGTTTTTAAATCCTTATTGGAAACCCATATATAAGATAGAGAGAAGTGGCCCCTAGACTGAGCCTTTGGGCAACCATCGAGTTCAATGGGAGATCTCTTGAGCCGATATTACCATAGTAATTTTCCATTTTTGGTTTCTGACATTATACTGTCCCATGGCCGCCATTTTGAATTTAAGAGAAACAATTTATCCTTTCATGTATTCTATCCATACAACAACGAATCTATTGCGGTCGGATAATAAATAAGCTTACCCCCATATGCAAAACAGATAACGTGTGCTTGAAGTATTCGTTAAAACAAAATTTCCATACAAAAAAAAAACGGTTTTAACTTACAATTGAAGCACACGTTATCTTTTTTGCATATGGGGGTTAGACTTTAAGGTACAACATGTTTACAAACAAAATTGATAGACTGCTGAACATTTAAGGCCTTTTTCAGAAACAAATAATTTTGGCTTACAAAACGTTTAACAAACAAATTTCCATACAAACATAATTAAATTTCCTGAATATTGTTTATGAATACGGCAGATAACCCTTAATTTGGGCGTTGGCGTAGTCAGATAAAAACAAATCTCTCCAAACTTTTTTTTTAGAAAAAAAAAAATGTATTGCAAACTCACCCGTTAGGTTGAAAAACTTTTAAAACGTTAAATTTTACGCATATACCTAACTGTAGAAGACTTGATTATCAAATTTAATTTATTTAATACATATGTATGTATGTGCCATATATGTACATACATATGTATATACATATATAGTACATACATAGATATGTACATACATAAGTATATTAGTATGAATAAAAACGCCTGGGAAAACATTATTTACAAACATTTTCCAAACATTTGGAGTAATTTTCGTTAACATTACTCAATTTATACTAAACGCCATTTTCTTCTTATTTGGCCACTATCCATCCATCCGGTGATTGGTTCGATTTGAATGCTTTACTTTTTTTCAACCCCATTGTTTATTTAACTCAGTATCAGCCGAGAAGTAGTATTTTATGTTGAAGAAAGTCCTGCGCGTGTTATAGCCAAGCATATACATATGTATGTATATAGTATATATGTAGTATATACATACATATGTATGTATGTACATATTTATGTACTACATGCATACCAATTGGCGTTATTCATTTGGGTTTTTCCAATTTCTACATAAAATAAAAAATAATACGCACACACGTGCTTACATGCACACATACATACATACATACATACATACATATAAATTTAACTAAATCTATGTGTATGTATGTATGTGTATGTATTTTCATACGTGCATATTATATACATACATACATACATTAATATATATTTATATAAATCCTCCTAAAAAAAGTGGGGTTTTGAAAATTTATTATTATAAATTTATGTAATTATTTGTTTGATATAATTTTTGACCGTTTTAATTTTATTGCTCGAACTTTTTTCTAAAAGACAATTAACAATGAAAATTGATTTTAATACCTATTTCGCTGAAACTTCGTGTAGATTCTTCAGGAAACAAATATTGTTTAGAATAAATATTTAAACCAGGGTAGGGAAAAATTCTGCTCGCGAGAACAATTTTTATTAACTCGCTCGTTTTAAAATTTGTGCCCCCGACTGATGAAGCCGCAAGGAGACATCGTTGGGATTTTTATAAGACTCGTACTCCTTTTGTGCTCGACTCGTAAGCAATAAATTAAAATTTGTGCTCGCGAGTTTTATTTTAAAACTCGTAAGCACAAATTTTAAAAGAGTGCAAAACGAGCATAAACGAATTCAAAACGAGTAGTTATAACAAAAAAATTCTATTTTGTTTATTCGAAAAATTATATGTATTTATATGCGAATTTGAAAAGTACAGTACTTACAAATGCATATACATACATATGTATATAAAAATATATGTTCTTACTTTCATGTCATGAGGTATTTTTCAAATGTTTTAAGGCTTCTGCAGTAATAAAATATAATTTCAACATTGCGATCTATAGAAAACAGAATTTGAGCAAACAAAATTAATCACCCTTATTCTAATTGTCGACATCAACGTCACTTTAACACAACACCAAAAATTAAGGCTTGTGTATCCGTTGGCGAAAACAACTGACTCCTTTTGGCAGGTTTATGCTATTTTCTAGACCTTAGGGAACGGAAATAGATTGCCAGTAGCACAAAATTTTTCTCTAGAGCGAGTAAACAAGCCCCAATTTTTTGGTATTGTGTTAAAGTGACGTCGATGTCGACAAATAGAATAAGGGTGAATAAAACTCGCGAATAATTCTTTTTAAGTCGACTCGCGAGTCGAGTTTTATTTTTGACTCTTAAAATTTGAATTCTTCTCGCGAGTCCTATTTTCGATTCTCAAAAATTAAATGCGCTCGCGAGTTTTATTTTTTTAACTCGCGAGCAGACAAGAGTAGCTCTTTTCAATACAAAAAATAAAACTTGCTCGAATTGAACTTGTTTGTGAGCGAGTTTAATTCGAGCACTCTCCGCACTCTGATTTAAACTTTTCTAATACATAGTCCCAGTCCAGACTTGCAATTTTTGTTACTTTTTATTTTTTAGTGCAAAAGAGCGAGAGAGGAATACAAAAATTATATATTTCTATTTCAACACTCTCACACATATTCAAGAATTGCTGCAACAAAAATTGCAAGTCTGGACCGGCACGTACTAACACATAATGTTTCCGGGAAAATTGTGTTCTCAATCGAAATTCCATGAAATTCGCGTAAAAAAAGAGGTAGAATATGCAAATTTGTACTATTGAAAAGAGCGCAAAGACCCGCAAATTGTATTCCTAAAAGTGTCAGCTTTAAAATATTTCTTATTGAGAATTTCAGCATTTTGAAATGAGGCATATCGTATAAATTAGGGTACCAAGATAACAAATCTAAAAACGAATTTTGCATATTGGATAGTTTGACGTGGTAGGAACGATATGTAGTTTATAATTTGCGTACCGACGATATCAAAATTTATTTCAAAACTTATTCTCAACAGCATCAAGGATCATCTAGAAGATTATATTGATTCCCCCAAGCCTTCTTTCGAAATGCCTTTTTTCTGTACTGATCATAGTTACCGTTATTCCAGTTGTCAACACCGACGTCACGTCAATAAAAAATCTAAAAATTGGGGCTTGTCTATTCGCTCTCGATAACAATTTTGTGCTATTGGCAGTTTAATTCTGTTTCCTAAGGTCTAGAAAACAGTATGAGCCTGTCAATAACAGTCACTTGTTTTCGAAAACGTCCCTATGATGTTTGTAGGAACTATGGGAACTTATATACATATTCATATATATTTTCGAAAACGAATAGCCAAAGCCCAATTTCTTATATTGATATTGATATTGACGTGACGTGACGTCGACGTCGACAACTGGAATAAGGGTGATTAACACCGTACGACTAATTATTGAATTATTAATTCAAACCTACACCTACTTTTCATCGATTTCGACATCATTAAATCGCGACTGCATTTGGAACGCTTTGCATAGAAGAGGCACTCCTCCGAATCTTATAACCCTTATAAAGAAGAGCTACAACGGCGCAAACTGTTATGTGCCGCATAAAGGAAAATTATTTCATCCTTGGAGTACGCTAAGGCTGTATACTATTGCCACTTCTACTACTACTTGTCATCGAAAATGTACTGTCTTCAAGCCCCGTTCCAACGCAGGGATATCCAATGGTGAATAGATGGCACATTATTAAACTACCTAGCCTATGCGCATGACATTTACATATATACCGTCAAACAAAGTAGGTGCCATAGAGCCTTATGCTTCCAACTTTCAATGGGACAGACCCAAAAATAAATGCAGCTAAAACCAAATGTATGGCTGTTCCACAACTGATAACTGCAGGCGGCCAGAACTATGCGATAGTCGACCAATTTTATTATCTTGGAAGTATGGTCGCACCAGACGGTGACATAGAGTTACACGTAGAAGCTAAGATCAGCAGAGCAAAAACTGCATTTGAAATTTTGGCCCCGATTTGGCTGAACAACAACTTAAGCCTAAAGACCAAGCTCCGAATATGCAATAACAACGTTAAATCCGTGCTGTCATATACATAGATGCACTACTTGGAAGTTTACCAGGGGTGCTACCTATCAACTACAAACCTTCATTGTCTCCGACGAGTTTAAAGTATTTTCTGGCACCGTGTAATAACGAATGTAGAGCTTATACGCCAAGCAAATCAAATGGATGTGGCTTCTGAAATTCGAAAACGTAAATGGCAGTGGATTGGGCATAATAAGATTGCGAAGCAAGTGCTGCGTTGGAATCCAGTTACCCAAGCAGGAAGAGTAATAGGTAGACCAGGGACAACTTGGAGACGTTCCACCAAAACCGAAATGAGATCTAATGGGCTAACATGGCATCAACTTAGATATATAGCTCAAAATCGTGTGAAATGGAAGACTGTAAACAATTTTTAGCTATCCGAGCAACACTGCTTTGCTGAGCTATCCTGTGACAAAGTCTTGTGTAGTCTTACTGCCTCAGGTATGTATGCAACGTTGATTTTTTGGACTTTCCAAATACTTTATTATGCGAGTAGTTAGCGAGAGCGTCCCCGTATGTGACCCACTAACTTGTATTTCCCGCTCTATGGAATAAACCACTTTGCCTTCTTTCGCAGTTTTTCTAATTCATCGTTCCATCAGGGTTAGGGTTTGGGAAACGGGAATTCCCGGGCGGGAAATCCCGGGAAATGTCTGTCTAATATTCCCGGGAAATTTTTGATATTTTCCCGGGAAAACGGGAAATTTAAAGTGCATGTTATTTCATAAATAGAATTTATAATCCAATTTTACTTTAATATAAAAACTTATTATTTTTTTATATATTACAAAAGTTCGTTTGAATGATTGTATGACTAAATTTACACGAACGTTGACACGTTTTTCATCGTCTGTTTAAACACTTACATATACCTTGTTCGAAGGAAATTTTTTAATCTTAAAATTTAAATTGACTTTTTGTTTTAAATGTAACTGTAAGAAAGAAAGAATTCTTTCGACGCCGATAAACAAGCAGTAAAATGTCCATTTATTTTTAATATAAAATAAAAATGTGAACTATTCAAATCTAGTCTGAAATTTCATAAAAATTCCATTAAATTGAGGTCATACCATATCTCCTAAAAAAAGTGGAATAAATTGTATAAGTATCTAATTCGATGCTAAGCGATCTTGAAGTGATTTTTCGCCGAATTAGTGAACAAATTTTGAAAAGTGTAGTGAAAATTTTAAGCTGTAAGAACTCTGAGTTGACGAAACTTAAATTGATTACAAGTAGACGCTATTATGGAAACCCTGCAGAAAATATTTTATGAGAAATAAAATGAAAGACACTTAGACATACTGTTGGTCAGGGTATTCAAAATTCGGCGCAGCGCAGTATGGTACTGTAACCTGCTTGTACTTAACGATAAGAAACCGCCTGGAACTTTTTCAAAAAGAATGAGAAACAAGCAAGGCAAATTCTTATTAAAATGAAGGTAGGTCTTATTAGAAAATTGTCTACTAATTGTGGTAACAGTCGTCAATTGGTTTTTATATGATCTTTTGCTGTGTAATAACTTTATTCCATTTGCTTAAATTCAATTAAAAATTCTTAAAAATTTGTCTTAGAACTGCTTTTTTATTAACTTTTATTTCAAAAGAATGCTTACATTAATAAAACAATCGAAATTTCAACAACTTTCATTTAATAAATGTATTTAATTTAGAAAATTAGCTTTTCCCGGGATTCCCGGGAATTCCCGGGAACTTGATTTTTTAATTCCCGTTTCCCGGGAAGTGCAAAAGTCCGGGAAATCCCAAACCCTAATCAGGGTGCATCCCTTTTTGGCATTTTAGACTTTAACTTGCCACTGTTTTTGAAGGCATTTTGAGTATTATCGCAAAACTCGTTGGAGTTTACAAAATCAAATTCTAGAGGACTATATACATATGTATGTACATACATATATATTATTAATTTTGAGAAGTTTTCACTGTTCGATAAATTATCACATGTTTCGTTCGTACGTCGAAGACTAAGCTATGTATATAAAATCATATATGTTGGTGGTCTGACATAGATATCTCGTTAGATACATACATGTCATTATTTATGACATGTTACTGATTGTTACTACATATTGCACAGAGAAAACAGTGCCTACTAAATACCTCATAAAATAGAACAAAATTAATAAGAAATCTCCATTTTTTTTTTCAATAAGGAAATCTTATTAATTTCATAGAGAAAACCTTTTTGAAAAAATCAAGAATAAATCTGGTAGTTTTTATGAGGTTATCTTATTGATTTTTTCAATAAAAAAATAAAAAAAATTGCGTCTTTATTCTCTGTACTTATGTATTTTTAACCCCCGACCACAAAAAGGGGTGTTATAAGTTTGTAGTGTGTGTCTGTCCGTGTCCACGTACAGCCCAAACTGCTGGACCGATTTTGATTTAGTTCATATTCGTACAGCCTCAACGTTTGAAAAATAAAAACTCTTTTTATAATATAAATAACTAAAATACATATTAGTTACTATTTTTCTTGTACGAGGTGATACATACAATCTCTATTTAATAAATCAAATAATTATAAGGACATTTCAGTTTATAACTTTATAGAAAATAACGCAATTCTCTAGATATTTTTAGTTCATATTTGTACAAAAAATAATCTCAAAAATTATATATATAATCCCCGACAAAAAAAAGGGTGTTATAAGTTTGTAGCGTGTATCTGTGTGTCTGTCCGTGTCCACGTACATCCCAAACGGCTGGACCGATTTTGATTTAGTTTTTTTCTGTTTGAAAGGTGACTTGATCGAGAAGGTTCTTTACGATGTTTGAAGAAAATCGGTCCAGCCGTTTAGAAGATATCACATATTTTCTAGATATATCGGGGTTTTTAAAATTTTTAATTTTTGTTATCATTTAAATTCTTTATCATATACATACATATGTATGTATTATGTTGTAGATGTTATTTATTTATACATACATACACATTAGGTTATATTCTTAACTATCTTAGTCATCAAGTATTGAACCAGCAAACTTCTAACTGTTAGACAAGCACTCTACCCAAAATGCTAACAAGCAGCCTGAATAACCATTGAAATTATTGTGCATACATTCTTATACAAAAATGAAAAAGATCATGGAAAAAATTGTCTCTATGTCTATTTATAGATATGAAACAACAAGACACCTCATATTAAGACACCTCCTTATTAAAAAAAAATCAATAAGATGCTTTACACATAATCATATAGGAACCTACTAAAATCAAGAAGAAAACCTCATTGAAAAAATCAATAAGGCAACCTAATAAAATCAAGAAGAAAACCTTTTTTAAAAAATCAAGAAGGCAACCTAATAAAATCAATAAGAAATCTCTATAGTTTACAATTTATAAGAAAACCTAATAGAATCAAGAAGTTTTTCTCTATGGATTGTTTTTTTGGTGCCAAAAATAACGGAAATTGAGTAAAAAAAGTTGTGAATAATAAGATTTCTTCTTGATTTTATGTGGTTTTCTTCTTGATAAAATTAATAAGATTTACCACATAAAAACAATAAGGAATCTCTATGAAAAAATCTTCGCTTCTTTCTGCTGGGATACCCTTTAGCCTAAAAACGGTTCATAGAGAAAATCTTCTTGATTCTAAAAAAATTATGCACCATACACTTTAGTTCATATTTGTGTGTGTTTTTCTGACAACTTAAACATAGTGTTGTTTTTGTATTGCTGTGTTTTTGTAGAGTTGCATAGACCTAATAAATAGACCTTGCTCTTGTCAAATAGCATTCGTAAAGGTGGGCTTATTACAACTGTTTAACATGCATATACATATGTATGTATACATTTACAGTGAAACCTCTCATAACGGACACCTCCTATAAGCGGATACCTCTAATAACCGGACAAAAACAACGCGATGTTAAGTGTCCGGTTATCAGAGGTTTCACCGTACATATTATGTTTTATTACATGCTTTCCTATCACAAGACCACCATCATCACCCCTGTCATAAACATTTTTTCCCTCGAAGTATTTCACCTTTTCGCCAAATTGCTATCGTGGATTTTTCCATAGAAATGGTTTCCCTTTTTTTATTTTCCTTATCATGAATAATGTTTTTAGGGGTATTTTTCACTTTTCATTTGGTTTTGTTCACTCTATTTTGACCTCAAAAATTCCATCACATATTTCGAATTAAATATTAAAAGTTATAAATCCTTATACACATTTAGAAAGGAAGATTAGTGTAAATAAAGTTCACGCTTTTTAACAATAATTCCCTGCAACACCTTTTTTCATGGACTGTAAATCACTTTGGTTCAAACACAGTAAATTTTATGGCTGTGCTTCACATTGGTATAATAAAGACTTTTTTTATCCACTGCACCTAGAATATTTAAAAACACTTCTTTGAAGCTAAAAAAAAATTCATTTGGAACCTAAAATTTGTGTTTCTTATTAATAAACTTGAATTTTTTTATTTTCAATGAATTTTTCAGCTTTGACAAACCTTCTTCCCTCTTGTACATTCACTGGGCGCTGATAGCGTGGAAAAAATGTCATGGGAGATTCACGATAGCATTTTCCGCTTCAAGTGGGGAATGAAATTTTCACGGGAACAAAAATTCCACTTGTTATTCACGATAGGGATGGGGTGCATGTATAAATTCTGAAATAGGAAATAGGAGATAGTGAAAATTTCCCTCGTCATCATGTTTGGCTTGCTTGACAGTTTGAGTAAATGAGCGATATGTATGTTGGTATGTATGTACATATGTTTTGTACATGGTTACTGGTATGCAGCACAGTATATTAAAAATACATAATTACTGCGGCAAACCAATAACAACCAGACAATATGTTTAAATCCTTTGCTTTTTCCTGAAGTCTGTTCAACGTTATTATTACACCTTTTAGACATGCAAAGTTTACTTTGCAAAAGGGGTACAAGTTATTTACACAAAACCTTCGTGGCAAATTCATTAAATTCCTTGCAAAAACAATACAACACATCTATTTGTTTATTAATATTAATTTTATTACCATCGTATAAAAGACAAATAATATTTCTTAAAAGAGAAGAACTTGATTCAAATTTATTATTATTATTAAGTAAATGTTTAGACTGGAATGTGGTCAAAAAGAATTTTTTTTCCATAAAAAATTGTTTAGAAAACCAATATTGATTGGATACTTACAAACAGTTAGTCTGGCGGCAAATTACGACATTCGATTTCAGTAGCTGTAGCATTTTCAGTACATTTCAATATTATTGAAAAAGGAAATTTTCGATCAACATCGAGTGTCCCAATTTGTCCCCTTGTATTTATAGTTGTAAAACTAAAAAAACTTAAATTAAAAACGTAAAAAATAAAAGAGAACAAAACAACATATTTTTTTAAAAAATATTTAAAATAGAGTATGGTGAAAATAAAAATGAATCAACATTACAGTTACTAAGATAAAAACTTTAAATTTTTTAAACAGACTTAATGATTTTTTGACCAGGTATTAGGAAATCGAATTAAAATTGCTGTAAAATATATTCATCTAAATGTTACTGTGTGCAGTAATTTTGGAATCCACCATTTTGATTGCAACAACTTCGAATATCGACGCCTTTCAGTCTGTTTTTAATTTGTTCTAATTAGATGGGCGGTACACGACATAGATAATGTTTTGGTTTTCACAGTTTTTTTTTTTACTTGTTTCATTTTCTTATATAAAACCTTTAACTTTTTTTATACATTACTTTTTGTTTTGAAATTTAAATGAAACGATTTTGAAAACAATGTTGAAGATTAACGGATGCATTGTTCTGTTTTTCTTTTGTAAGTCCATCAAAACTTTTTATTTTATTATCCTAATAAAATTTTTTAGCTTGAGCCTCACTTCTGCTCCTAGAGTAGTATAAATATAAAAATTACTTTTATTTTTTGAAAAATCATTTGTTAGAACTCACTTGAAAATGGTATATAGAAAGACTAACAGTAGCTGCACAGCCGTAACACTGAGGAACATGGTCACACCAACACAATTGCTAGTGGGACAAGAGGTCTGAGCAGCGGGAGCAGCGGGAGCAGCTCCCAATCTAAATATTGATATGAAAATAAGATATTGGGTGTTTTACATAAAAATATTATTGACTTTTCTACTTACTTTTGACCCACATGAGAAATGCCCTGTTTCACTTGATTCATACCATCGCGCATTTCAGTTATAAGAGACTGAATATCGTAGCCAGCAGCGGCAGGTTGAACATGACCGCCAGGAGCTCGTTGCAGATTTTGGATGATTGTATCTGCTTTGGCGTGAAAGTCTACAATTAATGTTCGCAGTTCTCTGGCATTTGATAATAAGGTATTTTGACTTGAGATTAAGTTGTCTACTTCCGGTCGGGTAATTGTACTACCAACTACAGGTACTTGACCAGGTGGCATTGCTGCAGCTTGACCCGACAGGCCGCGAGACACTAAGGACAGTGTATTTTCCTGTCTACCTATCACTTCATCCATTTTGCGAGATAGGTCACGTATATGTTCAAATATTTGGCTTTGTCCTTGCCAAATTTGGCGCAATTCACGTTGGTTTTCAGATTCATAAAATTCATCCCATTCATCTTCATTTTTATGCTAAAATGTGAGAACTGTTATCATATTTGTACATACATACATACATGTGAACGCAAAAATATAAAGTCTATTCGGAATTTAAATGATATTAAATGTTAACTTATCTAAGTGTACTTACATCATCAGGGTGTTCTCTTTTGTATTCTTGCTTTTCTTTCTCAAGTTTTTCTTGATATTGTTTGTATTCTTGAGAAAGCTTTTCATTATCTTGTGATCCCTTTGAATCTGTAGGCATTTGACCCGGTGGATGAAGAGATGTCGTTAAGAATTGCAAAACATCGTGATCGTCTGCCAAACCACCCGTTGCAGCCGATACTCCAAAGTAACCATTCTCAGGCAAGAAAACACCATCAGCGCGCAAACACATCTCATAGTCGTCATTGTTATTAGTCATACCGTTGTGGAATAAAACAGTGAGTACGTTATTGTAGTATTCGATGCGGGCACGTGTTGGAAAAGGTTTGTTACGAAAATCTCGTAAACAACCCGACAGAAGTTGGGTGGCGCCATCATTTTGATGATCAAATTGCTTGGTACCATCATTTACTACCGCCATAATGTACGGGTTGTTATGTTTGTTATCGTTATCAAAGGAATCAAAAAAGAGACCTAGACCATTCCAGCGGTCTGCTGACCCAAAGACAGATCCATCATAATCGCCTTTTTTTGTGGTATACCAAAAAGCTAGCCCATCGGCACCTATGCGACCACGGCCTGTTACTTTGAATACAAATTCGACTTCCCACCACTTAAAATTTGTGGGAGCTTTAGTCCATATGGCACCCTTTTGGGAACGCAACGATGGTGCAACACGTACGCCTTCGCCGCTGGCAATGGCATCTGAAAAACAATAATTAATTACACTTTATTAAATTTTCATCGATGTCCAATTTTGCCACTGTGTCAATTTTTTTCCAGTTTTTTCCTTCTCTTTTACTCTAAGGCATAATCACCTTAACTTCCGAGACAACTGAAATTTGTCTGACGTGTCTGTCAAACGTTTCTTTTTGTTATTGTTGTATACTTACTTCCACCGTACTCCCAAAACGGCACAGATCCATCTTTTTGCGCCAGGTAAGGCGGCTTAAAGGAATATTTGTACTCAAATCTGCGATGAACACCAGTCTGGGAAAGAACGGGATTCACTTGAGCATTGGAATTTAATACCAAAATTGGTAAAATTAGTAAAAATGAAGAACGTATGAGAAACAACCCGGTCGCTGACATTTTTCTTTTTGACACATAAAATTTTACAGGGTGACCTGTAAGCACTTATTTATATTTGACTTCTCCCTGCAAGAAGACTACTAATCAAATAACTAGTCATTTGCCTAGTAGCTATAACCGATACTTTGGTCATAGTTCCCGGTTAGTTTATTAGGGGCACATTTCTGTACTTTAATATGTATTTAAACACATACATATATCTGAACTGCTTACTCTGCTTCATTTTTGACAATCACTGCACAAGAATTGGTAAACCATGATTAGTCAATGTTTACATAGAAACCGGTCAACTATTACTAGTTAATGTTCACATAGAAACTGGTAAAATGTAAATTTTAAATAAATAAACATAATTTTTATATTATTTTAATTTTATTTCTTGAAGCTACACAAAGTTGAAACGAAATATCGATAAAAAATAAATAAATTGTAAATTTAATAAATAAATAAAACTTATTTACAATATATATATTTAAAACAAAAGCATAACAATACAAAATAACCGTAGGTGGTACCATCTAGTCTTCACACTTTTTCCCAGCTCCAACACACCTTTCTCTTTTTATAAATATCTAAAATTTTAAAGAGAAATACATAAATGTAAAAATTAAATTAAACTTTTCAATTTCTGTAATGCAGTATTATTGTTACTTAACTTTCTTAGCACTTGTATAAATTGTAATTTCACAGATCGAACGAATTGTATATTTTACAATAAAATGCGATGGCTTAAAACTTTTGGCATATGTACATTAGATGTTTCACTCTAACATACATGTTAGAGAGAAACAACTACAGTTGTTTAATGCGTCGGTCATCACTACCAGTCAAATGACCAGTCAATTGTACACTTCTGACAATATGTCAAATAATAATTTTCTTCAAAATTCTTGTTTATTATACTTAATTAGAATATTGCACATGCAACAAAGTAATTTGTTCGTTTTAATTCAAAACTCATTTTTTTCATTTTGGGCCTCCGTCTGAAGATTTTCTGCATGGACGACTTTCGTTCGGGCTCAAAAATTTGCTACACCATGGTATTTCCCGACACGGCGCCTATTACATATCGATGGTCTCAAGTAGAAAAGCCCTAACTCGTATTTTTTACGAAATTGAGGTTTTCAGTGATTTCAATATGTTTCACACAAATACACATCATCACAAAAATTTATTGCAATAGTGTACAATATAAAGATTTTAGATGCATTTGTACCAAAAAGTTACATACTGAATATTACAGTTACTATTATTTTTTTACGTTCTTGTGCAAAGATACAATTATTTGAGTTAGGGCATTTCTACTTGAGATCAACGATATGTATGGCTTTATATATACATGTATATACTAGTGATGTAACGAATGCCAATTTTTGATATTCGCGAATACGAAATACGAATATTTGAAACGATATTCGCGAATACGGATACGAATACAAATATTATATGTGAAATTTATAGACATTAAATTGTGGTTCTATTTACGCCTGCAATATGAAATATTAAAAAAATTTTATGAAAAAGGACTTCATACTCCTGTTGGCGTACTTTAAAGTTAATAAAAACTATCCAAAATTTTAATGATCGTCATTAAATAATATTTGAAAATGCTACAAAGTACAAATTTTCATAAAAAATTTAATGGATTTGTACAAACTAATATTTTTAGCCATTTATTCAAATTTCGTTTAAAATTTATACATTTATTTATTTAATTTGTTTGGAAAAATATTCGTATTCGTACTCGCCTGAATTTGGCGAATACGAATACGGATACGAATATCTGAAAATGGCCGAATATTCGAAAATTCGAATACGAATATTCGTGCATCACTAGTATATTCCTACATAGTAAAATAATACGTTACATCGGCTCGTAATGGATAATTTGTGATGTTTACTAAAGGTAAGTATACTTACTTTGAAAACCTACAAAAAAGAAAATTACCACCCCTGAACGGGTTAATTATTTTATATATGTTTGGCATCTAATACTCTTGATAAGCTTTCATACATGAGTTGGTTTGCAGGAACTATTTTAGGTATCACAGACACAAGGTTAGCAGGCTGCTGGTGAATAATGAAATGGACTCACTTGGGTCCAATACGATAATCCCTTTGTGATAATCAAAGACAAAAAACTACAAAAATTTAACAATAAAGGTTTTTTTTAATGTTTATTACAAAAAATCTGGCGGTTTAAATGTAAATGTAAATTTAGCAATAGAAAAAAAATGTATTTCATTTATTCAACAAATCAAAAATTCAGGTGACTTCCAAAACGTTTGTGTACATTTCTGATGCGTTACTTACATATATCGTGCACAGATACAGATGGGCTGAAAAATGTGTGCATTTGTCAATGTTTTGTACTGCGGCGTTATGAAACACTACACTTTGTTCGAAGACAAAGCAATTGAGGTTTTGAAAGTCAGCCAAGTTTAAAAAAACTTAATTGAATTTGTTGAACATCATGTAATTGTAGTTGCAAAAAACGATTACAATCTAATGTAATTTGTAATTGAAACATATCCAATTTCAATTACAAGTAATTGTAATTGAAATTATATTTTGTAATTGTAATTAAAACTTTTATCAATTGCAATTGCTCCAAGTTTAACATTTGTTGACGCACTAATAATCCTAAATTATTATTTTACTAATTCAGTAAAATATTTTTATTAAAAATACATTGAGGGGTTTAGCTGGATTAATCTAGTTGAAAAAAATCTCAATTACAATAACATATACATAATTGTAAATGCAGAATATTTAATTTTTTTTTAATAAACAAAAGTCAAAATTTATTGCTTCATGATTTAGTGTAGAAAAGATAATTTTTTTTTGTATAAAACTTGTGTTACATACGTGATCACAAATCATTAATTTTAACGAATAACGAATAAAAAAAATTATTGTTGGAGTTCGATTCTTGAGGCTTTTATTCTCCCATTTTTTTATCTTTTTTATTTTTAATTCATATTGCGACGGATGAAAAAAAGTTTTACAGTAAATATGATAACTCAATTAATTATATGCATGTATATCCATATAAAAATATCATAATTAAACCACTTGGTGATTTGTTATTTAACGAAGACAAAGAATACTTTTATAAATGAAGAACTTTATCTAATACTAATTTTTTTCTCCCATTTATCTTCTCTATAATTAACTTAATACTAATGTTATGTAAACGTGTGATAAGAAGACAAAATTAACAAACAAAAAAATAGACTTAAAATACATTTATATTAATATATATTCATAATAATAATAAAAATTCTAAAATGTAAATAGCAAAAGTATTGAAAAAATAAATCTATTACATTTTAATTAAATAATATGTATAGAACACTTGATTTTTATTCAGCTTCTCTAAACATGTAGGCTGCTCTAGTTAAGGAGTGTGTACAAAATGTTTAAGTATGTATGTTATTTTGAGATTGAAAGCATTAAAACTATGTGTTGGAATAAAAAAATCTAGGTTGTGTTCACGTTGACTTAATAAATGTGTTTATACTTTAGAAATACATCATAGTTTAGGGCAATGAAATAATTCTTAATTTCTATAGAACATAATTTTGGCATGGGGGAAAAATATTTCAAGTTTTTAAACTACACAAATAAATAATGTGTACGTGTTTGATTGACGATTGCGTATAATTAACATTTGAGCTTAATATACTTTTTTGTTATTAATAGAAGTATTTTTTTTTTTACTTTTCAATATGTATGTATGTATGTATATACATATGTATGTATACATGTGAATTGAAAATTAAATGCTATTTTTCTTTGCCGCGGTTTCAACTTTATTTTGAGATAAAAACAGCAAAAAAGTAGCATAAGAACAAAAAGTATAATATTAATTGAAAATGCCACAAGAAACATACATCTCATAATTCTAAAATTTTGCCATATTGATTGAGAACAATATTGGGCCTAATTACGAGTGTCGTATTTCGACTACGACTACAACGATTTTGTACTAGATTAAAGAAAAAATGTTTCAAAGTTCTTTAGTCTAATACAAAATCGTCGTAGTCGAAGTCGTAAGTAATACGACACTCGTGATAAGGTCCATTATATTGCTGCTTCATATACAATGTTGCAAAAAAAAAGCTGGACTTTTAAGCAATTTGAAACAAAATAAATTGAAAATGTGAAATATTTCCCGTGAACAAAAAATTCTGAACAAAATTAGAAAATAGTATACTGACACAACAACAACGCAAAAATTGGCGATCGCAAGGGAACACATTTCACGTGAACTTTTATTCCCGATAATTGTGATTATTATTTCTTTGTTCTGCTTTTATTCCCAAAATATTGTTAAAAATAGGCTTTTTCAAAATAGTTTGCCCCCTCGCCAATTTCAATTTATCTTTTTTTTTAATTACTAATATCTATAATATAACGAGAAAAAAAAACTGAAAGAATTGTGTTAATTTTTTATTGTTTAATAAAAAAATTTTTATATAAATCTGATCTTGTAACTAATAAAATCTGCAAATAAATATGAAAAACATTAAACTGAAGTATTCTTTTACGTTCGTTTTTAGTACATAATGGTAAGTATATATGTATATATGTATGTGTAAAAGTGTCTTGAACGTAACGAACAATTTCGAAAAAGCGAAACCATAAATTAAAAATGTAAAGATTAAAGTCATTGTTCCATAGGTTTTGAGTTTAAGTACATTTGCAAAATAAACTTCTTAAAAAACACTGAAAAGTGGTAAATATCTTAAACGCCACTTTTAAGTCACTAACATCAGCAATAAAAATACCAATTTTATTGTTCTCTCTCAGCTAATTAAAAGTAAAGCGTCAAAAATTATATACTGAAACAATTAAATAAATAAAATTATCAGTGGCTTAAAGATCGCGAGGCAATAGACAGGAAATAAAGCTCGATAATAAACGCAACCAAACGACATTCAAGGCAGAAAATCAGGTATGTATTCCTTATCAAATCTTTAAAAAAATAAATACAAATGATTTATTGCAGAGCCTAAAACCGACTTTGTATTTTTGAATTTTAAGAGATGTGTTTCTTGTGTCATATTTTTTGCTGTTAGCATTTAGTTTGCAAATGACTCATATAAATAGTATGCATTTGCATAGATAATATGCATTATATGTACTATATCATACATACATAAATATATATTATGCAGTGCAGTCTTCCATTATAACGAACCTAAAAATGTTCAGGCTTATTTGCTATACTTAAAAATTTATTTGCTCAATTCACAACCTATTGTAGTAGCAGTCGTAGTAGTTTACAAACGCTGTTGGTAATTTCTATGTAAACATTTGTTTATAAACAATGTTTATATTGAAATTACCAACAACTCATTTAGGAACTACAACTCCCACAATAGGTTGTGAATTGAGGCAATTATGTATATCCAGTACATGCTTATGTAATTTTAGCAAGATTTTCCAAAATAATTCGTACCGGGAAATAAAACTCAATAAAATTAGCTGCAAGTTTTAATGGAATGGAAATCTTTCACTTTAATAGTTGGGACTTAAAAACTTACGGCCTGCTCCACGATGTCACCAGAAATCGTTCGATTAGAAAATTTTTTGTTGTTTGCAATTCAAGTTGTCGATCGAACGATTTATGGTGACAACGTGGGACAGGCCGTTAATTACGGAAATTAAATAATTTCGATAAAATTTGATTTCTGTGACAGGCCTATATATATATATATGTACATATATTGAATGGCTGGTTTTTCTTGTCTTTCTTGATATACCATTATATGCGAAATGAAGCGTTTACACGACATACATATATATCGTTACCTTAATGTAGAAATGCCCTAACTTTATTATTATTTTGAAATCAAGTTTTTATATAATAATATACAATATTTAAATAGAAGAACATCTAATGTATCGAAAAATGCAAAAATCTCGATTTAAAAAAAAAAAGCAGAATTACGGCCTTTTTATATTGATGTAACGATATATGTATATGTATGTATATCATAATAACTCAACATCGGGTTTTCGGGTTTTTTCGGAATTGTCTGAAAATTAGCAGCAAAATAACGTTTCATTAATAATTAAATTATTGTTAACTTTGCTCAGCAGTAGTTTTAGAAATAGGGATCAAGTTGTGGTGATAGATAATGGTAAAATGTGTGAATCGTCCAAACTAAAAGGATTTTGAACGTATTTCGACTTCTTTCAAAGTAAATATAAAACAAAAGATATGGTAAAAATGCAAATTTGTCAATGGTTAACGCTGCGTTTTACAAAGTCCATAAATTTTTTTAGTAATCTTTAGTACGATACTTTAAGAGATACATATGTATTAATATTTTTTTATTTTTTTGACTCGACTTAATTTTGTAATGTGGAAATATCTTCCGTATTAGTTGCCCAAATAGGGTGTGTTCGTAAATGCATCACTGCTCTGCATCATACGTGCAAACTTTTATTTAAAATGCAATATATGTAAGTTCGCTGATAATCTGTTTTAGTACTAATCATGTTTATACACCATATTCTACATTTATTTGTGCATTATCTACTTCAGCGAACCAGTTTAGAAGATTTAAATTTCCCATACTTTTTTGTAAACCCCTTTTATTTTTAATAAACCTAGAAAATGTCACGTTACTTTTTATTTCTCAATATCTCACTCAACCCGTATAATTATGATTAATACTCAAAGTAACTGCGTTGTAAATGCGTACTTAAGAAAAAATCTGAAATTTGTGAAATTAACTATTGTCACTTATTTGTTAAAGTTTAGTTCTTGAATACAACTCGGTACAACTAAGAAATTAGAGCAAATTAAAAATGGCAGTGGAGGTCTGAATTCGGCGTAACGTTCAACTTAAGGTACCACTTTCAGTTGTAGAGTTTCAAAAATGTTACAGGATTTTGCAGACTTGTATTGTGAATGGTTTGCATTTCATATATTTTTATAAAGTACATTATTTTTTCAAAATGTCAAAATCAAGAATACTTAATTTAGAAACTTTTTAAAATTATTGTATGATTAAATCAACATATTATGCATTTATACAATTTGCACAAGTCTCGTAATAGTTTCTGTTTCCATCGTTCTTTCGCATAACTGAGTCTAATTTTTTTTTTAATCAATAATAAAAATGTTCATGCTTATTAAATGCTAAGGTAGTTAAAATTAATGTTCGTTATGTAGAAAAACCACTGCATATAAAACACACATACACATATGTATATATACACGCACATATGTATATGTATATAATACACGTGCATGCACATACATACATATATCTATTACATACATAAATATAATTGTATATTAAATAATCGTAGAGCTAATCTGACTAAAATGGTTTGTGTTTTCATAATATTTTGAAAATGGTAGTTACGTGGTTGTTTGTTTTTCATTTTATACAATTATGTATGTTTATTTTGTAGGAATCCATTGTTTCTTTTAATAAGCAGCTGAATTTTATGCGGTGGAGAATACATTTCTGAAGTCATCTTCATAAACTGCTATCAAAAGCATAAGCAGAACGCCACTTGATATGCCCAAAATCTGTAGAGCGAATTGCTGTAATGATTTATGAGCTGCTGATATCTCCGGCATCTAAAATAAAATTTAATTGCAATTAGTTTTATTAATATTATGTACATACAGAGTATGTATATTGTTTGTTTTGAAATTAGTAGCGGTATTCACGTTTGGGTATTGTAGATTTGTTAAATCGTGGTAAATTTAAAATATCACAACAACAAAATGCATACATTTTTAATTAACTATGTATGTCTGCATCATCTACTATACTAAAAAAAAAAACTGTAATAGATGTTGTAGCTGAATTTATTTACCAGAGTTTGTACAAAAGAAGAATATACATACAAATACTCTCAGAGTCTCTCTTTGAATTGAACAATAAACATTTTTTACAAGGTCACTCACGCTTGGAAGCTTAAAATCGTAGTATGTATATTTAAAAGAGTTTTAAATTTAATACGAACAGTGAATTCCGCTAGTGATTTTCAATCCGACGAACTGTTCAACATTAACACTAATACTCATAAAATTTAAAATGAGTTTGAAATGTGTATCATTTAAAATTTTTCATAAAAAATTTTCATAAAATGGATTTCAAATTCATGTTATTTTTTTATGAATATGGGGGTTATAAGAAAGCAAGTTATTTAATATTATATAATTTTTTATTTACATATTTTACATGAATCAACGGCGACTTTAGAGCAATATACACAGCTAATGGCCAAAAAATTATAAAATGTATATAAATTTAAACAAAAAGATTAAAATTCTTTACATTTTTCAACATAAAATAAAATAAAAATCGACTGCACCAATTGATTTGAATAATTGGAATTTCGCTTTTCTTTCGTTCCTTAAAGAATATACATACATACACATGTGCGTACCCTCCCCTCTAGAACCATATGTCTCTATGTCAACACTCTTTTCTCCAGCGACAATTGCACTAGTTGAAATGTCGACAACTTTCCTTTTATGCGCGAGTAGAGATAAGTTAGAGACAACAGTTCTAGAGTATTTCTGGTGACATTGTCAATGAACGCGTCAATAGTTTGTTATTCTTTTTTATTATACTATGCAATAATGTTAAAAACTTACATACGTACATATGTATGTATTTAAGTTTGTTGTCCCAACCCTTACAAAATTGTAGATGAGGGCCACTAAAATGTACTATTTTGAATTTTTAATTCAAATGTCTCCATATGGTCGTAAAATAATAGTGTTAAAGTCTACTGGGTAGATTTTCAATGCCAACCCTATGTTATAAGTCAATAGGCGATTACATTGGCTGCGGTACACCTATTCAGTTATACTATTGACAATGTCACTAGTAAATCACTACAATTTTACTATTGACATCAAGCGAGGAAATATCGATATTGTAGACTAAAGCCCCTAAAATTTACTACTGAATCGTTGGTGCCAATGTCTCCATGTGGTCCCAAAAGAACTACTTAGTCAGTATTGCTACAGTCTAGTGGTGGATTTTCAATGACAAGCTAATGTGAAATTTCAATAGATGATTACATTGGCTGGGGTACACCTGGTCAGTAGTACTACGGACAATTTCACTATTCGCATTTCCTGCAGGGTATATACATACATATGTACATATGTATGTGCAGAAATTTTTTACTGTTAAGCCTTACCATTCTGTTTAACATCTCACGTGAAAAAATGATATCCAACATATACATATGTATGTATTAGTGATGTAACGAATGTCAATTTTTGATATTCGCGAGTACGAATACGAATATTTGAAACGATATTCGCGAATACGAATACGAATATTATATGTGAAATTTATAGACTTTAAATTGGGGTTCTATTTACGCCTGGAATATGAAATATTAAAAAATTTTAAATTGGTATAAAAAAGGACTTCACACTCCTGTTGGCGTAGTTTAAAGTTAATAAAAACTACCGAAAATTGTAATGATCGTCATTAAATAATATTTGAAAATGATACAAAGCACAAATTTCTATAAAAAATATAATGGATTTGTACAAACTAATATTTTTAGACATTTATTTAAATTTCGTTTAGGATTTATGCATTTATTTATTTAATTTGTTTGGAAAAATATTCGTATTCGCGAAATTCAGACGGATACGAATATCTAAAAATGGCCGAATATTCGACAATTCGAATACGAATACGACTATTCGTTCATCAGTAGTATGTACATATGTATATGATCCCTTCGGCTTAAGAAAAACATATGAAATGTATCTTCAACATTTGTTTCGCATTGAATTCACAACAAACATATGTGGTATTTTTATAAACGTAAGAAATTGTAGCATAGTTTCAAGGGCTAGTGAATATTGAATATATACATACATGTAAAATTTTCAATGTATATCAACATTGTTCACAAATGCTGAACAGAGGAGTAACAGCAGTGTGCACACTTCTACCGATATTCGGTAGATTCTACCGAATATGTTTGTGAATTTAACGTTCTACCAATTCTACCGAACAAGGCCTGAAATCTACCGAATATTGAACGAACATTTTGATTAACAATGATGCTACAAGATCATGTTGATAACACATACGGAAAATTAATCACATGTATGTTCTAAAATGTGGAAAGCTTTCCGCGGAGAAGAGAATATTTTTAACGAATTGTTATTTAGTAATTGAATTCGATATATGTGTAAATTCGATATTTTGCTACATAGCAGTGCGACCGCACAGCGGTCATTTTCTGCCATGAAAATCATTAAAACAGAACATAGAATTGTGCCTTGGGGTTGAAATATTTATTCCTCCCAATGATTTAATAATTTTTGCATAAAAGTTTAAATTCATAAATGAATCTTACATATAATCTTTGTAGTAGCAAATGTTTGTCAAATAAAAGTTATTTTAGTAGCTTTATAAAACCTATGTACAAAAACTGAATTCCTAATATTTATGTATATTATTTTATGTATGCGTAGCATATCTATATAAAGGGTAAGGGCAAATAACTGGGGATGACACTTTTTTATTGGAAATGCTTCCTTGTTTATGGCAGTTTAATTCCAATCACAGTTTTAAATGCGCTTTTGGAACCTGTTTAGTTTGATACTGCTTGCACTTACTCTTTATATATAAGTACATATATTTTGTTATTTTTTATGTTTCTTTGAATTGTTATTTTTTATGTTTCTTTGAATAAAACAAATATTTTCTACCGAATTTCATTCCGAATTTCTACCGATTTTTTTTGTCGATTCTACCGAATTAAGTGTGCACACTGAGTAACAGGCTTTACATGGAATTTATGGCAAATTTTCTATTTGCCTTTTGAGAAAAGTTTTTTTTACACTTTTTAATATCACTTGGTTGGTTGTTCACAGAACTAGTTATTATTAGTTAATTAATTAGTTAATTATGTATTAATCAAAATAAATTTTAAGTTTCATTGTGTCGAGTGACCGTTTTAAGTTTACATATTTAATTTAACTTTTAGATACTTACCATATCCACCATCGCAATATATATAAAAAGGCCAGCTGCAGCCGCAAACATCCACTGGGCAGTTTCGTGCGATTGGCCAAAAACAATACCAAATATCATACCTATGAAACTCAATACACCGGTCAGCAAATTATAATAAACAGCCGATTTGACAGACATGCCGGCTTTCATTAAAATTGCAAAATCCCCCAATTCGTGTGGTAATTCGTGACAAAAAACTGCTAAGGCTGTCGAAAATCCCCCGGCAATATTTTCAGCAAAAGCAGCTCCTAAAAAGATAGATCACATGAATATTTAATACGATTAAAACAAAATGTTCACTAAATTTTCATAGTTCTTCTGTTTTGATTGCATACCTATCGCCATGCCATCTGTAAAATTATGCAAACCATCACCCATGATAATCATCCAAACAACAGCACTTAATGATTCCGGAGGAGAATGCACGTGACCATGTTTATGCGAGTGGCCGTGATGGGATGATTCATGTTCTCTAAGTATTACAGTGACAGTATTATCGTTTGCTAAATCTTTTCCATTTGGTGCTCCAGTTACGGCATTGATGACACCACCATCACTCAAAACATTTCCATCTAAATCGGCAACTGTATTATCTGGCATTGGCTGACAATGACCACGATGTTGCTGGTGATGCTGAGTCCGCTGTTGCTGATCATTATGATGATGATTATGATTCTGCATATTGTGGTTCCTTTCGGCTAATGGGGCGTAATTATTTTGGGAGGTTGATAGTAAGGACTGGGCAGCGTTACTATCGCTACTTTCGCCCTCAACTTTTCCATTAAGTCCCTGATTTTCCACATTTTCTGCGGGTTTATTAGGAAGATGCATCCACACATCATTCTTTGTATCCATTGCAATTTCGTCGTAGCAATAAGGATATGAACTGTATTTGGATTTGCATACCTTATCGCCAGCCACTGAATTATTTAGTGACGAGTCAGGATCTCGCATTACTTTAGCTGCAGTCGGCTGATGAGGTTCCATTTTGGCAACACCTTTCCGCCACTCTGATATCATGGTTAAGCCATGTTCGGTTATATAAAAGAAAATTATGCCTCCCATGCAAGTAAGACCTTTGAAGATCATATTACTTTCGTTTTGTCCAGCAAGTGACTATATAAAAATAAAATGGATGAAGATATACTATATGTTTAAATCTAACGGTATCGCTACTGTTCGTAAAACTCACATGGGGTAGCAGGTGAAGTAGTGCATCACCGGTCATAGTGCCAACAGCCAACGATACCAGGAATTGTATTATGTGCTTATAGAAACGAGAATTCATAAATGGTATTATTGCTACACCAACCAATCCCAAAATACTGCAGGCTAAGACTGAACTAAATGCATAAATCCATACTAAAGAAAACAAACATGTGAAAAAATGAAAAGAAATAAATTTTTATTGATGATTTTGATATGTAATCCCACACAAATTAAGAAATAAATCGAACGAGAACAGAACTTTTTTATTTGATGAGTGAGTTGTATTCATATGTATATGTATGTATGTATGTAATTTAATTATTACCCCATAGTATATCCTCATTATCGTGCTTATAATGACTTCTTTCGTGTTCATCTATTTCCAATAGTAAGTCTTTATTTAAACAACCATCATTTTCGGTATTAATTGACGACGATAATTGATATAACAACACCGGGCAAACATTAACTATGTCATTCTGATTGAGACCATAATTAACATATTCACTATCAATAGCCTCTGAGGTATTTGTTTGGATACAGCCTTTCGCGTTGCTTGTACAGTTTTTCGAAATGTCTTTGCTGCCATGATGATGATTTTGATGACTGTGGTGAAGACTATGATGCTCTTGGAGGCTATGAGGCTTAATATAATGTACCAAGTTTGAATCAGCAATGCACTAAAAAAATATATATTGTATGTATACATATGTACATACATATATATGTATGTATGTATATAAACATATGAACATATTAGAAAGAGCTAACAAATTGTTACACTAATAATTTTATATATATGTATGTAGTATGAAATATAAATACATATTAGGTGTGTTTTTTACTTTTGTAGTAAAATGCAGTAAATGAGTAATTACTGCGAAAATTTTAAAATTTACTCTCAAAAAAGAGCTGTTGCCGAAAAAAGTACGCCAACGGAAAAATAGTAAATATTAGTAAAGCTTAAGGATTAAATTAGGCGTGACATAGCCACAATGCCATAGCCATAACCAAACCAAAATTCAATTGGTTCGCATGGTAATGGTTATGGCATTAGGTCCGTTTGTTTACCCTAAAATTTGGGCAATTTTGTGCAAATTTGTACTGGATTTGACTGAAAATTTTTTTAATTTTCGTTTGCTTACTTTTTGAATCATATGTTTTTATCTTAAGCACCCCATACACGTTTCAATTCAATTGTCAATTGAGTCTTTCAATTGAATTGATTTTTGGCCACACACTTCATAAACTGAATTGAAAGATTTTCATTAAACTGTCTGTATATTTTTTTCACAATAACAAATTTAAAACTTCTATTGCATTCATTCATTAATTTTTATATTTTTTATTTAAAATCCAATGAAATTAAATACAATTTTAAAAATACATAACTTTTCTTATACAAAATAAAGCTACAAACATAAATTGTGACAACTAATCAAGAGACTCGAACACACACAGCACAATCGAATTGAACGATTTACTAGTAAACATGAAAAATCGTCGGATTGAGTACGACAAAACCTCTTGATCTCAATTTGCACTTCTACTGGAATTTTGGCTGCTACTTCCATCATCTTCTATGCCAGGAATATATGGTTTGGTTTTAATATTTTCCCATTGATCTTTAAAACGTGCAAATAATGGCACTCCTGGCCCAGACATTTTGCCGAATTTAGCATCGAACACTTCTTTCAATAGCAGTTCGTAAATACGCGCCAGGGGCAATTAGAGCCCTGCGAGTAAATTTTGTACAAATTTCGCCTTTGTATGGGAGCCCCCTTAATGAGTCGAGATAGGATATAGGTATGTTCGGAGGAAATGTTGAAAATAAAAAATTACTGTGGGTCGGTCTTACATTTTATCCCCCTAGGAGGCAACATAAAAGCGGAAAAAGCGGATTTCTTAAAAAAAATTATTCAAAAAACTATTTTTTTGTATGGGGACCACCTTAATGGTTGAAGATAGACGATAAGTATGTTCAGAGAAAATCTTCGCAATGAAAAAATTTTGGAGGTTAGTCATACATTTGACTTCGATAGGTACGCCCTAGGGGCAGTTAGAGGCCTGCGAGTAAATTTTGTACAAATTTCGCCTTTGTATGGCAGCCCCCTTAATGAGTCGAGATAGGATATAGGTATGTTCGGAAAAAATGTTAAAAATGAAAAATTATTGTGGGTCGGTCTTACATTTTACCCCCCTAGGAGGCAACATGAAAGCGGATTTCTTAAAAAAATTATTCAAAAAACTATTTTTTTGTATGGGGACCACCTTAATGGTTGAAGATAGACGATAAGTATGTTCAGAGAAAATCTTCGTAATGAAAAAATTTTGGAGGTCGATCATACATTTGACTTCGATAAGTACGACCTAGGGGCAGTTAGAGCCCTGCGAGTAAATTTTATAAAAATTTTCTCTTTGTATGGGAGCCCCCTTAAGGAGAGGAGTTAGGCGGCCGGTGTGTTTAAAAAAAATATTGGGCGGAGAAAATTAATGGGTGCTCGTCATACATTTGACCCTGGTAGCGGTGACCCCGGGAAAGTTATATGTTTTTTTGTAGTTTTTTTTTTCTTTTACCCTCAACTTTGAGGACAATGCGGAACGCCTTGCCCCATCTGACCGCCACCATTTTTTGGCTTGAATATTTTTTTTCCAAACCTCACAAAATGAGGGGTTCTTGGAAGTCGAAATCTTCTTACTAAGAATTCCCATATAAACTATGCCATAACTAATGTACATATTAGTGATGTAACGAATGTCAATTTTTTGATATTCGCGAATACGAATACAAATACGAATATTTTAAACGATATTCGCGAATACGAATATTGTATGTGAAATTTATAGACATGAAATTTGGGTTCTATTTACGCCTGCAATATGAAATATTAAAAAAAATATGAAAAAGGACTTCATACTTAACGTGACCAGAAGCTTTTTACAAAAAGCGGGACACGATCGTTCAAAAAGCGGGATTTTGACGAAAATACGGCCAAAAAGCGGGATTTTTAAATAAACAACTATTTGAAAGCGGGATGTGTAATACGCACATAAAAAGTTTCGTATGTACTTAGGAAACACAGTTTTTAACTCAAAAGAATCGATTTTAAATAAACAAAAGTTTTTATTAACAAAAATTTTTATTTAGTAACGTAAAATAAATAAAATTAAAGATTTTTTGACTTCATGTACAAAACAAAATACGATTTTTATACATAAAATATTTTATGTAAATGATTTTATAATAATTTTATGTATAAAATTTTGATTTACATATGTATGTATATAATCAAAGAATTTTATTATGAATTTTATTATTTATATATATATGTATATATATATATATTTATGCGTATTAGTTTTTATTAAAATTTGTACTTTTAATAGGTGTTAAACTATTTTAATATATTTAATTAAACTATTTTGTGAGCTTGAGGTCTGTTTGTATTTTTCGTTCAATATTTCGTTAACCTTCGGTTAACTTCTTCAGGATATATATTGTTTTGATTTTTATGTTTTTCTTTGTCCTATTTTTTCTTTTTTCAATTATACAATTTTCAAATAATTTTCAGTTACATATTAATAAAAATATATTAAGAGATAAGAAATTTCAAAACTCTAAAAAGCGGGATAAAGCGGGATAAAAATTCAAGGCGAGATCAACCTCAGAAAAGCGGGATAATCCCGCCTAAAGCGGGATGTCTGGTCAGGTTATTCATACTCATTAAATAATATTTGAAAATGATACAAGCACAAGTTTCTATAAAAAAAATCAATGGATTTGTACAAACTAATATTTTTAGCCATTTATTTAAATTTCTTTTAAGATTTATGCATTTATTTATTCAATTTGTTTGGAAATATATTCGTATTCATACGAGGGCGGTTTGGAAACTTCTTAGCCTAGCACAAAAAGCGCGGTATAAACAAAAAAAAGTGAAGTGTTTTGGAAACTTCCATCTCTGCTATGAACACATGTTAAATTTTGTTTCGATCTGGCAACTCCTTCATATAGAAACAGGTGTTCACAAAAGACGCATCCGCGATTTTTTAACAATGGAAAAATTAGAAATGCGTGGTGTCATTAAATATTTACATAAAAAAGGTTTAGGTGAAAGTGCTCCTTCATATGCACCAGTAAAAAATTGGGTTGCTGAATTTAAACGTGGTCGTACAAGCATTGAAGATGAACCACGTAGTGGACGTCCAAAAACAGCAACAACAACAGAAATTGTAGCCAAAGTGCATGATATGGTATTAAATGATCGACGAATAAAAGTGCGTGAAATAGCTAATATCATGGGCATCTCAAATGATCGAGTCCATTTAATTTTGCATGAAAAACTACAGATGAAAAAGCTTTCTGCAAGATGGGTCCCGCATTTGTTAACAGTCGACCAAAAACGCATAAGAATGAACATTTCTCAAGCTTGTTTGGATCGTTTTAAGCGAAATAAAATGGATTTTAAGCGTCGTTTCATAACTGTTGATGAGACATGGATCCACCACTATACTCCAGAGACAAAAGAACAATCCAAACAATGGACTCAAGCTGGAGGAAGTGCCCCAAAGAATGCAAAAACAATTCAATCGGCTGGTAAGGTTATGGCAACGGCTTTTTGGGACTTCAAAGGTATTTTATTGATTGACTATCTGCAAAAGGGTAAAACAATAAATTCAGAGTACTATTGCAACCTTTTGGATCAATTAAATGTAAAAATTCGAGAAAAACGTCCTGGCTTACAACACAAAAAAAAATTTTTTTCATCAAGACAACGCACCAGCGCACAAGAGTGTTTTAACAATGGCTAAAATCAACGAATTAAAGTACGAGTTGCTTGACCACCCACCTTATTCTCCTGATTTGGCTCCCAGTAACTTTTACCTGTTCCCAAATCTAAAAAAATTCCTTGCTGGCAAGCGTTTTACCTCAAATGAAGATGCAATTACAGTTGTAAACCACTATTTTGAAGACCTTGAGGAAAACTATTTTAATCAAGGGATAGAATTGCTAGAAAAGCGTTGGACTAAGTGTATTGAAGTTTCAGGAGATTATATTAAAAAATAAAAATATTTTTGAAAAACTAACTATTCTCTTTCATTGATAGGCTAAGAAGTTTCCGAACCGCCCTCGTATTCGCCTGAATTTAATAATACGAATACGGATACGAATATCTAAAAATGGTCGAATATTCGACAATTCGAACACGAATACGAATATTCGTGCATCACCAGTACATATATAGACAGAACAATGCTTTAACACCAGCATATAAATTTCAAAATAAAATAAACTTATGACAATATGTCAAATTATAAATTTCTTATTTCGACGAAATACATAGATTTCAGTGATTGTGAAACATCTTAGCTTGATGGTTTCATGGTTAAATTTATTACTTTTTCAAAATTACTTAAGGTAAATATGATTTAAATTGTTAGCTTTTTCCGCTTATTTTTGCAATTTTCTCTCACAATTTTCAATTCAACAGCTATTTGACACTTATTTTTTGCCTAGTGACATAGAATTTTAGGCACTTTAAGTAGTTTTTACAGTATGTACCAATGATCTGCATGATTACGAATGTTAGTAAATGCATTCCACTGCTTGCAATCTCTATTCATTCATATGATTCACTAAAGCAATGAATCAGTATGATTGTTTTGAATACTTCTTAAAACCCCTTCTGAGAAATATAGTTTTATGTAATATTATCAAATAAAATAGATAGCCCCATTTTATTTTATAAATTGTTTTAATACGAGAAAAACTATTGATTAATACGCCATATTTAATTAACTTAAGACTTCATCTAGTCAACATGATTTTGTGAGTTATTTGATTGCTATACAAAACAATCAAACAACAGTAAGAATTTTTATTGATTTTTACTAACAACACTTAAAAAAAGAGAGTGAGTTAATGACAGTCAGTTGTTAGAGAGGCAACACTGCAAGCAATATTATTAGTACATACTGATGTTAAAAAAGAAAACAAAAGAATTGTAATAGTGAGTGGAGAGCGAAAGTGAATCAACTCATACAGGTCTCTGGTATGTACTCGAACTTTTTTTTAATTAATTCGTGAAATTACCGCCTTTGGCCCTTACGTACGACATTCTTAATACATAATTACATACTTGTTTTGGAGGTCAGCCGTAATTTCATATAATTTAATTTCCATTTCCATTCTTATGTAGCAAATATCTATAGGAATGAGCAAGACTAGCTGCATCTACCCTTAAGTTGATTATTTTTTATTTGTTGGAACATTTATAATTTGCAACAAATTTAAATTTAAAAAAAAAAGCAAGTAAAAAATATGGCCGTTAGCATATTCTAAAAAAATTAGTTTGTATTTCAAGTGTGCTTTGGTCAAAAAAAAAATTCTACAGATATATTCCTTTTTTTTTTTTTTGTTTTTGTTTTTTCAAACCCAAAGTGGTTCATTGCTGCATTTACATAAATAATAACTGTTTTGCTTTAACTTACGGTTTCGTTATTATTGACGTTATCACGTTCATGCGACTCTTGCGAAATCAGTTGATGTAATCCCAATTTGTTTAACATCCGTTGGAAATCTTGAACATGTATTGTGTCATTGGTGCTGCCGAATTCCTTAAATATTTTTTTCAAGAAAGCTTCTGTTATTTCTGGTCGTGTGTGCGCATCACTTTTATGGTCACTTGAATGTCTTTTGGTTCTTCTACGTCGGCGATTGTCACTACTCGAGCTGGAATAAGCAATGCTGGTTCCTGTTAGCTGAGTTTTAGATGAAACGGAGGAGGATAAATTGTTTGTATTGTAAACAACAGCATTCAATTGTGTGTATTCCGGATTTAGGGTTTGAGCAGGAATGGTTGTTTCAACATGTTGTTGGCATGGCAAATGATCTGCACACAACAGACATACCACACAAACAGCCATTATATGACGAGCCATGATGCATGCTTTCTTTTAACTCTTAACGAATTTTATTTTTTGTTGAAAATTAACGTTTACAAACTTTAAGAGCAGGAACTTTTTTTCTTACTTTAAATAATTTTAATTCGTTTTTGTTTTTGTTTTATTTAGTTTTTAGTTTTATTATCGTATATCAAATTATTGCAGCTTCTTAGGATGAAGTTATACAATCATATAGTTTCGTCGAAATACAATCTACAAGTGAAATATAAAAAAAATCTAATTAAAAAGTCATAATGCGAAAATCTCGTTTCAAAATTACTACAGCCATATAAAGTAATAAAATAATATCGAAAACCCACGTTCCACAATTATTTAATATGTACATAGTAATAAAAGTAAATAATGTAATAAATAGTCTTAAGTACTTAGCATAAAAGGTATGTAGAATAAATAAGATTTAAAAAGAAACGCAATTATAACAAATTTTTTCATACATTAGATATGAGACTTTGATTTTTACCTTATGTTCTCAGTCGTGTACGAATAATAACAATAGTAAAAGCATAGTCACGAAATTATATGAAAACAAATTTAAAAGTTAAATGAATGCACCGGAATCAATCCTATGAAAAACATAATTAATAGTATTTTTTCGAATTTTATAATTTTTCGAGTATTTATTTTATTTATCGTTTAATCGGGGACAGAGAAGGATAAAAAATGGTAGAAATTTATACATTATGAAGTGTAGTGAACTAGGAATTGGCACACCGATCATTAAATACAACTTTCACGTTGACTAGATGATCCATCATTCTGGAAAGAATCCCAAGGGAACAGTTTCGTACAATGCTGGTGGACTAACAGACCCTGCTCTTGCTGATAAGTGACTGTTTTTCATGGAAATTCCAATTCTGCACAATCTTACAAAAATATCCGAAACTCTAAAAGTTTTCATTCAAAACTCACTAACGAAAGCTGATATACGGGGAGCCAAATGTGTGTACCTCAAGTTAGGAAAACTTTTACAAGATCATGGGTCCAATAACGAGTGTCGTATTTCGACTTCGGGTACAACGATTTTGTGGTAGATTAAAGAAAAACTGTTGCAATATTTTTTAGTCTATTGTAAAATCGTCGAAGTCATTAAGCTCCATAATTCAACAGTTCAAATTTCTTCTTAGCATTATTTAAAAGTAGGTTAGGTTAGCAGGCTGCTGGTAAGGAAGGGTGAAATTTAGAGTCCAGCTCGCTTGTGTCCAATACAATGATCGCTTTTTGCTATCTGTGTGTTGAAGAGAAGATAATGAGAGAGGGTGATAGGGAAGGGATAGTGATAGAGAAGAGTTAGAGGAAGGTTTCATTCTTTTGCAACTCAGCTTTTTTCACGTTTTTAATAAGGCAGTGTTGCAGCGCCTCTGGTGTCAAATGAGGCGTATTTCTAAGCTGTGTTTAGTAGTCATTTTATTGGTTATTTTACTTCGCCGATTATTGTCCTCCACAATACCGACGAAGAAGGGAGCTCTGATGTTACATTAGTATTAGTATCTGCTGAAGTCGGTATACTTCAGTGACCAGTGACTATGCCTTCACCACATGAACTTTCCTACAACTAAACTGATACAAAGGCACATTAATTTTCATCAGAAAAATGCGTGGTGTTGTTATTTTTAATGACTGTCGGCGACCGGGCTCGAACCCAGGACCTTCAGTTTTGTAATCAACATGCTAACTACTTCAGCCAACGTCACCCTCTACTTTTTATTTGAAATTCAATTTAGCTGTAAATTTTTTTCAGATCTGGTCACACTGATGAGATCATTAACATTAGCCCTACTTGAAAAAAAAATTCAAAAACAATATATGCAAATAACTACTGATAACTTCCTATAGTTTCTTCTTTGAATTAAGTTTAACACAAATTCAAATAGGTAAGTATGTAATTATATCTAAAGTGTTGGTGAAAAACAAATTTGGTACGATTCTATAATTAGACTTACATTACATATCGCTTATTTACCCAAAACAACGTCATAACTCAAAAAAGCAGGTTATACTGAAAACATATCGTATGTATGTATGTACATACGTAAATAAACTAAATATACATATGTGTATATATAATAAAAACACTTTGGCAATAGCAAAAACCAGTAAAAGTAGATATGTACGAGTACATACTCGTATGTATGTATTCATCAAATGTAAAGTTTTTTTTTCAAACATACAGTAGTGGATGGATCACAGCTTATTTCAACCAGAATCTTTTAAGAAAATAAATCCCATAAAATTTCATAAACATTTAAATGAGATCACTTCCCAAACATAAAAGAATAAGTTTCATTCAGTCTCAAATTTACACTTTTTAAAAATGTGCATACTAAAAACCAAAATGATAGGTGCATATTAAAGCTTATTTAAGCCAGTCTTTTCTGAGATTCACTAGTGCGATTCACTAACTTTTTTTAACGATAATCGCATCGTTAAAATAATTATAACGAAAATTTATCGATTTTGCTATTCAGTAACATTTTTAACAATATTCGCTGTAGGTTAATGTCAGCTGTATCGTTATTTAAGCGACAATAATTTATGTGCTGTTAATTTTATTGACAAAAGTCAACAGCAAATATCAATTGCGTACTATCGTTAAAAAGAAGTTACAGAATCACACAATCGTTATTGGAAGCGACAAAATGTATAGACAAAAATTGCGATTGTCGGATCGTTAAAAGTTACTGAATCGCACTAAAAAAAAAGTTGCTGCAACAAAAATTGCAAGTCTGGACTGGGACTAAGCGATACAGTTAGTTGCAGTATCAATTAACAAGTGCGAGTGAGACGCAAAACTCTCGAAGGCCAATAAACAACAGTGGCCTGGTTGCACTTATGAAATAATTGCCAACGACGCGTGATGTTGACTCGACGAGAGCTGCTTTACGACTGCTGGAGGCAAATTACGGCATTCGATACGATTCGAAATTTAGAAATATTTCCATATAAACTCATTTGAAATATTTTGTAATTTCGTTCGATAACGAGTGCCGTAATTTGCCCTCTGTTAAATAGGCATCACTCCTCTATTAGGGGTAAATTTTCAAACATTGTTTCGTAATTATATATGTGACCTTCTCCGAGAAAAGGGACCTAGTGTGTGAAAATGAAGTTTTGAGAAAAACTCATTTAAAAAATGAAATTTTAATGTTTTTCTCATATTTATCGATTTTGACACACTAGGTCCCTTTTCTCGGAGAAGGTCACATATACATATTCACACTTATTTAAATAAGCATTTATTGTGAATTCGTCTGGTAAGTGAACCAAATGTTCATTTCTTTTAAAATGGGGCGGCGCACTACCATAAAACAGAGGGAATTGGTTATTAGCCAATTTCTAAAATGGTTTGATTTAGCCATTCGACAGTGCAAAAGGTAATATCTTGGTTCGTTCATGAAAAGAGGATAGATACATGAGAAAGGCAGAAAAGCTGCTAATAAAATTTTTAATGAAACTGATGAGCCCTACAGGGTCAGAAAAATAAGGGAACACCTGAAGCTGTACGCTGAAAAATAGGCTATAGAAGGAAAAAATGAGCTTAACAAAATATGTAGTGCAGAAATTATTCGTAGTTCGAAACTATAGTTTTAATGGTAGAATATCGCGGAAAAAGCCCCCTATTAAGAATAAAAATCATGCAGCGTGCCTAAAATTCGCATAGATGGCCAAACTTATGTTTTGCGTAAACCAAATACGGGGGTCTTTCGAATTTATATGCAATAAACATACAAATTCGAAAGCGTTTTCTTTCGTTTCGAATTACATAGTAGACCCCCAGAGTTCCATAATAAAAAATTAAAAGCGGCAGTTAAACATCATGGTAAAAATTCAATGCAATGTGCCGAAAAGAAAGCAGTCTCTGTTCTATCAGGACAACGACCCGAAACATATATTAGGTATTGTACGTACAGCCATGGCTTATTTGGAACTGTCCCCACTTGATGCAACCGCTGGCATAATCATCTGATCTAAATATAATTGAATTTTTTTTTTTGAAAGTACTAAGCATGGCGAATTCATAACAGGTGACCTTAACAGTGCAGATGATTATCAGGTGTTCGAAGACTAAAATCTCTTCTTTTATGTAATGCTTGTTTACATTTATAGTGAAAGAAAAAAATTTAAGCGTCTTCCAAAAATTTAATTGTTCTTTACTTTGTGAGTCCAAAAACAAATTCAAGTCGACACAAATTGCTTGCAAAGATAAATAGAATAGATAGTAAAATATGCATGTATTGGTATTTGAGTCATCTGCTTTTGACATATGGGGTTTGTTAAAGCCAGACGAATTGCATGTTGTTTTTAGTATTTTTGTAGCAATAAGTTCACCTGATATGAATTCGCCTTGATACTAAGTTTTAATACTAAAAAAATTATTTATCTTATCGTTGAATGTTCGTTTAAAATGACTGGTTGAAATAAGCTGTAACTAAATACTTATGCACCTACATACATATGTTTTTGGTTTTTAGAGTGTAAAATTTGAGACTGACGAAATTATGTATATGGGAGCCACTTTTTTAAATGAGGCTGGTTGAAATAAGCTGTGATCCACTGTATACTTATCATGTTCAAAAGTAAATATTTTTTTTTTTGCTTTTTTCTTTCTTCGCTTTTGACGAATGATTTAGATTCTTTTATTTAAGCAGTTTTATATATTTGTATTTACCATTTTTTTCCTTTAAATTTAAATTTAATCATGTATGTATGTGCTGAGTCATTGCGAAGTTATCTATGTATCTTTAAGTATCGCAAAAAAAGTTGTTTTTAGAAATTGGATCTAAAGTTCCTGCAATTCACATACATACATACATTAGGGTTAGAAAATCCCGAGCCCAGACATCCCGGGATTTTCGGGACTATGCAAATTCCGGAGCCCAGGATTTTTTAATTCTAAGGCCCGGGATTTTCGGGGTTATCTGAATCCCGTTATTTGCATAAATAATGTTTTCAACTGTCATCTTCTTATATTAAAAACTTTAAGATAGTCCCTGTTATAAAAAGTTAAAATAAAAAATTTGCTTTGAAGAAATATTTTGGTAGATAATCGTTTTCACATGTTTTCTTGTGAGTTCGGATGTTAAAACACATGATACGCCTGTTTAAGTTGAAATTTAGAATATACAAATTAATAGTATGTGTTCTAGCATCCGAATTTAGAAGAAAACAATTTGGAAATGGACGATTTCAAACTTTTAAATTTTTTCGTTTTCACTTTTGAACAAAAAACTCGTATTCTTTTCACAAGACTGTTAACACGTGAAAAAAATACGAGTTTTTTGCTCAAAATCGAAAACGAAAAAATCTAAAAGTTTGAAATCGTAAATTTTTAAATTGTGCTCGTCTAAATTCGGATCCTAGAACACACACTATTAATTTTTATTTTCTAAATTTCAAATTAAACAGGGGTAGCATGTGTTTTAACATCATCCTAACTCACAAGAAAACATGTGAAAACGATGTGAAAGCCAGAACACACACGAATATTATATTGTATATATGTATGTACAGAATATATCTTATGGCTTTTTCTTTTCTAGGAAAAAATGTTACATACATACATTGCAATTTCCAATCAAAATTTGCAATTAAATGTCGGAATTATATAAGCACATACATAACTATGTTCGCCTATGTGTATACCTCTTAAATATGCAGAAAAAAATTAAATTGTAAAATTAAAATATTATTTTTACTATAAAGACGCACATTTGTGCACAATGTTTTCGGGATTTTGTAAGTCCCGAAAATACCGGGGTCCCGGTTCGGGATTTCGAGACTCCATCACTGAATTCCGAAACCCGGGATTTCAAAAAACCTGTCCCGATTAGCATCTCTAATTAGTGTATATAACTTTTGCATTTTGTTTTTGCAAATAGCATTCCTCCCAAGGTAAAATCGTGTAGGGCATGAAAAAATATTAAGAACTGCATTTTTAGTTTACGCACCAAATGATTTTATTATCAAAAACAATATTGCCGGTAAGACAGAGTCTGGGGAGAATGTCGTCCAAAAAAGTTAAACCCTAATGTACATACATATGTATGTATGTATGTATGTAGATAAAAAATTATGTGAAAAATGAGATCTTAAATTCTAATTTGTATTATTGTTTTGTGATACGAGTACATCTACATACTCGTATGTAAAGATAACTTGGAAACGCCAATGTTTAAGCAAGTTTTAAATAGTGTTGAGACCACGTAAGATCGTGTGTTTATTTCACATTTTATGTAAATTTTGTATACGAACAAATATCTATGTATGTATATAAGTATACATACATACATACATATATGTACAATGTACATATGTATACACAGTATACAAAATTCATATTCATACACCGTCAAATAAATAAAATGCACTGCCTTCCAATAAATTAAATTGCTAAAATGACTTTTTTTTTCTTGTAAGATTTTATACATGCAAATTTCAATTATTAAACATATACATAAAATATATAACAAAAATATAAAAATTTTAAAAACCCCCGATATATCTAGAAAAGATGTGATATCTTCTAAACGTCTGGACCGATTTTCTTCAAACATACTCTCGATCAAGTCACCTTTCAAACAGAAAAAACTAAATCAAAATCGGTTCAGCCGTTTGGGCTGTACGTGGACACTGACAGACACACAGATACACAGACACACACTACAAACTTATAACACCCATTTTTTTAGTCGGGGATTATATGTATATATAATTTTTGAGATTATTTTTTGTACAAATATGAACTAAAAATATCTAGAGAATTGCGTTATCTTAATATATATAAAAATCAAAAGCACGTTTATTTGTTAGGGGTGAACTCTTCAATGCCCCAACAGATTTTCGCCTTCCACCCCACAAAATATTTGTAAAAGACCGGCGCGTGTTTTTATATATATTCTACCCCGGTAAATGCTACGCCCCTTTCAGAAATAGTGATTCGTCCGACAGATGACGCCATATTTAGTTTTTTTTTTGTGATTTTGCACCGTAACTCAAGAACTACTGCACCGATTTCGACCAAACTTTATATACATGCTCTATGGGGCGTGAGGAACGTGTCTGTGTAGTTTGAAGTTCGTCCGGCAGATGGCGCAATATTTAGTTTATTCGTGGGCAAAATCCAATTATCATATTGTACCACCAATGCCATATACATACAACACTAATGTTTGCTTAGGGCCAGCAACGCGGACCATGGTCAGCTAGTTTTCTATAAAGTTATAAACTGAAATGTCCTTATAATTATTTGATTTATTAAATAGAGCCTGTATGTATCACCTCGTACAAGAAAAATAGTAACTAATATGTATTTTAGTTATTTATATTATAAAAAGAGTTTTTATTTTTCAAACGTTGAGGCTGTACGAATATGAACTGTGCATACTGTTGGTATAATAAAAGTGTATAAAGTAAGAAAAATTTAAATCAAATAACATACTAAATTATCGGAATATTATTTAAATTATATTAGCTAAGTAGTTACAAACATTGCCGAGGTGTTTAGGAAACACCTAAAGAATGTAACAAGCAACATTCTATTAAAATTAAATGGGAATATACATATTTAAATTATATTAACGATTTAATTGCAAACATGGATGAGTTGTTTAAAAACGAAAACAAAAAGAAATATAACAAGCTACATTCTTCTATAACACTGTACAACAAAATAACATTTTTTGGCTGTCCTTTAGATAAAATTACGCGGACTATATGGATTTCGATGCGTTAAATTCAAATCTGCTTTCAGTTTTTCTCTATCACGTAGAGATTTTTTTATGGGCGTGGCTGATTTTGGCCCCTAAATTAGTCGGCCATATTAATATATTTTACTTTAACTCGAAAACCTCTATTTCGATTTTAATAAATAATAAACCAAAAGACGCGCCACAAAATTTTGTTAAAAAAAATTAATAATCATTTTTTACCTATCTTTTATGGTTTCGCAGTTATTCAGAATTTAAAAAAGAAAAAAGTTTTTTTATGCAAAAATCGCGTAATTTTTTTACATGAAAATTGCAATAAAAAAATCAGAAACTCAAAAGTTTCATATTTTTTAAATTTTTCTTAAAACCACATATCCTAGGAAAATCCAGCAATAAATCTTGATTTTATTCACAATATGTGGCGCGTCTTTTGGTTTATTATTTATTAAAATCGAAAAAGCGGTTTTCGAGTTATAGTAAAATATATTAATATGCCCGAATAATTTAGGGGCCAAAATTAGCCACGCCCATAAAAAAATCTCTACGTGATAGAGAAAAACTGAAAGCAGATTTGAATTTAACGCATCGAAATCCATATAGTCCGCATACTTTTATCTAAAGGCTATTTTGGCTGTTGTACAGTGTAATTAGATACAAACTCGTACATGCCCTGTCGGAGAATATGTGGTTGACTACAAAAATAGTTAACTTATATTTATCTTTTCTTAGACTGACTAAAAGCTAACTGCAATGTCATCCAGAACAAACCCAAAATTAATTCTTAAGTTGAGTACGTAATCGAATTTGATGAGAGCCAACAAATTTATTCTCAGCTACTTTGAAACTCATTTCATTTTTATATTAACATTTTGCTGTTGTTATTTTAGATGGTACCTTAGCCGAGTGGTAGCGCGTAGAGTACACAACGTGTGATGTTACATGTTCGAACCCCAGAAAAAAATTTTAATTTACTGACTACCAGGTGATTTAAAAAAGTCAACTTTAAGTTAGCTGAAAGTAATGCAGAGTGAGACAATTGACTACCGCCTAGGACATCACAATGTTAAAATAGCCAGTTGATTACATTGAAAAGTACGAGGGCGGTTCGGAAACTTCTTAGCCTATCAATGAAGGAGAATAGTTAGTTTTTCAAAAATATTTTGATGTTTCAATATAATTTCCTGAAACTTCAATACACTTAGTCCAACGCTTTTCTAGCAATTCTATCCCTTGATTAAAATAGTTTTCCTCAAGGTCTTCAAAATAGTGGTTTACAACTGTAATTGCATCTTCATTTGAGGTAAAACGCTTGCCAGCAAGGAATTTTTTTAGATTTGGGAACAAGTAAAAGTTACTGGGAGCCAAATCAGGAGAATAAGGTGGGTGGTCAAGCAACTCGTACTTTAATTCGTTGATTTTAGCCATTGTTAAAACACTCTTGTGCGCTGGTGCGTTGTCTTGATGAAAAAAATTTTTTTTTGTGTTGTAAGCCAGGACGTTTTTCTCGAATTTTTACATTTAATTGATCCAAAAGGTTGCAATAGTACTCTGAATTTATTGTTTTACCCTTTTGCAGATAGTCAATCAATAAAATACCTTTGAAGTCCCAAAAAACCGTTGCCATAACCTTACCAGCCGATTGAATTGTTTTTGCCTTCTTTGGGGCACTTCCTCCAGCTTGAGTCCATTGTTTGGATTGTTCTTTTGTCTCTGGAGTATAGTGGTGGATCCATGTCTCATCAACAGTTATGAAACGACGCTTAAAATCCATTTTATTTCGCTTAAAACGATCCAAACAAGCTTGAGAAATGTTCATTCTTATGCGTTTTTGGTCGACTGTTAACAAATGCGGCACCCATCTTGCAGAAAGCTTTTTCATCTGTAGTTTTTCAAGCAAAATTAAATGGACTCGATCATTTGAGATGCCCATGATATTAGCTATTTCACGCACTTTTATTCGTCGATCATTTAATACCATATCATGCACTTTGGCTACAATTTCTGTTGTTGTTGCTGTTTTTGGACGTCCACTACGTGGTTCATCTTCAATGCTTGTACGACCACGTTTAAATTCAGCAACCCAATTTTTTACTGTTGCATATGAAGGAGCACTTTCACCTAACACATTCACCATATCATTATGAATTTCTTGTCCCGATAAACCTTTTTTATGTAAATATTTAATGACACCACGCATTTCAAATTTTTCCATTGTTAAAAAATCGCGGATGCGTCTTTTGTGAACACCTGTTTCTATATGAAGGAGTTGCCAGATCGAAACAAAATTTAACATGTGTTCATAGCAGAGATGGAAGTTTCCAAAACACTTAACTTTTTTCTGTTTATACCGCGCTTTTTGTGCTAGGCTAAGAACTTTCCGAACCGCCCTCGTAATTCAAGTGTCAAGGCTCAGTTACCCGACTGTAATGTAAAGTAACAGCAACAGTAGGAAACAGCTGATCGATATTGTTATGTGAAAAGTAATGTAAATGGTTATAGAGATGTAATGTAACTTAACCTAGTTCACATATAAAAATATCGATCAGCTGTTTCCTACGTTACTTTTACATTACATTATCGTCGGGTAACTAGTTGCGAAATAGTTAGTTACAACGACAAAATTAGCATGGACAACAACCTGTCGCCCTGGTGCCTTGCTGTCTTCAAAAGAATCATTCTCATATAAACATGTGTATTCTATCCTTGACATTTGGTAGTCGGTAGCTTTCTGTGGTGAATGTGTTTAATGCATAAACTAGTTTCTATTTCTTTGGCTACAATGAGCAAATGCAGTGTTGCCAGTATAATAAAAAATGTTGAATGAATGATATCGTACAATTGTTTCATATTATTTAGCAGAAACAATATCCAAAATTTGATGTAAAGAATGAATTGATTCATTTTTGTACTTTTACGTAAAATAAGTACATTTTAAAAGAGTAATTAATTTTTATAAATGCAAAATATATGAAAGAGGTAATACTGAACTATGTATTTGTACTTGAATATCAGGTGCAGATGGTGCTGCTGCCGTTTCCAAAACAATTAAGTAGCTGGCTACGAGGCGACAAATCCTGCTAGCGGCATTTGAAGTCGTGTGTTCGAGTAGCCCCTGCTGGGGTGAATGTGTTTAATGTATAACGGTTAAAAATTTTTTTTTTTAAATTACTTTTTAATCATTATTTCTTGAATTTTAGGGTTCCGTACACCAGAGGTGAGAAGGAACCCTATTATTTTCGCCACGCTGTCCGTCTGTCCGTCACAGACTATTTCCTCGAGAACCGTAACAGAAACGGACCTGAAATTTGGGCAGAGTGTGTAGAACTTTGGCCGCTACAACAACAAATAAATGAGAGTTAAAAATTAAAGGGTGTTCCCAAACGAGCAACGAAAAATTTTAAAATCCCATGTAATAAACATACAATTGTATATACTATATACACTTGAAATTTGAAAGGTTAGTGTATTTTTATACAGACTACAAAAATTAACACTAACATTTCAAAAAATCTAAATTAAAGGGTGTTCTATAATTTTGACTATGTAAAAATCAAAAAAATTAAAAAAGCGCCCAATTAAAAAAAAAATATAAAACTAAAATAAATCGCAAAAAACTGGAAAAATCGCCAAAATGAAAAAATCCCCAAAATGAAAAAAATCGCCAAAATGAAAAAATCGCCAAAATGAAAAAAATCGCCAAAATGGAAAAAATATCGCCAAAACGAGAAAAAACAAAAAAAACGTTTCATATAAAAAAAACGCAAAAAAGCCATATTAAAAAAATGCTCCAAGCCCAACGTACGGAACCATTCGTGCTCGATTCAAAGTCGCACTTTACTGAATTTATTTATTATTTATTCCTGAGAAAAGTTATTTCTTGACTTTGATCGCAAAATAACAGTTATTTCTTGAGTTTTATTTATTCCTCAGGAAATAAAAATAAAAAATAAAAGTAATTTTTTGAGTTTTATTTCCTGAGGAATAAATAAAACTCAAGAAATAACTGTTATTCCGTGAGGAATAAATAATAATCAAGAAATAACCGGTAAAGTTGAGTTTTTTAATAAAAAAATCAAACAAATAAAAATCAATGCATCTATAGGTAAGTCTATGTAACAAGGAGTATCTTGGTGCATTCCTTGTGCACGTAGCACTTCTCTATTAACTAGTTTAACTTTTTTGGTTTGAATTTGGAAAATAATCGTTATTTGCGGTCCCTGGGCAAAACCCGATACGACCATGTTCAATTTTGCCACTTATGCAGTTTTTCGTTATGCATAAGGCTGCTAATATTTTGACATTGCGGCTTACATTGCCCCCTAATTACGAGAGTCGTATTTCGACTACGACAACAACTACAGAACAGTCGAAGCCGAAATACGACACTCGTAATTACGCCCATTGTAGTGTATTTACTGCACTCTCTTCAATTATATTTTCAATATTAAGCAATTTTGCATATTCAATTATATTTTCAGCATTAAGCAATTTTGCATATACATACATAAATGTAATTTTTTGCATTAAATATATTTTTTAATTACCTTTTTTACATAAATATGTATATGTTTGTATGTATGTACTTATTAATATATACATATTTACACTTATGCCCTAATACAGGTACAATAGTTTGAAAAACATATGAAAAATATGTGTTGGATATAATGTTTGGAACAAAATCATAAAGCAAATACACGAACCTTCTAGCATAGCCAATAAATAAAAATTGTTTTAAAGAATCACAACTGCGGCTTTGTTTTCGTCCATAGACAAGACGATACAATCGCCGAACAGAATTAGGGCATTAGACATATGGGAAATTCCAGAAAATTGTCAGCCACTATTGCAAAATGGAAAGTGCTCAAATTTTTTTGTTTTCAATAATAAAATAAAGTCTATACTTTGAAAGCATTTTTAATTCTTTTTTTTTTTAATTTAATTAAAAAATATTTTTTTTTGCTGAAATGAAAAATTTGCATATTTCATAAATCTACACATAAAAGATGTTCCTTCACCTTAACTTCCACATTCACAAAAAAAATTCTTCACAAATTTCACTGAACTACATATGTATGTATGTATGTATGTATGTACATTTCTTGCTATAAGTGCACAAAGAGAACTTGTATTTTTACCAAGGTTGGAAACCGAAAAAAATAACGGTATCGGTATTGATACCGGTACAATTATTTTTTAAATTTCGGTATCGGTAGCGGTATCGGTATTTTTTTTATTTCGGTATCGGTATTACCGGTACATACCGTTTATAATACCGGTATACCGATATTTCTGATAAATTTATTATTTCAGGCAGTGGACATAACAAAAATTTTTTTTATTAAATTACTTCAAAAAGGGAGTATTTTTACATTAACAAATGTACTCGTATAAAAGCATGTAAACTTATTTGTTTCTATATATGTTTTATACTATTATTAAAAAATAATTTATTAAAAAAGTAAAACAAGGGGACTGCAGTTCAAGCTTTATGTATATAAAATTTGGTTAATTAAACAAAATAGTAAAAATAAAAGTTTTGTCTATACTGATATATTACACTGTGTGACAATTTTGATGAAATCGAAATACGTGTGACGTGTTATTATTTTTCTGCTAGGTATTGTCGAGTATAACAATACAAATTGTATTTGAAATTTTTCAGACACCTCCAAAAAAAAGCCGGGTTTTCGTACCCGTAGATACTTATCAACCTCTAACTAATTTAAATATCAACGGATTTTAAATTTATAAACCGATACAGAAAGAAGAGACTAAGACCTTTTGAACCACATATATCTTGTTTCAGTAAATTTCAAATATATGTCTTTTATTTTTCGACACTTTTCTACTTTGGACACGTTCTTGCGCAATATTTTTGTACTGGACCTATATTGTTTATAACTTTGTTTATAAAACATAATTGAATAAGAGCAATTCGCAGGACTGTTTTAAATATTTTGTTATAAGACTTTTTGCTAAAAAAAAACTACCTGTATGATGTATTTCGCGTTCTATTTATACGCTTTTGGTGTATTTAAGCTTCCAGGATGATGAAATTTCAATTTAATAGATTTATATCAACACAGAGTACAAAATTGGTACAACAGTGGTCACCAAAATGTTTTCCTTCCTTTTAAAAGTAATTTTCTTCACCTCAAGAGAGGAATCTTTAACTTCAAATATAAAAGTTTAGTTGTTTTTTCTCTAAAAACCTTATATGTATATTACGGTGAAGTGTGTAAACAATTTTTGCCCATATTACGGTTTACAGCTCAACTAAGTTGGATTGAAACTGAAACAACTTAACTTTTAAACAACTGTTTTTTTTTTTTGGTATTCTGAATAACAACTACATGATTTAAAAAAAGCAGTTGTCTCATGGTGAAAAAAGTTGTAATACATAATAAAAATTTGGCAACTACAACTCAACTATCATTTATTTTTTGGCCGGAATCGGTATACCGGTACGTACCGGTATAGACGTAAACGGTAGTCTGGATACCGGTATTTTCTAACAGAAATGGATTTCGGTATCGGTAACGATACCGGTATCTAATTTTAGCGGTATTTGAATCGGTATCGGTATTTTTACGATACCGTTTGCCAACCTTGATTTTTACACGTCCGTTTCTCGCTGATATTTTCTTATATATTTTTATTATATTACTGAATCGGCCCAAAATTGTTTCTTAAATACATATAGTAATATTCCTTGATATACATATGTACATAGTATGTACATATACTACATATATATTTTTAATAACAAACACAACCCACCAAGAGATTAAGCTTTTGACCTTTACATTCCTTTCTTGTTTTTGGCTCAACTAAAAGTGTACCTATGTCGCATCCGTCCGACCAGGAATTACCCATATGTGCATATACGTATATTTATGTATACACATGTATGTATTTATTTACATATGCATTTATTTTCCAACTAAGAAACTACTACGCGTTGTATGCTCATTGCAATTAACACTGCAAGAAGATGGTTGAACTTCAATTAACATTCAGAACGAAAACGCAAATATTATTGATAAAACTTTTCAAATTTGTTTTCAAGTTTGAAGGTAATTTTTTTTGATTTGTTTTTTTTTATCGGAAATATACTTAAATGCCAAATATAAAAGTTACGTTGCAAAAAGTTTGGTTACACGCGATGCTAATTTTTCCATAAACAATTACGCAGGATGCATACTTCGAAACTACTTGTATATACATACGTTATGAAAAATAGTTTCGCTTATTTGATTGTTCTCACAAATACAATAAGTTTTGCATTTGCAACCAACCAACCAACCAACATACCAACATATAGTATACAAAAGCCCACTGACTGACTGAATACTCCTAAACGAATAATGAAAACTGTATATACAAAACTTAAGTTACGACAAAAACATATACATATGTATGTATATCGTCACCTAAAATTAAAAATAATGCATCATCAAAAAATTCAAAACTGATTATTTTTATTGATTACGATTCACTACATCATATTATTACAATACCAATATTAAGGATGACTATCAGCTTCTTCCACAAAGGACTACCAGAAATTGTGGAATTCAGCATCCTAAGCTTACCATTTCTAAAAAGAAATGCCAACATATGCAAGATCTAAAATCTTTGCTTCCAGCAAAGATCTTCTATGATAGTATACCTTTTGAGTAACTAGTAAATTAATATCTGATTATCTTATTTTTGTTATCAACTTATTTATACCGAAAGGCTGGAGAGAGGTAAGGCAAGCCACTCAAAGCCGAAGGAGTTCAGGCCAATCAGTCTTTCATAGTTTCTTTTGAAAAAATTAGAACGACTGATTGATCTGCATCTAATGAATACAATTGATACCCGCGTCATTAGTAGCGCTCAGCATGCCTATCGTAAGGGCAGGTCTGTTGAGAGTACGCTTCGTGACGTGGTTGGTGTTATAGAGAGAGGACTACAGCACAAGGATTAATGGCTGCATTCTTAGACATTGAGGGAACCTTTAACAACATAAATATATAGGCTATTAGGGAGTCGCTGGAGACTCTTAGGGTTCACAACTTTCTAGTGAGTGGATCATGCTTAATAGCAGAATCATCCAACTCGAGTATAGGAAGGGAAAGCCTGAGGAGATTAGTGACGAGAGGTACACCACAGGGAGGAGTTTTGTCACCTCTATTGTGGTTGTTGGCAATAAACGCAATTCTTAGGCATTTTGACAGGAGCGGACAGAAGATAGTTGCATATGCGGATGACGTGGTTTTACTGGTAACGGGGAAGTTTCTTCCCACTATCAGTGAAGTCATGCAGTCGGCGTTGGGCGATCTATCCTCTTGGGCCAGCAGTAAAGGACTGGGAGTCAACCCATAGAAAACCGAGCTAGTCCTCTTTACCAGGAGATACAAAGTAGAAAGATTTGTACTGCCCAGGATGGGACGGGTGGAGCTGTGACTAGCAGAGGGAGCTGAATACCTGGATAGCAAGCTTTCTTGGAAAAAGAACACGCAGGAAAATCTAAAGAAAGGCCTCAATGCCCACTAAGAATGCAGGAATTCTATTGGAAGGAACTGTAGTCTGCAAGCGAAGGTAGTGGATTTACACATCGGTTTGAAGATCTGTTATTTCCTATGGTGGGAGGCATTGAGGAAGGAAAGTCACAGGAGATTACTAGCTAAGGTTCAGAGATGTGCCTCGATGGACATCAAAGGTGCTCAGAGGAGCTTACCTCAGGCTGCCTTGGACGTCATTCTTCATATACTTCCTATAGATGACATTGTGGTGGGAACGGCGACTAGAAGTATCCTTAGACTCGTAGAAACAGGTTTGGTGAGGACAGGAACAACAGGTCACACATCAATCTTAAATGAGATCGGTTTTGGTGATCAGGAATCCGTAACCCCTGGGTCTACGGACTATAAGGTCGCTGAAATCGATTTTAGTAGAACACCCTTAATGGTAATTCCGGATAGGCACTATTGGGTCAAATCCGATAGGCTATATGAGGGTAGTGCAGTCTTTACAGACGGATCAAAAATTGGGGAAGGCACAGGGGATGGTGTCTATATCTTGGGAACGAACATTCTTAGTTCTTTCAGACTGCCGAATGAATGTAGTGTTTTCCAGGCTGAGATCTTGGCGATCCTCAGGGCCACGGAGCTGGTGGCCAGGAATGTAGCTGAAGGTGAGAAGGTAACCTACGTCGACAGCCAGGTAGCGCTAAAAGCTTTGAAGGGACACAATGTCAAATCAAAACTTGTTAGTGAAAGCCCTCAACTTGCTTATGGATAAATATAGTGTCAGACTATGTTGGGTTCCTGGCCACAACAGTGTTGAAGGGAATTTGAAATTGCCGATGAGCTGGCAAAAATAGGGTCGGCATTAGATGAGGGAATGACGGACAGATCGGTGAAATTACCGATAGGTCATTACTATAGGGAACTCACTCGGCGCTGTTCTGTAAACCGATCGATTTGAAATCGCACGATTTTAGAAAACTAACTTCGACAATAGAAATATTTTTTTAGATTTTTTTAAATTTTTTATTATATAGATTCTCAAATATCAAATCTGAAAGAAAATGATCTTGTATGATTTTAAGCAAGTCGGCAGGACCATTAATTTTTTGAAAACGAGAAATTTAATCGGATTCGGTTTACAGTGTTGATATCAAATGTCTGTAATGAAAGCACTCCTTTATACATTTGTATTTAAGTGCCTTAAGCAACTTGCAACTTTTGTGTTGCTTATTTTACTACTATTTGATCGGCCCTGTAGACGCCGCTTTTTGTATCTTTGTATGTACCATTTTAACTATGTATTGCACTCAATAAAATTTCATCTTAACAACAGGTTATGTGCCCAGATTCGCGCGTCTAAAATCGTTTAAAATTTTTTTTCTCTCTGAAGATATATATTAAATAATTATCCAGATGAATACCATAGGTACACAATTCCCAAAATTATCAAATAACAACTACCATGTGTGGAGTTGCTACTGATGGAGAGGGAGTTGTGGGATGTCGTTGTTGGTGCTACTCCTGAGCAACAGGACGCTAAATGGTTGACACGTGATGGTAAGGCGAGGGCTGTTATTGGTTTGTCTGTGGAGGAATCGCAGAAAGTTTTGATCAAACAGCTAAAAACGGCGAAAGAGTTTTGGGAAACATTAAAAATGCACCACGAAAAGTCAAACATGACCAACAAGGTAACCCTTCTAAGGCAAATGTCTTCGATGCGGCTGGTTAATGGCAAAACCATGGAGGATCACATCAATGACTTTTTAACAGTTGTTGATCGTTTACGGGATTTGGGTGAAGTTATGGAAGAGCACAAGACCGTTGCATTTTTGTTGGGCACGTTGCCGGAGAACTTTAACCCCTTAATTACATCACTGGAAATGCGTTCCGAAGCTGACCGGACGCTGGACTTAGTAAAAGAGAAATTGGTGCAGGAATTTAAAAGAAAAATAGGGTGTGAACAAGAGACTGAAACTGCATTTAAAATAGAAAAGAAATTTGTGCCTAAATGTTTTATATGTGGTAAGCCTGGCCATTTCAAGAGAAATTGTACGTACAAGAAGCCACAGAAACAACAAAAGGTATATGCCAACCGTGCAAAAATCGCTAAGGATGATAATGTGGACGTGTGTTTTGGTGTAGTTGGAAATAATAAGATAAATGTCGACTGGTATATTGACTCAGCTGCAACAAGTCACATGTGCTGTGAAGAGAAGTATTTTACAAATATGAAGAAGCAGGGGGTTGAAAAAGTATACTTGGCTGATGGTACTGAGCTGAAAGCAAGCGGGATGGGTGATTGCAGACTCAATTGTGAAGGTAATGAAATCTGTGTGAAAAATGTGCTTTATTTACCTCAATTACATGGGAGCTTACTATCAGTTCGCAAATTGACCAATGATGGTTTCGATGTTTGTTTTAAGCCAGATGGGTGTTCGATTTCTAGAAATGGACGTATTTTTGCAAAAGCATCGAAGTAATAATTTATTTGTACTAAACCATTATAATAGAGCAAACAAATTATCAAATTGCACAAGTGATTGCATTCACATTTGGCATCGCCATTTGGGCCATAGAAAGGTTAAGGCCATAGAACATAGCGTGTCTAGATAATTAGTTAAAGGCATTAATATAAGCAAATGTGACTGCACGATAAATTGTGAAGTGTGTTTAAGGGCTAAGCTTACACAAAGTCCATTCCCCAAGGCGTCAGAAACTAAAACAAAAGGTATTTTAGAACTGGTACATAGCGATTTGTGTGGACCAATGCAAAACCAAACTCCTGGTGGTAATCGCTATTTCTTGACAATTATTGACGATTATAGTCGATACTGTAATGTTTTCTTTGTGTCATCAAAAGACTTGGCGTTCCAAAAGATTAAAGAATTTGTTGAAAAATCAGAAAATCAGTTTGGCAAACGTATAAAAACACTCAGAACTGATCGAGGAGGTGAGTTTGTTAACAATCGAATGAAACAATATTTAAAAGATAAAGGTATTTTTCATCAACTAACTTGCTCTTACACCCCTGAGCAAAATGGGGTCGCCGAAAGGAAAAATCGGTCCTTAATGGAAATGGCATGCATCTGCTATATGATGCAAATATGGATACCAAATTTTGGGCGGAGGCTGTTAATAATGCAAATTACATCCAGAATAGATTACCATCGTCAGCAGTGAAGACTACACCATATGAGTTATGGTTTAAAGAAACTCCAAATTTGAGTTGCATCCGTTTTTTTGGTAGTGTTGCCTATGCACATATAAACAAACAAAAGCGCAGAAAACTGGATGAAGTAGCTGTCAAATGTCAATTAGTTGGTTACCCTGATGAATAAAAAGCTTTTCGTTTGTTGAATTGTGATACAAATAAAATCATAATTAGTCGTGACGTAAAGTTTTTAGAAACCAATGTTATCATTCCGACGAATACTTTGGAAAGTGCCAATTCAGTCACAGATAAAGTAAATTTTTCATTTTCGAATATTAAACCCGAAATCATTCAACCGCACACAGCAGAAGAACACGAAGAAGAATCCGATGTAATTAGTGCCGATGATTTTCAGGGATTTGCATCAGCGGAAGAATTTTTATCGTCATCCGATTCTGAGACACAAGATGATTTTACGCCAAGAACCTCTTCAAGACCTAACAAAGGCATACCTCCCAAAAAGTATAGTTATAAAGTGTGCACTAACGACGATGATCCTGTAAGTTATAATGAGGCCGTATCAAGACCTGACAGCAATGAGTGGCTGGACGCTATGAAGGAAGAGATGAAGGCACTGCAAGACAATAAAACGTGGAACTTGGTTGAGCTACCCAAAAATCAAAAACTTATTCGCTGTAAATGGGTTTTCAAAAGAAAACAAGGCATAGATGGCAATAAGAAGTACAGGGCCAGATTGGTTGCAAAGGGATTTTCGCAGAAGTATGGCGAAAGTTACGACGAAATCTTTGCAAAAGTGGTAAAGCAGACGTCGTTTAGAAGTTTACTGGCCATAGCAAGTAATAAAAATATGAAAGTGTGGCATATCGACATCAAGACTGCATTCCTTTACGGTGAGTTAGATTCTGATATTTATATGAAACAACCAGAGGGTTTCATAATTCCCCAAGAAAGAGAGAACCTTGTTTGTAAACTGTATCATATTTTGTATGGTTTGAAACAATCTGCTCGTTGTTGGAATCTACGAATCAATCAAATTTTAATTGATTCGGGATTCAGAAGGGGAAAGGCTGAACCATGTTTGTATGTAAAAGGCGATGGAGATTCAATAATATACATATTAATATACGTTGATGACATCATAGTAGCATCTAAATCAGATCAGGGGATTCAGGATGTCGTACAGATTTTGAAGGCGAATTTTGAAGTAAATGTATTGGGTGAACTAAAGTTTTATTTGGGAATTGAAGTAGTCTCAAAAGCAGGGCTGTTTTATTTATCTCAAGAGCGGTATATTGACAGAGTATTAAAAGAGTTTAGTCTTCAAGACGTCAAAAGATTCACCAATACCTATGGATCCCGGCTACATGAAATCAAGTTCATCAAATTTACTCGACAATAACAATACGTATCGAAAAGCAATTGGATCGCTGCTGTATATTTCGAACAACACCCGTCCCGATATTGCAGTAGCAGTATCTATATTGTCCCGAAAAGTAATTAACCCTAATGATAGCGATTGGACCGAAGTCAAGAGAATTTTTAAATACCTAAAAGGCACTAAAAATTTAAAATTATGTGTGGGGTCAAAATCTGCTTTGCAAATAAAAGGTTTCGCCGATGCTGACTGGGCAGGTGACACAATCGACCGTAAATCCACAAGTGGTTACATCTTTAAACTTGGTGATGCTGTTATCAGCTACGCTAGCAGAAAGCAAGTCAACGTAACTTTATCATCTACAGAAGCGGAATTCGTGGCTCTAGCTGAGGCATCACAAGAACTTTTATGGGTCATTCAGCTTATTAGTGAATTTGGAATCGATGGGCTGAATCCGACTATCTATGAGGATAACTAAAGCTGTCTGAAGATGTTACAAGATGAGAAGATATCTCCTAGAAGCAAGCATATAGATGTAAAGTACTATTTTGTTCGCGACTTACTCAGATCTAGGCAGGTATTATATGAATATTGTCCTACAGATTCCATGCAAGCGGATATTTTGACTAAGCCTTTACAACGAATTAAACTATCAAAATTTGTAAACTTGATTGGTTTATATTAATTATTTAAATCTTTTATTTTTATTATTCATTTTATTACATGAATTTGATAAATACAATATTTGTTATATTGAGAAGGGGTGTTGATATCAAATGTCTGTAATGAAAGCACTCCTTTATACATTTGTATTTAAGTGCCTTAAGCAACTTGCAACTTTTGTGTTGCTTATTTTACTACTATTTGATCGGCTCTGTAGACGCCGCTTTTTGTATCTTTGTATGTACCATTTTAACTATATATTGCACTCAATAAAATTTCATCTTAACAACATACAGAACAGGGTAGAGTAGAAAGTGGGTAGAAAGCAGGACCAACAGTTCATGGCGAAGTAGGGGGATTGTAGAGTCTCGAGGGGTTTTTGGCCAAAGCCAGGTCACTGCACTACCAGAAACCATTGAACATATTATCTGTCACTGCCATAAGCTGCAACGTCATAGGCTTAGATGACTGAGCAGACGTTTCCATGAAAGCATTACTGATATCGGGAAGTGTAAACTGGAGGACATCAGGGGTTCATCATGGGAATTCGGTGGTTTAATGATATATAATAGGGTCACTTCTGGCTATAAATGGGAGGGTAAATATTACTTTTAATGGGTAATAGAAGGGAATCAGAATGGACCCAATTGGGTCCCCGACTGGAGGTACGGTATAGCACCACCCTTCCTTACCTAACCAAACCTATTCTCTCTTAATAAATTAATATACTTTTTTCTTGTTCTCCTTACCCTACGTCTACACCTGATATATTTTTATCATAACAAAAGTCACTTTATATTGAAAAATAATTTTTTTATGTTAGCTCCTTTTCCGATATGGATTTTGACATTTTTCGTGATAAAAATATTCTTTCTTTTCGATTAGTATTGGCAACTTAATATGCAAAGGCAAAAAACACACAAAATATTTTTTAAATTATTAATATATATATATGTTCCTTTAACTCCCGCTGGAGCATAGGGCGCAGGGAGACCAATGGAAAAGTAATGCGAATACAAAATTTGACTTGTCGATTTATGTACAAAGCTTATGCTTTTAAATTGTCAACCTCACCCACTGTCCATTAAGGACTTGGTGTCTCCTGTTTTCGCAAACGAGGCTCTGGCGACCGATCTTAGGCGGTATAACCTTCAGAACTGCACAGAGGAAATTCTGTCGCAAACCCTGAGTCCGTAAAGGAGGAGGGATGGAGTGTCGGAACTAGGAGGAATGCGAACATTGAAACTCTGGCTCCAAAATTACAGCACATTTGGGTGCTCAGATAGCAGCCCTATCACCAAACTTGGGAATGAAGGTTAGCAACCTACGTTACCTGAAATAAAATTGCTACCGAATCGCTAACAAATAATGATTATAAATTATTAATAAAAACTATAATTTTATTTTAGGTTTCGTTGAACTTTGTGGTTTCGCTTCTTCATATAGTGTGGAAATTTGATGATACGTTATTTTGTTTCAGAAAACCACAATTCAAAATAACGTAAGACTCATAACACTAAACGGATAATCTTTATCCAAAATGAATTTCTTGTTTTATTTAAACCATGATTTAAAAATGTTTACTTAATATCTCTAATAGTTTCCATTTAATGTAGTTTTTGCTTCTCCTGTAAACTTATGAAAAGTGATGTATTTTGCATTTTAGGTGACGATATGTACATTTGTAGATACATACATACATACAAATGTACATGCTATTGTCAAATACTTTGAGTGAGCAAATAAATAAAATTCAGTGCAACTGTTACTTGGAACTAAACTCTTTTGCTAATTTTTAGTTTTTTTTTTTTTTTTTTGCAAATTAACATATACAAATTTTCAAGGGTAAGACATACTTAATTTGGCAGTCAGACAATATTTTTTTGCTAGAGAGTAACGTACCCAAATGTTACACGTAAGCAGTCAACAAGTTACAAGGCACATTGAAATATAAAGTTTGACATTATTAAGCAAAAACAATTTTTTTTGTTATTGAAATATGTTTATGTCGTTTTTTTTAATTACATGCGTGGTCTGCTGTTTTTTATATTTTGCGAAAAAAGTGTGGTACTATTTTCCAAAGTATTTAAATTTCTTTTTACGAATTTATTTTAATATAGTGTCACTACAGAGACAGGCAGTTGTTTCAGTCGATATGTGAGAATTAAAATTGTTATGGCGGAAAATAATTACAGCATTATGCATAACGAAAAACTGACAGGAAGTTAGCATAAGTGGCAAAATTGAACATGGTCTTTCTGGGGGGTATCCATTAGCCATAAACTTGGTCTGAGCATTATGTCGCACATCGCATATGGCTGATGTAGGCCGTTCATGTTCATGTCCCAAAAAATGTATTTAAAAAATGTCTTTATTTACTCATTTTTCTAATAGATACCACTTAAAGCAGCAAACTAACATAAATAAATATTTGGACATATGTAAGTGGACGGAACAATTCTAATATATCAAGATTAAACACAAGTTGTAAGCTGGTTTGGAAGTGCATATTCGACCCTTTTGTAACATATAACTATTTTTAAGTACATATTTATTTATAAAACACGTCTAATGCTAATAAGGCAGAACAATGTAATATAATTGTATTTTACCTTGTGTTGTAACGTTCGTCTTATGTGACTATGTTGCACTAAAGGAACGATTTGTAGAAAAAAAATTATTATGTATGACACTCACATATTTTCCCCACAATATAGCTTTAAAAAAGAATATATTTGACTATAAAATAGCAAATTATCAACATTGTAAGATCAATAACACAATTTAATTTAAAAATCAATTTAAATACAAACCATAAACAAAAAAAGAATTTATTTAGCTACTCTATTAAATTACTTTTAATTGAAACTAATTTATAAAAATAAATTATTACTCTTTATGGTCCAGCTTTAAGAATAATTTGATCAATAAAATAAATAAAGCTCGGTAGAATACTAAAAATCATTAATTGGTCAAGTGTACATTCAGTCTCCCTTTCAAAAAATTGTTAACATAAACATATGTATACATTGTATATGTACATACATACATATAAATACATACATATCGTCGGTTGGTTTGTGGTTTGCGGCACAGTATATATAAAATACATTATGTCTGCAGCAAACCAAAAACCAACCAACGATATGTATGTACATACTTGCAGTGTTGGTTAAAATAATAAGAACGACTTCCTTTACTGTCAAATATTTTGTTTTTATTTCCATAAATCAAAAAATTATAAGAGAATTAAAGCTCTTTGCAGCTACTAAATTAATTTTTTCTAAACACCTACATGAGCAAAGTTTTATTCAAGTGAACTCTGAAGATGGCACACAGCCGAAACCCGACGATACGAGGTTCGCGCATATTTCCGGAAATATTTTTTGCATATATCGTTTCTACATTTTGATTTGTAGCACCCGATTTTCTTCATTCCTGTGAGAACCGAAGAACGAAACACAGAATAAATACCAAAATTGAGATCGAAACGCAGAATAGAGATGATTATTTTTTTTAAAGATAACTCAGCTTCTTAAAATAGTATTTTTGCAATAATATTATTATATTATATTATATACATATGTATGAATGTATGTATATTATATTTTGCGTTATTTGGCAGCATTTAATAAAAAAAATATTACCTTTCCAAGTAGCATTAAAGAGATCATTTTAAGTTTTCAATTTGCATGAAAAATATTCTTCTTGAAGACATGAAAAAATATTCTTCTCTCAGGAGGTGATGGTACAAGCTATTTATATGAAATTTTTACACAAGATAAAATACGAAATGCCGCATTATTCTGCATTATTAACTCAAAAAACTAATTTTTGGAGTTATGACACTATTAAAGTAAATGAGCGATATGTACATATGTGAATGTGTCAGTACATACATACATACATATCTACATATATACATTTTCTAACTTTATTTTAGTCATGAATTGTAGTCATTCATGCAATCGATCAAACAAAAGTTTATTGAATTTTCATTTATAAGCAAATCACGTAAACTAATTTTTAAATTTCAAAAAACGTATTTTAGGCAAACCCATTATAACTTACAACTAAGTAACTACCCGACAACTTTTGCAACAATAAAAATAGTTGACAAAAACTCATAAATAAATACAAAAATCTATTTTCCTTTGATTTTACTTTTATTTGCATACATACATACATACATACATACCGAGTGTTCAGATGTTTTTGTACGTAATTTAACGCTTACGATAAAATTTTACAGCCAATGTCTTAATTAATTGTGGAATTTTTGATAATTCTAAACTATGGGTAGGCCCATAAAATTTTAGCTTCAATAAAAAAAGTATATTTTCGATAACATGTCGCTTACGATAAAATCAGAAAAAAGGTTCGTTATGTATGTACATACATACATACTGATATATCATTACATCAACATATAAAGGCCCTAAATCATGTAAAAAAAAAGGTGAAAGTGACCTCTACTTTTGCAGTAAGTTTTAACTATTTTTTATTTAACACGTCAATGTAAAATTTATTGGTTTTTAGCTTAATTTGAAGTGGTTTGATTCAGTAGATGTGGTGCTTTTTCTACTATTATCAAAGTGTGGAAAAAGAAGTAGAAAAAACACCACATCTACTGAATGAAACCAGTTCAAGTTTAGGTAACTCAATAAAAATCATGTTTTTGGTGCTATAAAAATCTGAAATTTGGGTGTGAAAATAATTCACTTCACAAAAGTAGTTAAAAAGTGTTTTTATTCACTGATTAAAATCACTTTTATATGGTTTGCAAAGAAAAAAATTAAATAATTTAATTTTTCGTTGTTTTATTCCGTTGTTATTTTTAACAATAACAATTGAAGGTTAGCCGCGAATAACGTTTTAAGTGACGTAAAACGTATTTTAAAGCAAGATTGGTTTCTTCGTTTAAATTTTTTTAGCTTATCGAAAATAATGATAACTAGCATTAACTTTTCTTTTTGTATCTCTGTTACATTTATCAATTATTTTCGACAATTTCGTTTGCATGATTTTATTAATTACTTACAAAGTTTTCCACGAACTGACTGATTGTAATTTTATTTTGATGGCGATAAGATGCATAATTTTGGATGGTTTGATGTTTGAACAACGCAAGAGAGTTATGTTAAATGGTAATCTGTGAAAATACTGTTTTTTTTTAATGTCTTTTGCAACGTTATTCGCGGCTGTGCTTCAATTTTTGATTTGAAAATCCTTGAATGTAATAAAAAATAACACTTGTATTTCGCTTGAGCAAAAAAGTAATGCATTTTTTGGTTAAAAATAACGTCTATAATATCTAAAAATATGCATTATATACTTTCGAAGTAATCTAAAAGTGGTTCCTAAGGAAGTACTCCTTTATTTTTAGCCGGTGTATTCGGATTTTTAAATTCTCTTAAAATGTAACTGTAGTAAGTAACAATAGTATCCCTCCTATTGATACCTTCACCAAAAATTATAAGGCATCTATAGCCTTAATGTATGTATATGTAGGTTGTCATTCCGTGTATAACTTCTGAATTAAGAGCCGTTTTAAGCAATTTCAACCCAATGTGCGCCGTGACGGGAAATACCATGGTGCAGAAAATCCTTAAGCCCGGCCAAAGGCCGGCAGTGCAAAAAAACGTTACTAGGGAGGAAAACTTTGCAATGAAAAAAATCTTTATTAGGCTGCGCCGTGTCGGGAAACACCATGGTAAAGAAAATCGATCTGCCGATGGTCGGCAGTCCCGAAAAACGTTATTAAGCCTGAAAACTTTGCAAGGAAGAAAATATTTACTAGGCTGCGCCGCGTCGGACAATACCATAGTGGAGAAAATTCTTATGGCCTACTTCCGTTCGACAATTGTGTTCTCTTGTCAATAGGCGGAAAAAAGTCGCACTCGTTGGAAAATACACCATACAATCACAATTTTGTTCTACAATTTTAGAGGCTCATAATTCGGAAACTAAGCGTCGCTAACAATTTTTTTTTTATTAAATTTTTTTTTTCAATTTTCTATAGGATAGGATACTTTTTTACATTTTTAAGAGGTGCCCCTAAACTTGATTTGTTCCTTTTTATTTCTTTATGTACTTTTGAAGAGCGTAAGTAGCCCTACCCTTGATAAAATATAAGGAAAAAACTAACCGTATTGATCTGAAATAAAAGCTTAATTGATTTGTCAACGAACGTGACATTCTGTGGAATAGCCCATATATCGTTGGTATTGGAATAGCCTGTCTTTGGAATTGCGTATTTTCTCCCTCTCTAATAATGTATTCGAAACTTGGAAGGTCTTTGTCTTCTTTAAGTTAATCTTTCTTATCCTATTTGATCTTTTGTATGACTGTTCCCCTGACATTACGTTGTACAATTTTATCTTTTTTTCTAAATAATATATGTCAAAGAACACAAACTTGAAGAGCACCGCTCCTGACAAGTAAAATGCTTCATAATTTACCTCCATACCTAGTATTAGAAAGATATGACGAGGACGACAGACCGTTCCACCATTTTTAGTTATTTATTTATTTATTATATAAGTTATACCTACTCATCTTATAAAGTGAAATCATAAAATACATACATATGTACATACAACAAAGGCGCCGGGTAATACCCAATGATAAACGAAAATTAAATTACCCCTCCTCAAGTTCTAGTTTATTTTCTCCTTGGCATCCCTGGTATTTAATGAACAATTTTTTTATTGGCATATAAATACGGCAGAATGATGAGTTGAAACGAAAAAATGACAAATATGGAAATATGTTTACGATTTATTTTTAAACTTTTTCATGCACAAATTATATTACATACATATATTGCAAAATATTACATTTAAACACTCCACATACAATATTAAAATGCAGTTTTAATAGCTTACCTTATTTTAAACAATATTTGCAGTACCATTTCAATCTGCGGAAAGATATCGAATTTTTCTATTATTAAGCTTTTATGGATTCAACAAAATTTGCATTCTTTAAAGTTTAACACTTATTTTTATAGATGTTATTTGAAACTTTATATTTCTCTGCCAGACAATTTATATTATCTTATTTCTTTCACGTTATAAAATACATACACACAATGTATATGTAAATTCATTTATTGTCCCTTCTTTTTATTTTATTCGCTGTATTTGATTCTCCGAATTACTATCATTTGTTTGCTTTAGTAAATTGCCGAGTTAATGGTAGATTCAATTTGGTGCCACATTAAAACGGTGTTTAATTAATATTTAGAAAAATATGTATTAAATATTTAACCTATATTTCCACGGCAAAACGGAATTAAAAAGATACAAGATACTCCGATACTGCCTCTTGATTGCGAGTGCTATTCACAACATGTGGTTAACGAAAATGAGAACAGTGCTGTTAACTAAACAAAACCCAAATACATTTTTTTAGTTGTGCTTCTCTTTAGTCAGGTTTTACACGAATCAGTTATTGCACAGTTTTTTATTCTGTACTGGGGGTCTCCACGCGTAATAAACTTGGAAATAATTATGTTCTCATCTATCAAATTTTATTTCCAACATAATATGTTCACGTGTGGGCCGCAGTAACATTTATTTGTACACATATTGAGAAATAATTGTTAAAATTTATTTTCAAGCAATTATGTTGGAAATAAACTGTCAAATTTGGCTAGTTAAATAAAAAATATTTAACTTTTTTCCTAAAATCAATAAAAAAATAGACAGACACGTATCTATTAAGTTGAACAGTTCGATACACAATTTTATATAATCCACATGATTGGAAACTGCATAAATCAATAAATACATGTCTGAATCAAACAGTTTTTATTAGTAATTAGTGGTTACGTTTTTTTTTGGGCACATGTGACACAGATGTAAACGCCGCCTTAGCTATATTATTATCATATAAAGTTAAGCAATATCACCAAGTCTGAATTAGCTATTGGCCAAAAACTGATGACACCATTTTTTTGAAGACGCACTGATTATCGGAATCTTTGGAGCCCCATAAAAAAATTGGTCACCAGAATCGCCAAACTAGGGCCAGGGTTTTGTTATATCGTCGGTTGGTTTCTGGTTTGCGGCACAGTATATACCAAATACATTATATCTGCAGCAAACCAGAAACCAACCGATGATATGGTAGTACTATCGAACCTATACTGTCCAGTCCGTTTGTTTCTCCAAAAGTCTTCATTTGTTGCAAAGTGTAATTAGTATTATCAATTAATATTATTTATTAATTAATCTTGATTTAAATATATCAGTGTCGCAACGGCAAATTATGTCGGCGGCGTAAAATCATTAAACGTCTGAAAGCGGAACAGATTGCGTTAGAGCTGGCAAACTATCGATAGCCACGCCACTCGATGCTTATAATAGTTTATTTTAAATCTATCGATACCATCGATAGAATGAATAATTGAAAACAGCTAGTTTTAAAGTTTTCAGTTTACATACAACTCGGTGGAGACATTAAAAAGTTTTATTCTATCAAGATGTGAGCTTACACGCCATTTGCATGAATTTTTTACATAAGATAAAATATGACATTATGAAATATTTTCTACTATTAGCTCCATTAACTTATTTTTCGAGTCATTATTTGGGTTTATGAGCGATATGTACTTACGTGTATTTTCAATAAAAGAAAACTAATATATTGAATTTTATTGAGTTTATTTCCAATTTGGTAGTACATTCTTTTGAAACAAAACTATCGATACCTTGCCATCTCTACAATGCGTAGGTTTCTTTTAAGATGAATGCAAAAATATTAAAATGTTTCAAAGTACGTTAATAAAGTTGAATTCACCAAACTTGAATTTTGTCTGTAACAGGGTATCTACAACGATTAAATTACATCTCCAGGTTTACATTCTTGTATAGACTGATATCTATGTATGTATGTATCTATGTTGATATACATACATAAATATAGCTTATACATATATATACATATGTATATGTATTTACCTTAACAAAAAAAGGCATTAATGAGATTTTTGCATTTTTCGATACATTAGATCAAAGTATATTTATATAAAGTATATGCAACGTGCGATTTGTTTGTGTAAAAATAATGGATGAATGTCAAAAACAGATGATTACAACCAGACCTGGGCAACTTGCATTACTTTTCATACGCACTGATTGAAAAACAAAATTTTAGTGAAAATTTAAATTTGATGCTTGTAATTAGGTTTTCGTTTATTTTATTGTAAAGCTATATCTTAAAAAATTGTGATTTTATAAACGGAATATCCTACCGCTTGGAACAATTTAATCAAGTTTTGTCTTTCTCTTGAAAAATTATCAGCCCAATTATGAATATTCCCGGGGAGTTTTTTCTCTTCCCTGTCATTTCTTCCCGGGGAATAATCCTCCTATTCTGAATAGCAGGGGAATAAGCAAATGCGGGAGAGAGGAAAATCTGAAGCAGCTTTTTAATGTTTACATTTTACTCTGCAATAAAGCAAGAGTTCAGCAATAGAAATTTAATAAAAATGTTGGTTTTTCATTGCCAATAAGTTAGTACGTTAATATAAATATCTATTTGCTTAAATAAAAAATAAATAGACAGCGTAACCATATACAACCATGCAGAATAATTGTATGCTGGGAAAGTGGAGGCTAAAACTGCCCAGGTGCAGATGCGTATGGATTAAATTTCCAATTACTGTATATACAAAGAAAATTGTAAATTTCATAGTTTTTCTTATCGGTCTTGATATTATAGGAAAACAAATCTTCCTTGTACCTGTTATGTGAACTTAAAGGACGCGTGAAATTTTTAGTGTTTTAGTATTATTTCTATAGGTAGAAGTAGTTCATGTTTTTGAAGTTGATGTGCGCAGGGCTTGGATAAAAATGCCTAAAACAAGAGAGATATATAACATTCCAGTGCTTATTTAAACTTTTTGTTCTAAACAAATGCATATACCATACATATAACATTTATTAATTTGATTTTAAAATTTTTGCATTAATTCCCTTCAAAATGTTTGGGGAGAAAACTCTCAAAAAATGTTCCATCTTCCTCATATTTAGAATACCTACATTTTTCCCGGGGAGTTTTTTCTCCATCTCTCTTATGTTTAGAATACCTACTTTTTTCCCGGGGATATTTTAATTCATAATAGGAGGAATGGGAAAGGGGAAAAACCCCCGGGGAATTACGATTCATAATTGGGCTGTATAAAAATGGTAGTGATATGATTTTTGCCTTAAGTGGCGATATGTACATAGAAAAAAGTTTACATATTTATGTATGTACGTATGTTTTTATTTATGTACACATTTACGTTCCATTTTTCGCCATGTGATTTTTATCAAAGTTAGTTCTAATGTAATAAATTTGCATTTATATTGATTTGGTTTAGTGTGGGAAGATGGTCAATGGATTTGCTTATTTAATGCAAGTCCCAGATCTGCATACCACAAAAAGGAAATGTATGGATAGACAAAACCAAAGTAAATTTATTAATTGATAAACATTTATTACGTGAAATAAGTATAATAAAAGCTACATATTTATTTTAATAATTAAATATAATTATTTTTAAATGTTTTGTAACACCTTTTTTGAGTAAAAATTTATTTAAACTTTTTCACTACACACAATTGTGTATAACAAATCAAAGTAAAACAAAATGGCGCACGAAAATTGTAAACAACTTTTGACATTCATGCATAGACACTACACGAGAAAAAAATTAATCACCTGAGTACTTGCATATACTTTATATAAATTTACTTTGCATTAGATGTTCTTCTATCGAAATACGAGTATACAAAAATTCGAATTCAAAAAATTAATTAGGGCCTTTCTATTTTAAGGTAGCGATATACATATCGCTCATACTCAATTAAATTGTATCTTTCCATTAAGTGCGTAAATTGCAAACTTCAAACTGGTAATTTTTTGTTTACTGGGTGTCCAATATGTCGCACTTAATCAACAAAAGAGGCTATTAACTCAAAATTTTTATAATATCACTTTTTGCAAGAAATGAACTAAAAACGTCAATATCTATATACCTGCTGTAAAAATTTCAACGTATTCCGATTACTCTTTCATCTCGAAAACCACATTTGAGACAATTTTTGTGATAGTGTAGTAAATTTTTTTAATTTGCGAAATAAGCGATAGGTATTTATTACTTATTATTTTTTTGTTTGCAATAATTCTTAAGTCTGGTGGGCCTTTTTAATTAAGTGGAGAAGTTGTTTTTGCACTTTCATGTCTAATGGCATTAATTAACTCGTAGTTGACCAAGAACACAAATCTCAAGCCAGAAATCTAAAAACAAAAGTTAAACATTATATTTTTATTGTGAATGAAGAAATATAAAAATGCAAATACACTAGAACCTACCTCTACAACACAGTTGTTGGCCAATCTAGTTTTGTTGCCGGTCAATAAAGGAGCACCATCGATAAATAGTGGTCGTTTGCCTTCATTGGCTATAAAGAAATCGCCATTACTACGTAATTTAATAGTTCCTTGTTTTCGCGATATCTTAGTGGCTGGGCCTTCTAGTGATAAATCAACGTCAACAACACAATCTTTGGCATCGCGTCCAAATGATATTTCTTTTGATCGCATAAGATATCTTACTAAGCGGCCTCTTAGAACGGCCAATGTTTGACCGTCAAATTCGGGAGCTACGCCAACTCCAGTCATTGAATCAACTAAAACATTCCAACGGCTGAGCTCATTTTCTAACAAACGGATTTCTCTTTTATTTTGCCGATCATTCAATGCTAGTTCAATTTCTAATGCTTCATCCCTTTGATCATTTAACTCAGCATCCAGTATTAAGTCTTCGGCATCTGAAAAATTTAGTGGCTGATCACTAACATGAAGAGGTTTGGCTACTTGATCAATTAGTAGATGATACTGTTTCATCATTTGCCAATGATTTTGTAAAGATTTTGCTGTACGAGCGCTATAGAATATTGACGCGTTTTTGTCCAATAACTCTTGAAATTGATCAATTTTTGGATTATCAATCTAAGCAAAAACAAAAAATATATTTTCATACATAAATTCTTTCGGTACGGTATTTGAGACATGCCAGTATATAGATATCGTCACCTAAAATGCTAAATAACATAATCAAAAAATTCAAAACTGAATTTTTTATTAATTACGATTCAATATATCATATTACATGTGTTCAAAATTTCACACGTCTTATATAAAATATACCAAAGCAAAATTTCAAAATAACTATCATCAAGTGCATGATTTTCTTTAACAATATAACGTACCAAGGCACATTCACAAGGTAGTAGCGGAAATGCAGCTGAGCTATTTTTTTTTTCAAATTAAAGTTCATCCGAAACTTCAAACAAATTTTACGAAAGAGAAATTAAAAGAAAATGTAAAAAAAATTCAATATAAAAAATATTTTATTAAAAAAATTCTGTGAAAACAAATCTAAAAATATGAAAAAACTATTAAAAAATTGTGAAAAGTGCTAAACGTTGCAAATTTTGTTAGTGGTAGCTGCCGTGGAGAAATATTTTCAAATTTATCTGAATAATTTTTATTATTATGTTAAAGAAAATATGTATATATTTGAAGTTTTGGATGAACTACAGCCCATGTTGTTTTTTTCATTATTGTATTTTTTCATTGTTTTTGTAATCCTGATATTACCTGGAAATGAATTTGCCTTGATAACGTACCATATGTTAGGACACAAGCTGTCAAATTTACTTTTTTCGTAGAAAATAATTGCGGAAACCTAAAAATAGTTTTGTCGTGTTATATCATTCAGCTATTAGGCCTACCATCTTTTATGTAAATAAAAATAATTACAAAACTAAAAATAGTGTTTTTTATAAAAAAAAAATTAGTAAAAGAACAAAGTATATGATCTGTGGTAGAAGTATTAAAAAATCAAAACTTGAAACGCACATTTTGCATGCAAACGAGAACTTCAATTTTGATTTTTAACATTATACGTCTAGCCAGCCATCCCTTAAAATAAGTTTGAACACAAACTTTTTTGTGACGTCATTCTGCCGACGTTATTTCTTATATTCAGAAATAAAAATTGCTCGTCTATTCGTACTGTTAGTGCCGGTCCAGACTTGCAATTTTTGTTGCAGCAATTTTTGAATGTGTGAGAGTGTTGAAATAGAAATATATACTTTTTGTATTCCTCTCTCGCTCTTTTGCACTAAAAAATAAAAAGTTGTTACAACAAAAATTGCAAGTCTGGACTGGGACTTAGTTTTAGTACAAATTTTTATCATTCTGAAAATTTTTTCAGAATAAAATGTGTACGCTTCGGCGTACGATCCAACGGGTCATTTACATATTACAAAACTAATATTAAGGATAACTATCAGCTTCTTCCACAACGGACTACCAGAAATTGTGGAAGTCAGCAACCTAAGCAATTGCATTCACAAAGGCTTACCATTTTCAAAAAGAAATGCCAACATATACAATATCTAAAATCTTTGCTTCCAGCAGACTGTCATTTTGAGTAACTAGTAAATTAATAGCTGGGGGTCTACTCTGTAATTCGAAACGAAAGAAAATACTTTCGAACTTGTATGATAATTACATACAGATTCGACAGCATTTTCTTTCGTTTCGAATTACAGAGTAGACCCCCTGATTATCTTATTTTTGTTATCAACTTATTCTCTCTTAATAAAATTAAAATTTTTTTTCTTGTTGTCCTTATAAAAGTTAAAAAAATTATTTTTTCGATTGGTTGTGTCAACATAATATTCAAAGAAAAGAAATTTGATTTTACCTTTCGTTTTTTCATATAGTTTAGAAATCTGACCCTGGAGTTAATGTCGACGTCGTCGACGGCGTCAAATGTCAAAAAAAAAGTTGAATCGTATGAAATTGTATGAAGCTGAAGGTCCATACCATCCGTTGTTTGCATATGCGTGGTATGCGTTTCTGTACATTCTCTCCGATTCTAAATTAAAGTTACATGCAATACGTCTTAAGCCGAAGGTCCATACCATCCGTTCTTTGCATATGCGTGGTATGCGTTTATGTACATTCTCTCCGATTCTAAATTCAAGTTACATGCAATACGTCTTATGCGCAATTATTTTTGTTGTTTTAACGCAAAAAGAGAAAAAATTTAAACTCTCCACACGAACATTTGGCTACAAAAGAGAACATGATGCATGCGACGGATACAAAAGTAGAAAGTAAACCTACTTTATCCATCCTATGCGTCTATACGTTCTTTGCGTTTTGTTCTGTAACTTGCCACATACAATTACATTGATTCTACTTTTTGACACATGCATAAAACGCAACTACGCATTAAACGGATGGTGTGGACCTTCGGCTTTATGCGCAATTATTTTTGTTGTTTTAATGCAAAAAGAGAAAAAATTTAAATTCACCACACGAACATTTGGTTACAAAAGAGAGCACGATGCATGCGACGGATACAAAAGTAGAAAGTAAACCTACTTTATCCTTCCTATGCGTCTATACGTTCTTTGCGTTTTGTTCTGTAACTTGCCACATTCAATTCCATTGATTCTACTTTTTGACACATGCATAAAACGCAACTACGCATTAAACGGATGGTGTGGACCTTCGGCTTGAGAGCAGTTAATCTCAACGCGTTGCAACGCCGTAAAAGTTCAATCTGTTTCAACTTTTTCGGCGTTAAAACGCCGTCAACGACGTCGACATTAACTCCACTATGATACGTTATTTTGTTTCAGAAAACCAAAATTCAAAACAACGTAAGGTACATAACGCTAAGATTACTTCGATAAACGGATAATTTTTACCTAAAATGAATTTCTTGTTTTATTTAAACCCTGATTTAAAAGTTTTGACTTAATCACCCTTATCGCGAATAAAAGGCGAACAGTTTGTTCACGTGAAATATTTCCCGTGAACAAAATTAGAAAATAGTATACTGACACAACAACAACGCAGACATTGGCGATCTCAATTTTAGGGAAAGGGAACACATTTCACGTGAACTTTTATTCGCGATAAGAGTGAATATCTATAATATCTAGTTTCCATTTTATGAAGTTTTTTGCTTCTCCTGTAAACTTATGAAAAGTGATGTTACGTTATTTTACATTTTAGGTGACGATATGTAGCTACAGTAAAATACAGTAAAATCCCGATAATTCGTAATCGCAAGGGACCGGCCATTTCTTACGAATTATAGGGGTTTTCGATTTACCAGGAGTTCGATTTAACGGGGTTAAAATAAAATAAATACGAATTAACGGGGTTTTTCAATTTATTTACTAAATTTGTTGTTTTTGTAACACCGACAGAGTTTTATGCGTGCGCTTTGACATTTTTCTTCATTATTCATGTAAAAAACTGATCTTAAAAAAATAAACACACACACAAGCAAAAGCAAAAACCAACCCAAAAAAAATTGCATTAAACAAAAAATCATTCTTTCCATGTTTCTGTTGTTTTTATTACGAATTATAAGTGGTATTTAGCAAAAAATTACGATTTACAAGAGGTGAAGGAGATTTTGTTTGAAAAAAAATTACGAATTATCGAGGGGACCAAAATGTATGGAAATTTTACGAATTAACGAGATTTTTTCAAGGGACCGACTGTTTATTACGAATTATCGGGAATTACGATTTATCGGAGTACGAATTATCGGGATTTGACTCTATATCGAAACTTCAACTTACCGATTTTATGTTGCATATCAATTCTTCTTCTTGTATGCTGAAAAGAGCCTTTCTTTGAACTGATTCAACTAATTCCGGATGCAGATTACGCATAGCAGAAACAGCTATCCGCGAAATAGCAGGCTCGTATAGTAAAGAGAACCACCGTGCTTGTAATTCAGATAATGTGAACTTACATGAGAACTTTGTTCCCCTATGTACAATGCGCAAGTCATTTGTCTGTAAAATACCTATTATCAAGGCTAAGTCATCTATTGGTTTCCAACGACCCAAATCTTTTATCGTCACTTGGCCAGGAGGGCGGCCAGATTTTCGAGTTTTTTTTTGTGACCGCGCAGGTCGTTTTTTCTCACCCGAAATGAAAGTTGAAGGTCTATCCATGCCTATTGCATTAAGTTGAGTAATTGGACCTGAAAGAACTTGTGCAGTTGATGATGGCGGTACACTAGGTACTGCAGTTTGTATATCAACATTCAATTTATCGTTTTTTGTAACAGAATCTGAAGGGGGTGCCGATAATGAAACCGATGTAGTAGATATTTGCTGCAATATCGGTACTTGAGCTGGTGCTGGAACGGCTGGTAGATACGTTTGAGAAGTTGTTCGTAATCGTCCTCCCCTAGACTGATCACTTCGAGATTGCAAGTTTATGCTATATTCAACAATTTCGTCGTCAAATCTTTTGCGCTTTATGGAACGCGAAGAGCTAAGTTATAAATATAAAAATTATCGGGAAAAACTCTTCAAAACCAGCGCAAGCGAACTTACCTCCTACGTTTCTGATCGTTTTGTAATTCAATGGGTAGATTTTGTACTGGATTCGAGACTGATGTTTCGTTTGTACTGCCAGTTTCAGAACTCGTAGTAGCCATTTATTTTTTGTTTTAAAATTTCTCGGCCTACTATATTGAACTTTTTGTAATTTTTTTTTGTCCTGCCCAGCGAAATGTTTGTGGAAAACAGTGATGGGAAATGGGTTTTGCATTTCGGTATAAAAATAATTTCCGAGTACTTTTTTGATCCAGGGAGTACCAAATATTATTATTATATATTATTTAAATTTTATTAACAATATATAAAATTAATTTGCAAAGAAATAAAAAATGAACAAAGCATATGTACATAGGAACAAATGTTAAAGTTATAACAAGAATAGTTTATAGACTTCAATAAATCTTTGACCTGGATAAGACTTGATACTGTTCTAACATAAAGCATGTTCCTTTGTTTTGTTTTTATTACATTTTGGTAAGAGAAAATCCTTTACAGAGGAGTGAGCTATGGACAAAATTCTGTAAGCTACTACGATTTATCAGGAAACATGTATTCATCTAATGCGTTCTTAGTTTTCGCCACTGTTGACCAGAAATTGCATATACATACATATGTATGTATTTTCTGTTGTTAATGGTTTCAGTTCTGCCATATTAGCTAATGATCTATATTGGTTGTTAATATTTTCAAAATTTTGCTTTTCGCTGGGAAACATTTTAACTAAAAGTGGTATAAGCTGTTGGTTTTTCGAGATAAAACATTTTCAGGGGTAAGTTTCCCGCTGGAAAACAAACTAACATTTCATCAATTCAATATCATTGAGTGAAATATCTATTTATTTTATATTTAATAATGTGAAGGGTTACACTTTCCTAAAATATATTTACTAATAAAGTTTCGTGCCATTGTGGAAAAAGAAATTTAATTTTTGGAAAATTATATGCATACGGTACGGTACTTTTTCAACTCAAATTGTATCAAAAAAAGTATGAACGTACCAACTTTCCCATCACTGGTGGAAAATATAACTAACCCTACAACGTTGCCTTATATTGTAGTTAAAAAAGTCCTTATTTAGGGGTTGCCGTGTACTTGCATAAGATGTCGTTTGAAAACAGTCTCACTATTGTTTCATTTTTGTCTGAATCTCTAATTTAGGTATTGAGCTATAAAAAGACTATTGAGCTGTGGTATGTTGTATGAAAATGCTTAGATAGATTTTTAGATATGGAACTGTATTAAGTAAAAAGATAAAAAAAACTGCGTTTGCTAATGTCCATGGAAGAAAGATACATAGAGCTAAATGCATGAAGGATTATGTGCGGGTCTCTTACGAATTTTCAATAAAATTAATGTAAACATATAAACACAGAATAATTTGCTTGTTGTATATCGTCCGTTGGCTATTTGTTTGCGGCACAGTTTACTCAAAATACATTATGTGTGCAGCGAACCTATAATCAACCGACGATATAACGGACAACTAGACTAGCTACATATGGTCTACATCTGACAAAATATATTATAGTTTGATTCTTAGTTAGAGTGGCATCCCTTTATTTCCTTATCAATGAATGACTTATTATAATAAGAAGCAGCATCAATTGCAAATTATTCTGTTTTTATTAGTTCGAATTTATTTGGAAATTGAAAAAAAAAATAATAGCAATTGACGATAAAATGATCCGGAATTATTAAAAAGAAACAACGAAACATTCCCATATTAACTTAAGATATATTGTATATATGAGATGATGAGGTAAATATACATATTATTTTTATCTTACCTGATGATGTATGATGACAAATCGATATACACACACTTCAGCGTCATTCAATCAGAGGATAGCTCCCAGTCTGATGGCAAAATGGATATTTCTGAAACAACATCGTTAGACTCAGGAGGAGCTTCTTTAAATGACAATACTGAGGGAATAGTGCTCGAAAACAATAGTTCATTACTAATAACAAAAAATACAACGTACTATAACAGCCTCAGAACACCTGGGGAGAATAAAAATATCAATTCCATTGCTATTGAAATTTATAATGACAACGAAGTTATGAACTTTAAAACAACCTTGGACAACCGCATTTTAAACCCATTAGAAAATGTATCATTTGAAAGAACGGACGATTCGCAAACACATCAAAAAAGTCGTAGTAATATAGCACGAACATTAGCCGATAATCATCCTTTGATGTTATCGCCTACTTGCACTGATTCCGATTCAGATTATGATAACCAAATCGAAAATCATCGCCGATACAAAAATATTTCAGTCATCGAGAATACCAGTGATGCTGAAAATAAAAAGAACTTTCCGGATGTGGTCCCAACGCGCGAGCATCTGCATAAGCAAATACCTATAACACTGGAACATGGGGAACAAGACATAAATATATTGAATTCAAAATATATGTTTGATAAGAAATCAACCTCTGAATTTGCAACACAACAAACAGCGTATAGTTTAAAGCCAAGTGCTTTAAAATGTACCAACTTTAGGGCAAGTAGTCCAGATTTATTGAGTAGTGGTTCAGAAATAAATATTTCTCAATATCAAGCCACGGTAGATACCAACTATCAAACAGTAGCTCTTAATCCAAAGAAAGATGTGAATGATGGTGCACAAAACAAGCATCTAAAAAATGCCAAAAAAGCTGAAGATATTTCCTCTTTAGACTCCATATCTAATCATAGCTTCGATGGTGATGAGGAACATAACTTGGCGTCTTTGAGCCCGTCGAGCTCCTTAATGGATGGTATAGACGACGATGAGGATAACGAAGATGATGATGTTGATTGTGAAGGTCCTGAATTGCTGCCAGACGACGATGTTGACTATGAACAGCAGTTCTGTCATATTGCTGGGCGTACTACACCAACACCGGGTAGATTATTGAATAGTCCCTGCAGACTTATTTCAAGTAGTGAGCAACTTCCACAATATTCGGCTGCAGAGGAACGACGTGATTCACGTAACTGGCAAACAATTACTTTGCCTGATGGTAGAACCCGTGATATCGACATGCGAGTAATTGAACCATATAAACGTGTATTGTCTCATGGCGGTTATCTTAAGGCCGGTGGTCACAATGCTATTGTTATATTTTGTGCCTGCCATTTACCCGATCGATCTCGTACCGACTATAGCTACGTTATGGATAATCTCTTTCTCTATGTAGTAAAAACTCTAGAACAGTTGGTAACGGATGATTATGTTTTGATATATCTTCATGGGGGTTCCAGTAGACGCAATATGCCACCTTTTCCATGGCTTAAGAAGTAAGAAAAAATAGAAGTACATATTTTAATTTTAAATTAAAAAAAATATTTGTCTTGAACAGATGTTATCAACTTTTGGATCGTCGATTAAGAAAAAGCTTAAAAAACATGTATCTCGTACATCCAACATTTTGGATCAAATCTATAATATGGATGACAAGACCTTTCGTTAGGTGAGTGCTTACAGTGTTTTTTTTTATATAATGATTACAAAAAAGTTTATATTCCAGCACTAAATTTTGGCGCAAGTTAGTTTATGTGAAATCTCTAGATGAACTTTCGCAGTATGTTACAGCTTTGGAAAAGGCTGCCATACCAGATAAAGTCAAGCAATATGATTCTAAAAAACATTAAATGTATTATTTAACATATTTTATACATATGTATGTACATTTGTATATGCTTACGATTGTAAAGTATATACCATGATACATATTTTTTCCTCTTTAGAATACTCATTATTATTTTTGTATTTACTATAATTTAAATACTTTTTGTGATATTTTTTACTTTTTTCTTTCCTAGATATCTCATTAAAATTCATAAATTATTTCCTGTGTAATTTACGTTTTGATCCCTATTTCTGACTATAGCAGATTTTCAAAAAGTCTTCGAATAAAGTGTAATGCAAACAAGCAAGCTGCGCATTTAAAATTTTGATTCTCATAATTATGTTTTCCTACTTTGTACACGATTTAAATAGCGCTTCGTAAATGAATGCAAACTTTGTAGTAATACGTTTTGGATCCGGCCTATTCAGGGCAATTATGAATAAAATTTTGCGAGAACTTTCTCCCTTTTCCAATTAGAATTTTTTGTTTTCCCTATGACTTGCTATTAGTTGGAATTTTTCCACGGGAAAAATTTCTTGCGGAATTTTATTCATAATTGCCCTCTATGTACTTGTACATACATATATACATGTTTGTATATATGTATATAGATATGCATATATATTTATATATACAAAGTTTATATACTTTTCGGATGCGGTATTGATATCGTGTATAGATGCGAAGTCACGATACATTCACCCTTATTCTAATTGTCGACATCGACGTCACTTTAACACGACACCAAAAAATTAAGGCTTGTGTATCCGTTGGCGAAAACAAATGACTCCTGTTGGCAGGTTTATGCTATTTTCTAGACCTTAGGGAAAGGAAATAGATTGCCAGTACCACAAAATTGTTCTCGAGAGCGAGTAAATAAGCCCCAATTTTTTAGTATCGTGTTAAAGTGACGTCGATGACGACAATTAGAATAAGGGTAATTGTAACCATGAGCATCAACTGTGAAACTTTGTTTCCGCCGTTATTACTACTTATCGGCGACGTCTTGAAAGGGTGGGACTTGCAAATTTTTTTTACTGTGGAATTATGAGACACTACACTTTCTTGGAAGAATATGAATCATATTTGGCATTAAAGTGCTATTAGACAGACATACTTGTCTTAAGACATGTACGATGGCATACTTTGGGTTTTGCTATTACACTATCGAACGCTGATGGCATACTTCATACTAATTGTCCGACAGACATCAGAAAATCAAAAATTTTTGAAAACCAACATACATGTCTAACGTACTCGTATTCATGCTATTAGACAGTGAGACTTGGTATGCAATCGTACATGTCTACAGACAAGTATGCGTGTCTAATAGGACTTTTAAAGGCATGATTCTTAATTTATAAATAAATTAAATTTTGTTTTTGCATTTCCGAAAAACACCATTTTATGATGCGCATATGTTATATACTCGCGCGGAATTTTTGTTCATGCTAAATTTGTTTAATTTTGCTACAACTAAATGCAACCATGTTTTCATAGGGAATTTTCTATGCATAGCTACATTTTTATTTGTATTTAGTAAGAATATGATATCTTATGATTTTAATTTTTTTTTATTTATTTAGTAGTATTTAAAATACTTTCGTTTCTCTTAATTTTAGTTATGTAATATTAAAGTTTAACAGTCTTATTTATAAAAACTATTAAGCCTTTATAAAGGCTTAATAAGAATTTTTTTTATGAAAATTTGTTTAAAAAAAACCCTTTTAAAGCCTTTATAATTTTTATAAATAAGGCTGTAAATCTAAAATAAAGCACTTGACATATGTTTTTATACAACAGAAATTAGAAAACTGTAAGTCTACTCTGTAATTCGGAAATGCTTTAGAATTTGTACAGGATGTCTGGTAGCAGATTTATATTTTCAAACTTAAATAAAAAGCGTAATAATTGACACAAAATTTTATTAAGAGCATTTAACGATAGAATGGAAATACGGAATTTATTTTTTAAAGAATATGTCATCCAGATGTCTTCCATCGAGTTGAACACACTGTTCAAAACGAAGCCTTGTGTTCTCCGCCACACGCTGCAGTAAACTTGGTTCAATTGAGCTGATTTTTCGACGAATATTTTCCTTTAAAGCCAAAGAGATTGGGGATTGACATTACAAACCCTCTCTTTGAGGTAGCCCCATAAAAAAATCGTTGGGAGTTAGATCGGGCGAGCTCAGTGGCCATGGCATGTCCCCAAAGCGACTGATCAGTTTTTGGGGAAATTTTCCCGAAGCAAATTAATCGAAGTTTTGGCTGTGTGTGCATTCGCCCCATCCTGCTGAAACCACGTGTGTGAAGAGGGGGGGTTATTATGTAATCCGAATCGAACAAAACATAATAACCCCCTGGCCTCGAGAGTTTAAAAAAAAGTCCAATTATCTCATGCGTGGATAAGGCACACCAAACAGTTGCCCTGGGGCAATGCAATGGTTTTTGATGTTTCAATCGAGGGTTGTGGGTTCTTGGAGACCAGTAACGGCAGTTTTGCTTGTTGACGGGGCCGTTAAGTGAAAATGAGCCTGGTCGCTCCAAAAAATGGGACTTACAGTGCGAAAACGCTCCAACATCGTTTCACAAAAATTTTTCCTAAATCAGTCTCTTTCAGTTCTTGAACGATTTGAATTTTAAAAGGATGGAACCTCGGATTCATTTTTAAAATTTCATGAATAATCGCTCTTGGAAGTCCCAGTGAGTCGGATCTTTTGTATTGAAAGTCGCGGATTTTCACGTGAACTGCTCTCAACCAGTTCAATGTTTTCGGGAGTCCTTGAAGATCGACTGGGACCTAGCCATGGGACATCATAGCTGAAGCAGTGGCGCGGGATCTCTGCACCGACGAACAAATTAAATTGACACTCGGTCCATCACGTATTCGCCGAATACCGAACTTTAAAAAAATTGTCGACGAGCAATTAAGTAAGAATCATTACTCTTAAAGAATGTCTCCTCAGCGTACGCGCGATGCTCACTCGACCACTGCGACATCGTGACTAACAATTCCGCACAATCTATAATTCCAATGGCTTTTTTCGTATTTAAAAATATAAATTTGTCACCAGACACCCTGTATGTTATAGTACGTTTCCACTATGAGCATAACTAGTTGTTTTTTTCCGAACACTTCGGATAATTTTTTTGTCTTGCAACTGATCTATAAGAGAAAATAAACAAACAGTTCCATGTTATAAAGGTTTTGAACATTCTTTTTAGACTTGCAATTTTTATTTAGGATGCCTTTATTTCACTGAACACCACTGTAGGGTTTTCCAATAAGGACTTGACTTTTTTTCAGAGAACGTACGTCGCGTTAAATGGTCCATCGGCTTCAATTCTTGAGTCAATTTGAGTTTGTATGATTGTAAACCAAGATCTTTAAGCGAAATTCGCCATAAAGTGTTCTTGGCGATGACCAGTTCTTGAGAATGCTGCGGAATCGACTGATTTGGATCGTTTGCTACGGACGCTTGAACATCAGCGATATTTTCGTCACTTTGACCAACCCGTTCTCTCACTGGTACGGCATCACACAATGAATATGTAGACTCAAATTTTTGCACTAAACTTGTTATTGCTTGTCGTCTAGGGCGAGAATAACGACCGAAAATTGGAGTTAATGTTCTTAAAGTTGCGGTCACGAATTTCTTTAGTACATTTTTATAATTTGCATACTTTGTTTCTTCGTGTACTTTACCATGATAAAAATGTTGAGTTTACTGAAAAAAAGGAAAGTAACAGTTAGATGATCAGTGAAATAGTGCGTTCACAAATCAAATTCAAAGTTGTCAAGTACATATTTGAAATACCGATATATGTATGTGTACAAAACTGTTCACAAAAAAATCGATATAAGAATTCTTAATTTTTCTGTTAGTTAATAATGCACAGATATAGAAAATATTAATGTACTTTGGAAGAGGTGTCACTATACTTCTAATACGATATATACGGACCTGTTCTGAAAATCACGGTCATTTCAAAAACAAACCATTAATATCTGACTTGTTAGTGAGTTTTTATTGTAAGTTAAGTTAAGTTAAGTTTTTGTCATGTATAATAGAATATTTTATTCCAACTTCCATCGCTATAAATCGTGAACTTTACAAAAGCAATGATTTAGCTTTTATTAATTTTATGAAATCACCGTGATTTGACATGTCGTGATTTGCAGAACAGGCCCGATAAACTTAAATACCTAAAATTAGAGAATCCAAAATAATATATTTTAACACGTACATACATACATATTTAGTGTGAGAACTTTTGTGGTATGGTCCCTACGGGGCATTTTTTCACTGCTTTCACATCTTTTGGAAAATCTTTTCAAGTATCTCATTCGAGAACTTCGATGGCGTTATCTACAAACAATTTTTTTTTTATTTTTCCATAAATATGTTTTGGCCACGTTCAAGTCCGAATATGTCCATAATTGAAAGATAGGTATCTTCCAATATGGTAATATAGTGTTGCCACAATCCATGTCGATTTACGTCCATTCGACCCCATGCGATGAATCTTAGTTTCGTCGGGCCAAGAAATTTTCTTCCACGTACCCCTGGTGAAGTTTTCGTACGTACGACTATTCGTGCCCTAAGCCCGTTATTTTTAAGACATCGTCCTATCACTCACTACTTCGTCGCACAAATAAGTTGGTTTTCTATTTTACTGATGAGATGGAGTAAATCGTTGTATGTGTTTGAAATTTTTAATTATTATGTATAACTACATACTATGTTTTATGTTTCCTAGGGACAAAGATCAAAATTAATTTTTTTTTAAATCTCTTGGCGGACAATACTGTTCACATATAATTTGTTAATTGTTATCAAAGACGGCTTTTACACACGCATAGTTTAGTTTGCAAAGTTATGAGTTTGTAAGGGAGAAGGGAAGAGCTACCATTATATTTTCCATTAAAACATCATTAATTCAAAAGTATGTCTTAAAAACCTTCTTTACAATATAATGGAAATTTTAAACAATAGGAACTTACGTGATTTTCCTTGGAAAAAATATAAACACATATTTACTTAAATAAATGAATGTATATTTAAGCACTTTTATTTTTAATTATAAAAATGATTTTGACTACTGTATAATAGGTTGTCTATAAATGCGCCCAGTACCAGTCAGAATTGCAGGTACTTGAAATTTCAACGTAATTATCTTATTACATAGTTTGACTAGTTATATAAGAATGTATATGTACATATGTATTTAAAACCTGTAAATCTGTCTAGTACTGAAACAGAACAAATAATAATTAAAATAAACGCAATGAAGAAAAAATAAATAAACTGAAAATAATAAAAACAGATAGATCATATATTTGTACCTGAATTTTGGAACTCTCTTACATCTCCAATCCATTAATCACAATGGTATATATGCCGGCAGAGAACCTAATTTGGGTCGACTTTTAAGACTTTTCTCAGTATTTTCTACGCAACAGCGTTCGCTAACATCATCAATATTGATTGCATTCTCTTCATTTGTGTAATTCTCACTTCTTTTATTTGCATTTTCCTTGGTTACGTCATAAGAATCAATGAAGTAGCGTGTGCAGTTTACATTTTCAGCATATTCTGCAGAGGTATTAGCCAAAGACAGTCTTGAAATTGTTTCGCTATTTTTCAGTTTTTCCAATTTTGTTGCAATTTGTGATTCTCTATGTTTTTTTGCATTGCAGAAAATACAGTTCTTAGTGGTGCATATGCTGTTTCGTTCAATTGCAGGGCATACAAACTCATGACGCTTATCACACTTTGGATTTTTAAAGGATTAAATAAAAATGTAACAGTAAAAGTTGGTATTATTTATGAAAATTATTGTGTCAATAAGAAAAAAGTGATTCGTAGTTTTCAGGTGATCTCTTTTGAGCTTCAAGACTTTTTTTAAATTTATTCATATTGTTGTAACTTTCCCCTGGGATATTATTAATTGAAGAGTATTAGATATATTAGATAAATTATTATACTAAATAGGTTAGTTACAAGTATAACTTCCTAAAATGTTAGACATACATACATACATATGTATGTATGTATGTATACAAATTCCACCAGTACTTTTAAATTTATAAATCATAACGTACACTACCTCAATTTTACCGTGACTTAATCTCTTATTTCTTTTCCCATGTATTTCTTTATATAGGTGTCTTATAACAACCTTGATATTCGAGACAGAAAAGTATGTATAAAGTTTAAATTGTGGTATTTACTTCTAAAGTATATGTTCTGTGTACTAAGAATCCACTTTACTTTTATCAGATCGGTTGTTATAAATATGTGGAATATTTTTGAGTTTTTTCGCTTCGGTTATAGTTTATTACAAAAAAAAACTTACCTTATCAGCCATTTGACAAAACCCTCTTAAAAAATCTGTACAGAGTTGAGCAGTATTACTCAGTTTCTTATGCAGATAAGGGCAGTCATTTCGAACACAAACTCCTTGAAGGAAAAACTTGCAAACAGGCATTTTTGATAACGAAACATTATGGGACAACAAACAGTCGGAATTTAGACATTCACCACGTAAAAATCTAAAAATAAACATATAGAAATAATTAATTGAGAAAATGTATAGAGTTGGAGTAATTTTTCTTAATTCATAATTGTATTAAAACTTACTTGCTGCAAATTACAACCTGTAATTTGTTATGAACTTTAGAACATTTTCCTCTTTCGAATGCAGCACATTTTCCAATGCGTTGAAAAATAGGACATGGAATATTGGTTTTAACCAAACGTCTCATTAATGTTTGCAAACTTTTTTGTTTGGCGTTGTGCACGTAAGCTCGAGACAAATGATTTGTTGTTCTTATTAAAACATTTTTTGCAGAATTAGTGGATATATAGGTGTATCCGCCAATATCAATACGCTTGCACGTTGAAGCTTTAAAGGATGTTTTATTTGTCGTACGATTAGGGGAAGCGTGACCACAGTTTGTAACTCTAGTTAATTTAAATTTATTATGGTCCATTACATATTTATTACCTCTAACAAATATAGTTAAACCTTGATTTGTATTTATAGATGGGCTTTCACGTAATGTATTTGAATTAGATAATTTTAATGCTCGTGCGGTTTTTATGCCTTTCAATTTTAACGAATTTCTTGTAGACTTATAAAGAAGACCATTAATGTTCAGAACTTGCAAGTTTTTGTTTTTATTTATTAACAGAGATCTTTTATTTATTGCAAACGCATTTTCACTTGGCGAATTTCTTTTCAATGCATATCGGCCCACGAAGGATGTTCTTTTAATTCTTGGAGTTGGAGGAAGTATAGGTTTTTTTCTAATGATGCGATTATCCAACTTATACTTTGTGATTCTATTTTGAATATCGTTAAAGCCAATTGTCCCCAATTTATTAAATGTTTGTGGTATAACAGGAGCTTTTCGTATCAGCTTTCGTTTGCTTAATACTAACAATGGCTGCAGTGGAAATGAAGGTTTCGCAATTCTTAATAGGTGATCATCATTTCTTTTTAAAGTTTCACGTATTAAACGATTCTTTGATTTACAAATAATTTTACGCGGTTCAATACATTCACTTTTTTCACATATGGAATTTATTGCGACGTTAGCAGCCTGATGAATCGGGTAATTTTCTGACACATTTTCTGCAACTTTTTTATGCTGCTGCAGATTTTGATTATCCTGAATTTTCCGTAAAAACGCTGGATTCATATGAATTGTGCTTCCGTACTTATGAGCTTCCAAGAATAGTGGATTTATATGAGCATTCTTAGGAATTATATTTGATCCTTGCAGCGAAGTACTTTCTTGGGTTGGCAGTTGTCCTTTAAAATTTGGATTTATATAAATCCTTTTATTCGATTTATCAGCTTTAGTATGTGGCAGCATAACTCGTATATATGAATATCCTCTCGAAAAAGAATGATTAAGAAAATTCTTGTGCCCAAAAAATTAATTTTTATGAAATGAAATGAAATTTGAAATTTCACATATGACACAACAGTGATGGGAACTGAGTTTTACATTTCACCATCAAAATCACACATCCATACAAATTTTTCGAGTATTTTTTTTCTTAGTACTCATTAGGTACTTACTTAAGGTACGGTCACACTTGGCAAACATTTGCCCAAAAAAGCGTAACCACTCAATGTTTGTGAAAAACCATTTGATTCAGGCAAGTGTTTCTTAAGTTAAACAGTTTCGTAAGCAACTAATATACAACGTCATTGATTCCAACATTATTGGACACTATTTAACGTATCTGAATTGAAAGCTTTTTCATTAACATTTTGTGGTTACGTTTTTTGAGCAAATATTTGCCAAGTGTGACCATCCCCTTAGACGCAATTTACACTGTGCCTTTTCTGCTTGCATGTGTAAGCAGGCTTTTTCAGTTCGTTGGTGAGAGGTGTTGAGTAGCATGCGGAGTAAAATAAAAGGCATGAAATGAAAATTCGAGGTGATTTTTTCGTACTCTCAGCACTCGTGCTTGAGTTTTCCTAGGGGGTTTAAAAGAAAATTGTCGAAAGAAGGCAGGCTAAAAAGGCATAATGTGAATGAGGTAGTTTACACGATACTAATTTTTATGCCGCACAATTTTTGTTTTTTTAAGAACACACGAGACTAATTCATCCAACATAAAAGTGTATACGTATACACAGCTTTTTGTGTGTTAGTGTTTTTCGTATTCATTTAACATTTGCAGCTTTTTAAGTTGTGTATGTATTGGTTTTGTGCTGCTAATGCGGGGTTGTAGCTGGTTGAAAAATTATACCAAACACAAAACCCCTCTCTTCGCCTCTCTCACCCATAAACTGTCATGCTATGCCAGCACAATTAATCCCGTGTAAAGCAGCGCAATAGGATCTTAGGGCCTAATTTTGTAAAACGCAACGCACAGTAATCATGCTGAAAAATAGTATAAAAAAGGGATGATCGTATCCCATCACTGTGACAGAATATAACGAAGTTGGCTTGAGTTGAAAATGTCGAGCTGCCAGACTGAATATTATGCTGCAGGCACACGTCCAACTTGAACTTGATACTCAATGTTCTTTTCAATATAACGTCGGTTGGTTTCTGGTTTGCTGCAGCCATAATGTATTTTGTATATACTGTGCAGCAAACCAGAAACCAACCGACGATAAGGTGCATTTGTGCTTATATGTAGTAAAACTTTGTAAGTCCGCTTTTACAATTGGAAAATTGAAGGGCAGACATTTTTCTAATTCTTTTTTGATCTTACCCAAACCTTTTACAATTGGGAAATTAACAGATAGAAAAATTATAGTTTGTTTACTTCTTCACGTTTGCTACTCACATACACTTACACATAAATACATACATATGTCTTGATGCACACTCACTACACACTCTACCCCTTCAACCCCTCACCCTCAAACTTTGTTAAAATTATACCAAAAATTTAGGAAATATATATAAGCTATGCATTTTTTTGTGTGTATACTCGGCTCAGTTCGCTTTGAAAAATATATACGTACATACTTTCGATGTCAACCAAATGTACTGAAAAATGTATTTTAACATTTACGTCATATTCAAATTTAAGCCCCGAAAATAGTCACCTGAGACCACCTATTTAGGATTCGCCTTACATTTGCCTTGGTTCCAAAAAAAAAATTTTGTTTTATTTTCGACGAACTTTTTACGTTTCAAATAAGTATTTGCATGATTTTTATGAATTTTCGTTCTAATTTCATCTGGCAACTATATTTCAATTGCTATATATAATTGAAAAATTGTGGCAATATCTACCTTCTTGTTCGTCATTCATTTATCTTTTCATTTTATAAAATAATTTTATCAAGTTGAAAAATCGTTTAAATAATTTTAATGCAATGTAAAATATAGAATTCCTTATTACAGCAAATTAAAGATTATATTTAAAGCATCAGATTTAAATATAATACGAAAGTTCTACAATTCAAGAGAAAACTTTGCATACGATTTGCAAAAGCGACAGCTCAACAAAAAATTGCAAAAACGAAAAGCAGTAGGTAGGTGCAGACAAAAGTTACACAGCCAAGTGAGTATAAGGATTTAAATAAATATTACCTTTATTGGTAATTATTGTAAATTATTAGAACAATAAACAGAGGTTAATAAACTTCACAGATATCAGGTAAACTTGACTAAAATAGTTTAAGATCTAACAATGTGAGATTTCCCCAAATAGAAAATAAGGCAAGTCGAAAGTACGTATGTGTGTGCATGTACATATGTATATTAATATATATGTAGTATCCCAGATAGCATTTGGGTGATCATTTTTGGCAGAAATATCTTACATGATTCTCTACAGATCGCTTTTGATGATTAAAAATTGATTTATTGAAAAAGGATTCACTTATGATTCATCTATATGATCAAATAATGATTTCTTGAAAATAGAGAAACATCATGCAAACCGCATTAATTGCCTGAGTGTTACTTCTCTTTATTAAAAAAAAAAAAAAAAAAAAAAAAAAAAAAAAGGTGATTTATGAAAATTGCTCAAAAATAATCAGCAAATCGTATCAGAACTGATTCTTTGGTATGATTCATCTGTAGGGTACCATTTTCTCACAACGGGAGTATCGTTTATGATCGAAAAATGAGCTCATATACGGTTATTTTTCACGTCAAGCTGATTGACCTGTCACACACGAGACTAATTTTTATGCCGCACAATTTTTGTTTTTTTAAGAACACACGAGACTAATTCAACCGACATAAAAATGTATACGCATACATAGCTTTGTGTGTGTTAGTGTTTTTTGTATGCATTTGATATTTGCTGTTTTTTTAAGTTATGTGTGTATTGGTTTTGTGCTGGTGATGCGGGGTTGTAGCTGGTTGAAAAATTATGCCAAACACGAAACCCCTCTCTTTGCCTCTCACACCAACAAACTGGCATGTTATGCCGGCACAATTGTTCTCGTGTGTGAAAGGCCATTCGGAAACGATTGGATTATGATACAAAATGCTACCTGGGATGTATATACATACATACATATATGTATGGATATGTACACACACATGTACATACACTTAGAACAACTGCAGGCAATGTTTGCGGCGCCATTGTGTCCATATAAACGCAATAAATGCAGTAACAAAAAACGAATCAATGCTTCGTTGGGTTTCAAACAAAAGAATAGGTAAAAAGTGGGATGAAGAAAATTTTGTTTTAGCTGGAGTAGGAAAAATTGAAAAAAAAAAATTACAATAATGAATGCAAGAAGCTTGGTATAAAATTTTCTTTCATTTCATAAAGCAATGGAAAGCCCTTGCGAATCCGAAAGCTCATTGGATAGCGGTACCATGTTGCCGCCAAGCCCAGTTTCAAGGGAACAATTGCAAAAACGTATAGAATCTTTGACTCAACAAAATAAGTAAGTGTCTGTTTTGTACCAACAATATTTAACCCATATTTAGATGCATACGAATATTAAACAAAATATGAATCTTATTTTAACTTTTTTAGGGTTCTTAAAGCTGAGCTGGATACTATGAAAATTAAATGCAAAGTTGTTCAAGAAGAAAACCGCACCCTTAAACAAGCATCCGTAATAATTGTAAGCATTGAATTAAACCTTTTTACTATTTATATAATTACATACATATGTGTGTAGATATATTATGTACATACCTATGTGTCATTTAGTAATTTATGTACTTATGGGCCTGTTCGGGAATGCATTATTGCATCTGATAATCTCATTTAGTAGTAGCCATGTTTATAACTCATATTTGTGAGTTATCTATCTACTTCAGCAAAGCACTTTAGCACATTTAAACTTCCATATGCAGCGCGTTGATGCATTTCCGAACCGGCTCTATGTTAGACCCACTTGCACACGCAAAGTTTACTTTTGCAAAGTCTTCTCTCCTTCAAACTCAAGACTTTGCAAATTAAACTTTGACTGCTTTTCCACACGCAAAGTTTACTTTGCAATGTCTTGAGTTTGTAAGAGAACTCCTACAAACTGAAGAATTTGCAAAGTAAACTTTGCGTGTGGAAATGCCGTCCTTGCGTGTGCGAAGGCATCTTACCATTTTTAGATTTTTGTATACATACATACATATCAATATATTTAACTCGGAGCGAAATCGCCTATTGTATAGTTAACACAATATAAACAACAATTTTGAAAATATATACGATAATTTAATAACTTTAAATTAATATCCCAAGCACTAGGTATATATATAAAAAAACCTAACTAGGACGCCACCCAGTTATTCGTGACCTCGACTGGCTGTATTTTGCAAATTTATGATATCAGTTATTTATATTTGTATGTAACAATGACATTCATTTATCAATGTAATGACAATTTTCGTATAAATCATCTCCCAAGTCTTTGACGCCTAAATAACTACAAATTCGGCAGGAGTATCAAAACAATAATACAGTTTTTCCAATATCCCGAATCTGGATGCGCTTAGAATTCATTCATTCATATTTAGAAAAACATTCTAACTTAAAATGCATAGAAAAATTGCATAAAAAGAAGGGGGAACTGCATAGAAAAAGTACAAAAAAAGTAGCATATTTGACTTTTATTTTTTAAAAAGTGATTATCAAGAAGAGAATGAATATTAAAATTTATTTCTATATACTTTAAAAGTTAAGTAAGGTGACAAATACATAAAAAAAATTCAGTTTTACCTGTGTTGATCGGTATCGATATTGCTGTTGAATGAAGTAGGTGTTAGTGCGTTAACTACTAAAGCAGATCATAAGATCGTGGGTTCAAGTCCAGATTCCAGCAAGATGTCAACATCATACATTTTTCTGATGTATATTAATGTGCAAGTATCCGACAGCAATTAACACAAATTATCTATACTAATGTACATCACAATTAGCACGTTAGTATAATCATTGGAATTGAAAAAAAGTTATTGGCATGTCTACACCATTTTTCGTTAAAATTAAGAATATTCTTCATGAAATTGAAAATTCAGAAGATTCCAGATGAAATTTGAATTTGAAATTAAAGAAAATTTCAAACCAATTAAAAAAAAAAAATAAATGAAAATGAGAACATCAAATTAAAATTGGGAAAACTCCAAATAAAATGGAGAACTTGAGACTAGTTATATGCTGGATTTAGCCATATAATAATCTTTATTCCGAAAATGACACGATTTAACTAAGTTTTATTAATTTCAATCAGAGGCATAATTTTGGTAACAGATGAGCAAAAAGTTTTCAATAAATTGAAAATATATTTGACATGAAATAATCCATTACAGGCCAATAATCCTACTAATACTGTAAGTTTGAATGCATGTTTGTGAGTTTTGAGTTTAGTTCCACTTTAACGCAAAAACGGCTTAATGGAATTAGATGAAATTTGTTAAACAAATAACATAAGAGACCCATAATGGGTTAAACCGTGTCATTTTCACAATGGCCTGTCACACACGAGACTAATTTTTATGCTGCACAATTTTCCTTTTTTAAGAACACACGAGACTAATTCAACCGATATAAAAATGTATACGCATACATAGCGTTGTGTGTTAGTGGTTTTTGTATGCATTTGATATTTGCTGTTTTTTAAAGCTATGTATGTATTGGTTTTGTGCTGGTGATGCGGGGTTGTAGCTGGTTGAAAAATTATGCCAAACACGAAACCCCTCTCTCTCTTTGCCTCTCTCACCCTCAAACTTGTTCTCGTGTGAAAGGCCAATAAAAAGTATCATATTAGATGAAATTTGTTAAACAAATAACATAAGAGAACCATAATGGGTTAAACCGTGTCATTTTCACAATAGGTGTGTTCATTTACTTTACTAGTAAAAATTAGTAACGAGAGAGTAACAAGAAATTTTTCAAACCTACTCTCAAAAATGTGAAAAAGTAAATGAACACTTTACTAACTAAAATTTGCAAGTTAAAGTAGTGTTGTAATGTATAGGTATATATGAGTACTCAATAACTACCCCTATGTTTTCTGGACATATTATATGTACATATATTATTATAAAAATGATGTGATTATGATCATTTATATTCACCATTGTCGTGACTAATAAATTATGTGTTAATTCAAATTTATTTGCAAATATATATCTGAACTAATTGAATTATTTGCCTGCTTAGTGCCTATTCAAATTATGCCATTTTAGCCTGCCTGCTTCGACAATTTTCTTTTAATCCCCCTTCGAAAAGTCACGCACATTTACATTAAGACTTTTTTCTTCAAGACTTTTTGACGTTAATACACATGTTTAATGCTGAGAGTACGAAAAAACAAAGATAAATGTCAAAAATCCCCTCGAATTTTCATTTCGTGCCTTTTGTTTTACTCCGCATGCTTCTCAACACCTCTCACCAACAAACTTAAAAAGCCTGCCTGCACAGATAACCAGAAAAGGTCCAGTGTAAATATCGTCTTAGTGTAAATTACCGAGTAGCTAGGTACTCATAATATTTACAACACTAAAAATAACAGCTGATCTGTGAAAATTAAAGAAAAACAAAAACATTTCAAAGGCTGTAGAAAAATATTAATGCATATATTTCATTAGACATATTATTTTGCTTCTGTTGTTGCTAGTTACACAAAAATAAATTTTTTATCTTTTTAATACTTTTTATCGTCTTAAAAGTTTACATTTACTTACAATTTCCAAAATATTTTTATTTTCAACTTAATTTAGAAAATTGTTTTGCAAACACAATCATAAAACAGCTGTTTGAAAAATTATTACAAGTAAAAATTTTACTTGTAAAAACTTGCAAGAATTTTTCTGTCTCTCAATTTTTTACGCTCTTTCGACGCTCTCTCGTTGCAAATTTTTTGGGTTAATGAACACTTTCCAGTAACAATTGTTACAAATTCGTAAAAATTTTTAGTAAATGAACACAACTAATAAAAAGTATCATAAAAGTATCCAGTATGTAAACAGCATGTGTACCGAACTTATTAATATCCATTCCGCTGAATTTATGATGGTAGGTACAGACTTAGCAACGTGTTTATTACCCCTTTTTAGCAATACTCTTTCTGTCTCATCAGCTGAATTAAGACTGCAAAGTAAACTTTCCGTGTCTAAAAGGTTGCATTGTCGGTCGCATAGTCTGTAGTCTTATTTATGATGGTATTCGATGTTTGATGCAAATTTTCGTTCGTTAGTGCAAATGCAAAATATTGTATATTTTCTTTAAAATCCATTAACAAAATACACACAATCCAAAGAAAAGCTACGATATTTAGCATTTGCACTAACGAACGAAAATTTGCATCAAACATCGAATACCGCCAATGTCTTGGTGTTTATGGGTTGCATTGACGTGCATTGTAGGTTGCAGTGTCTGTGACAAAATATTCGAAAACGTGTTGCGTAAGCAAGTTGCAAAGTATGTACCTACCATAAGGTAACAAACATCCAAGCATACAAACTTTCAAATTTATAATTTTAAGTATGTACGATATACATACATACATACCAGAAAATATCTACTTGTATTATTGTATGCACTAATATTAAATGTTCACTATACCGAAATAAAAAAAATCAAATTTTTCATATTTATTTAACGGAAAACATTTTTATGTCTGCAGCAAGCTAAAGCAGAACAAGAGGAGGAATATATTTCTAACACGCTTTTGAAAAAAATTCAAGCGTTGAAAAAAGAGAAGGAAACATTAGCACATCACTACGAACGTGAAGAGGAATGCTTAACTAATGATTTATCAAGAAAACTGGATCAGGTAATTTATGAAGAGAAAAATGCGTAAGATAGAATTAAGCTAATTATTGTTTCTAATACATAATAGCTTCGCCAGGAGAAATGTAAATTGGAACAAACACTGGAGCAAGAGCAAGAGTGCCTAGTTAATAAACTAATGCGAAAAATAGAAAAGCTCCAAGCTGAAACAGATAATAAACAAACTAATCTTGAACAGTTGAGAAGGGAAATGGTTGAATTGGAGAACACTTTAGAACAGGAGCAAGAGGCATTGGTAAATAAATTATGGAAACGTATGGATAAACTGGAAGCAGAGAAGCGATTGTTACAAATTAAGCTTGATCAACCGGTATCGGATCCAACAACACCACGTGATATTACTAACGCTAACGGAGATACTGCCTCCAATTTAAGTTCACATATACAAACTCTTAGATCCGAAGTTATACGCCTTAGGGCTAATTTAGCTGCTGCCGAAAAAGAAACAACAAAGAAACTTCAACAGTTTGCTCAAGAAGAAAAATCTATTCGTGAAGAAAATGCTCGGCTTCAACGGAAATTGAAGCAGGAAGTTGAAAGACGGGAAGCGTTATGTCGCCATTTGTCTGAATCGGAATCATCTTTAGAAATGGATGAAGAACGTTTTTACAATGAAAATATTTTGGCGACTGGTGCACCTTTGACTGGATCAGCTCTAAATGCTCATCGTCAACGTACTATTAGTAGTCCAGTTTCACATAGTCCATCAAATAGCCGCCCTTTAAGTCCAGGCAATTCACAACACAATCGTTGTTACGCTTGCGGACAAGTAGTTGTAGGTTTTCTTGTGAAGACATTGTTAAAGATTGTGCAACGCTAAACAATTCGTTTTTTTCTTATATATTTTTAGAATCGTCGGGCTAGTGAACGTTTTATTAAACCAGCACTGCCTACACCCATGTTGGGCTTAAATACTTCAGCTCCAAATGTTTTGTCTGGTTCAAGTGGAGGTGGTCCCACTGTTGTTGGTGGATTATTTTCAAGTTCCTCAAATGTGGCGGGGCCGAACTCAAATTTCCTTAATTCTTTAGGTAACGAGCGCTTGTCATTTAACTCAGCTTCATTATTAGGTTACAATGCTGCGCCACCAGTTCTACCGCCAACAAGTTCTTCCGCTCAAGCAAATCCCATAAGTTTCAATTTACAAAATACGTCCAACGCAAATATGAATGCCAGTGGTCCAAATTCCGCTTTTACCCCAGCTAAAACAGGTGGTGGAGCCACTAATAATACTTTTGCCCAACCGGCCAGTCCTATGGACACTTCAACCTACAAAGACTAGGAAGTAGAAGAAGAGGAAGCATTAACTGAAACGACATATAATATTTTATTAAACACCATTGAAGCTACCAAGAAGCGTGTAAAATTTCAACGAAATAACCGAATTGATTGTATGTTAAAATGAATTCAATGGTAGATGCTGGGAATTTAAATATGATTATAACCTAATAATGATGACTTTTTTTTAATGAAATATGAATATTAAACCTTTTTGGTATTGTGCAGAAAAAGCATTCTGCAGGCTTGAAAACAATACCTATCTTGGTTCCAATATGATTTCTTTTATAATTCAAACATTAATATACATATATAGCTTTTTATTGTAATTGTTAAAAACAATTGAATAAAAAGAAAAAATGTCTTATCGCAGATTTAAATAGATACATGTATTTGCATAAAATAATATTCAATCAACTACCGAAACTTTAAAGCTATTATTATAAACTACTACATACCAACAATAAGTACTATAAATTTTCATATAAAGATTTGTAGGCATGTCGCCTTTCTTTGTTCTTAAAAATAAAAAAGAAGTATTTGCACATCCATCTTTCATTGTTTAAAAATTATTTTTGTAATCTAAATATAGAGTATAAATCGAGTCATTTAATGATTTTGTATCCACAGTAGATATTTAAAGAAAACTTTTTACTTTAAAAATTCCATTTTATGCCTGTTGTTAAACTATTTTTTCTGTTTTAAATTAAATATTTCAAATTTCTTCGAAAAAAATACTACAAAATCAAATTACACAATTTTGATCTTCATATAAATAATTAATATTTATTTTAATGTTAAAACTTAACTAAACTCTTAGGAATAAAGATCCAGACATCACAACAAATCAAGATTCAATAAAGAATTTAAACAAATTAATGAATTTAATTAATCTGTATTATCTCCAACAAATAATAATACTGGGAATTGTAGTTCATTTGCCACAACGCCTTCACATGGAATCTGTAACACGCTGAAATTCAAAATTATATGGCTGCTATCAGATAATTACTTGATAAATTTGAGGGCTGAATTTTTTTGTACAAAGAAAAGTAAATCCAAAATTTCGAGTTTGTATCGAAAGAGGGTCTGCTCTCTAATTCGAAACGAGAAAAATGCTTTAGAAATTGCATGTTATAAACATAGGGGGGGGGGGGGGGATGTTATTATGTAATTCGATTGACGTTGCAATTCGAACACATTTCCGTTCGATTCGGATTACATAATAACCCCCCAGATTCCAAAGAATTTTCTTTCGTTTCGAATTGCACAGTAGACTCGCATCTTTGTGAATTACAGAATATAAGGTGGCGGGTTTAGTGGAGTCACCTCATATACGTATGCTGTCAAAAGAGCACCTACATCAAGCAATAGTGCCAATTTATCAGGTCAATGCAATCGTCCTGATAATATTCAGGGGTGTCATAGAAACCAATCTTATCGGAATTGGATTAGAAACCAACAAAAAAAATACTTTGGTGTCATGATATCCAATGTTGTCGGATTTTTGTTCAAACTATGTCTAGTGTCGGTTTTAGAAACCGGTCAAAGAAACCAATGTTATCGCTTTGTTATTGGATATAAACCAATAAATATATAAATTTTTAGCAAATATTCAACCAAATTAAAGTTGATAATTTGATATATGATCTAGGATATTTTCGCGAATTTGCGATTTTTACGCGTTATTTCCGAGTTTATAACAACATTTTTAACAGTTTTGAAGACTTATAATCAATTTTAAGGCTTGTTTCCCATTTTGCAACTTCTCGCGAATTTTCGCAATGATCGCGATAAAATCGAGTTTTTGCCAGTATTCTGTTTCTTAACAGTTTTCGCTATTAGACTTTGCTATTATTCAGCTGTTAGCGAGTTTTTGCGAATTTTTTCCATTTTCGCGTTTTGTACAGATTTTTTTAGCATTATTTAGAGTTATAGCACTTTTTAATAAAATTATGGCTTGTTTAAAATTTTGTAATTTTTCGCAAATTTCTGTTATTCTTGCAAAAGATGTAATTTTTTCCAAATTTTTTGGATTTCTTCATTCATTTTTACTTAAAGCTTAACATTTAAAATTTTTGCAAGCTTTTGCGAATTTTCGTAGTATTTTGCTTTTTCTCTCACAGTTTTAGCTAGTTTAAGTGCCGGTTCACACTTGCAATTTTTGTTGCAGCAATTCTTGAATATGTGTGAGAGTGTTGAAATAGAAATATATACTTTTTGTATTCCTCTCTCGCTCTTTTGCACTAAAAAATAATAAGTTGCTGCAACAAAAATTGCAAGTCTGGACCGGCACTAAGCAATTTTAGTTTATTGATTGCTTCCAATATTGCGTGATTTATTCCAAATTTCACCCTTATTAGAGTTAAAGAATATTTGCATAAGAATATTTTAGCGTAAATACCATAATTGACAAAATTTTCAAACAAAAACTTGCATTAGAAGCCGTAAACAAATGAACAAAAACATAAAAAATCTGATTCGAACATCGAACATATTTGTATTAAAAAATAACAAAACCGACTTGTTTTCATGACACCAAATGAATCCAATATTGGTTTACAAAACCGATAATCAGCAAAACCGACTTGGATTCTATGACAACACCGATTCTGTTTTCGTGTTTGAGCTGTCAACAGTTGTTTGCACCATATACTTTAGTTCATGTTTGTGTGTGTTTCTGACAACTTAAACACAAAGTTGTTTTTTGTATTGCTGTATTTTTGTAGAGTTGAATAGACCTAATAAATAGGCCTTGTGTCAACTCAAAGCTCAAAAAAACGCATAAACATTTTCTCACCAGCTCTAAATCAGGGTGACCTTTTTTTTTTCGTCTCTATTCTGTTACTCCAACTGTTTTTCACAATAATTTGGCCAGTTCGAAGAACTATTACGCCATCACCAATTCACACGATATGTCGTGCTACAATTTAAGAGATTCCTCCAAGAATCACGCGTCGATCTTCACCGTTGTGCAGAAAGCCGGAATCCTCAAAGTCCTCTCCCGTTTCAATGAGTTTTATTTGGTACTCCACCACGATTTCAAAGTATGCTTTCTTAAAAAGCTAGGTTATTTTTTTTTTTTGCATGCGGTCAGCAACCGACGCCACGAAACAGTAACTCGGTACCGTTAACTGACGCCAACTACTAATCACATGCGGGGGTTGAGACGCAAAACCCTCGAAGACCACTAAACGAACAGTGGCCTGGTTGCATTTACGCAGTAATTGCCAACGACGCTTGATGTTAACTCGCCCAGAGCTGTTTTACGAATGCAGGGTGACCTTAAAAAAAAAAAAAAAAAAAAAAAAAACGACGAGAAAACTACATTAAACTATGTATTTATTTTTAATGTAAATCACTAAAAAAAAAAAAAAAAGGCGCCAAAAAGTGGCAAGGCATTCAAAAAAGTGGCAAGGCAAGCTATAGCTGGTTAAAAATTAAGTTTGTATGTATATGTTTTGAATAAATCATACCTTTTGATAATACGTTTTATATGGATTTGTAGAAAATTAGAAGAGAATCGCCGAGAGTAGAAATAAGACTACCAAAACATTTCTTTGCAAAATCAAATCACCAATCTAGTTGAAAAATCGCCGCATTTGGCTAAAAATCGCCTTATATTACAACCCTGTCTCTGATGTTTTTTAATTCTTTAATATAGCAATCCCATCAACTAATCAAATGAAAAACAAAGAAGAAAGTTAATGAAAGAGAAACAACAAAAGTATTATTAGCAGAAACTTGGTTTGTTGATTCATTTTTTGCTTTAAATGACGATTTCAGTCCAGTTTATATCTAGAAATTAGTTAAATTCTTATATTAAATAAAAGTCTTTTATGAAATAAATATCTTTTGAAAGTGATTATAATGAATTACAAAGCGTAAATTGCTGTTTTTATATAAAAATAAATTTAAAAAGTTTGTGTATTATAAAAGGATGAAATGAGCAGTGCGTCCGTGACCTTATTAAACCAAAAAAATTTCACTTTCCCTAGAAAGTAGATCAGCATACCTTCTATCAGCACAAAAATATTAAAAAATTCAATAATAATATATTAAAATATTCAATAATCATGAATGAACGGGAAGAATTAAAAAATACCATAGATAATGTTCCAAAAATAAAATGTGAAGAAAATACCTGCCAAAATGATGTTTCTAGTTACAAGGAAAAAGAAGATATTGCTTCAGTTGACAACATAAGTGAGTGGAACGTTGATGATGTAGTACAATGGGCTACAAAAGTTGTCCAATTTACTCCCGCTGTCATTAAATGCCTTCAACTTGAAGCGATTGATGGACAAGTATTATTGTCACTAACTGAAGAGGATGTAAGAGATTTTCGGTACAGACTTGATTACAATTTACGTTTCGGAGAACTTAAAAAGTTATGGCAAAGCATTCTTCATCTTCAAAAAAGTCAGCACTATCAACGCTTCAATGTGCATTACGCACATTCCCTGCACACAAATAAGATACTTCACAGTAAAAACATTAATAATAAAAATAATCTTAGCATACGAATTGGTTCGGCTGATGGATCTCCTCTACATCATAACCGCCATCGAACAGCGACTTCATTCCCTGCAGTCGCAACAGCAGTGGCTTTCAGTTGCAGTTGTGGCAATATAAACTGTGGGACAATTTTGGATAATAACGCATATAATGATTGCGAAAGCTGTGCTCTTGAAATGTCATCTGCATCAGAGGGATGTTCTGCTAACATTCCATCAGAGTTTTTCAAGACTTCAATTAGTTTAGGTAATTTTTATACACGCATTAATTGTTTGCTCCGAAACTTACCCAACACAATAGGCTATCGTAACGACACAATTTTAAAGTTGAAAAAATGGGCGGATCCACGCCCATGCCCATTAAATATTATATTTAAAGTGTTTCTACCTGGCCGATTTTTGCGACACTTAGCATATACCTTGAGCTTTGAAAGTGGCGTCATGTTGAATTTAGAAAAGTGGGAGGACACAAATTTTTGCCAAATTGTGTGTGACCACGCCCCCAAAAACATATAAAGTTGGCACTAAATTTTGAAAAACAAAACTTAAAATTAAATCGACTTCAAAAATAACCACTAAAATGTTAAATATAATTTAGATTAATTAGTTCCAGAGATATTACGTTATCGATTTTGTCGTATCTTTTTTAACATCTTAGCATATTTGAGTGCAGCACACCCCAGTTATTGTAGGACGAAAAATTGTGTATGCCTGTGTTATGCATTCGTCTGTATAGGGAAAACTTTTAACATTCAATGTACAATACATGTTATGAATATACATTTTCAGGTTACTCTTTTGTTGTAACGTGGATAACTTCATTTGTTATGGTCATCGTACATGAGAGAGTGCCAGATATGAAACGTTATCCTCCGCTACCTGATATATTTCTTGATAATGTACCACATATACCGTGGGCATTTCATATGTGTGAAATCACTGGTACGCTATTGTTTAGCATTTGGACTTGTGTCTGCATTTTCCACAAATATCGGATGGTTTTGCTGCGAAGATTTTTTGCATTAGCTGGCACCGTGTTTCTCTTACGCTGTGTGACGATGTTAATTACATCTTTAAGTGTGCCTGGTACACATTTACAATGCAATCAAAATGATTATGCTATCGATGATACAGGGTTAGTTTATCTTAATAACTAATTAATTTCTTATGTTAAATACTTTTTTTCAGTTTAAGTTTATCCGAAGCTTTGTATTTGAGAATCTCAAGAGCCTACATAATCTGGAGTGGTCTGGGTATGTCCATACAAGGTGTACGTACATGTGGGGACTATATGTTTAGCGGACATACTGTTGCTTTGACGCTGCTGAATTTTTTTATAACTGAATGTGAGTATGTATGTACAACTGACAATAATGCAGTCAGTTACTCTTATAAATTTACTGAGTTTTTCGCTTGACGTTTAAGCCTACATAAATGTATACCAGTATGGAAACATGTGCAAATTTTGCGCACTTCATCTAGATTTTTGTCACTTCTTTACGCCTTTGATGCTTTCTTCAAAAATATTTTAGTAAAGTAATTTAAATATCAAACAAATATTTTTTAAACGTTCCCAAAAATTAAGAGAACATGAATGAGCAGTGTTCTGGCGTGATGGGCTTAGAAAATCAAAGTCGTGCGGGAGCAAATTTTTTCCCGTGAGCGTGCATGACTGATAGGTAAAGGTTACTTATCATTACACTTCTTTAATAAATTTTAATCTTCTGTTCAATTACCTTCCGGCCAACTAATTGTTTCCAAGCCTTGTACACAGCTTTTGCTCTTATAATGACACAATCTTGCAGTTCTTAAAATGTTCGGGTACACGCTTCTACCGATTCTTATTAATCTTGTGCATACCCACCCACGCCTCATCAAAATTTTATACAACAAATTATTCAACTAAACTAAACTTAACCAACAACAAACAAAAATTCTTCATATTTATACATTTTAATACATATATGGAATACCGAAGTACCATACATATGTATATTTATTTGACATGAAGTTTTTATTTTATTTAATTTGAAAATTTGGCTTGTTTTTATGGGTTGAAGTCTACTGATGAGTTCCAAAAGCGGAAACGAAATGCATATAGACAATTGCTTAACCATAAAAACAAGCTAAATTTTCAAAATAAATTTTAATTTTAATTCTATTATGCCGAGTACACACTATGACATTTTGAGACATCGCAGTGGTGTATACTGGTGGCAACGTTTGTCATTTGCGATATTTTTCGTTGTGTGGCATTGAAGATCGGTGTTGTGCACATTTTGAAAATGACACCACAAGAATTGAGTACACATAATGTGTACTCGGCATTATAAGCAAGCACAAAAAAGGTCAATTAAAAAATATGTGTAATAAATGTTTTCCTTGTGCTCCTCCTTTCCTATAGACACACCCCGCAATTTGTACTTTCTTCACACTTTGAGCTGGTTGTTAAATATGTTTGGGATTTTCTTCATTTTAGCAGCACATGAGCATTATTCAATTGATGTTTTTGTGGCCTTCTATATAACATCTCGTCTATTTTTATACTATCACACATTAGCCAATAATCAAGCATTAATGCAACGTGATTCCAATCGTACTCGCATATGGTTTCCCATGTTTAGCTATTTTGAAAGTTCTGTCGATGGCATCATACCCAATGAGTTTGACACTGTCGGGGAAATAGTGGATCAACTAACACATTTGCTTATTGAATTAAAAGACGGCATAATGATGACAGCACATCGTTTTTGGATTGAAGCGCCACACTTGAAAGTATCCTCTCATAATGTTTTCTTCGTTCCCAAGGATATCTTGAGGGCGAAAAAATGCAATGCTGCTACTTCGACAACTGGAACAGTAAGTAATACACCAACAACAAGTAAATCGGATTTCTGGTGTGATGAAGCCAACACAACAACAAATTCAGTGACATCTATATATAGACCCAGCAAATGCGTCATGAATACAGCAAATAATGAAACACAAAATAAGCATTCTTCCAAAAAAAGTATTTAATGCAATTGGCAGCAGAACAGGAGCCATAACAAGAATTCTTCCAAACAAAAAAAAAAAGTATTTGATCCAATTGGCAGCCGAACAAGAGCACTAACAAATCTAGCGCAAATTAAAATTAGATCTTGAATTTTTATTTTTTGTAAGTACTGTAATAGTTTTTTATTTTGAATTTTTTTTTGCGATTTATTATAAATTTCAAAACCTACCAAAGATTTTAATCCTCATGTAAAAGGGACAAAATTAACTTTATTCATTCGGTTTTGATTTTTTATATACTCGTACAATAAATATGTACTATTGTTAAGCTTACATGTTATGTACATATTTATGAAAACATTCCATACAATAATTACTCTAGAATAAATTGAAATTAAAGAGAAATGTTTGTTAAACTCTTTTTTTCACAATTGTAGTCTTGAAGTAAAATTATTATTTCTTAATTATTACTTAATTTACATTAAGAATTCATGACATTATGTAGTTGCATGAAACATTTTTCATTTGTCAATAGCAGGCTAGGAGAAGGAAATCAAATTAAAAAATTGGTCTCTTCTATAGCGCTATAGCAAATAACAAAAGTTTCGTGCAACAAATTTCAGGAAATTTCGTTAAAAAAATGCTCACTGTAAATTAGGTATATGACTGACTTTTTAATTATACGAGTACAATGAGTTTTCTTTCAATATAATGGCCTTATCCATAAAAATATTATTTTAAAGATGAATTACACTTCCATAAAAGTTTTGTTTAATTACATTATATAATCTCATTCATAATTGCAAATAATATATCGATGGCTTAATATAAAACGGGCGTATCTCATTTTTTTTTCGAAATCGTGTTTTTAACGTTTTCTTGGAGATAACGTATTATTGCCTCCTCCTTGAAGATCTTAGTACGTTACAGTTAAAAATCAAGGACTTGTGGCCACTTGAAAAATTATTTGTGCATGTAAATGCTTAGGTTTTCTTCAGTTTTTTGATTCTCCTATAAAATATTGAAAATTTGAGTTCCGCCTTTCTTATATTAATATAATTTAATACACATACATACATATATTTTTGAAAATCATCTGTAATAATGAAATCAACTAATGTAGAATTTAAAAAAAGAATAGTTTAAATTTTATTTTTTTAATGATATGTATTTGGAACCAATTTACACGCCAAAAGTTGTTATATATATATATATATAGGATAGTTTATTACTGTAAGCATGGAGAAATTTCTAGCAATAAAATGACAAACACTTTACCTTTATTTAGAGCTTTTTTCTATTTGTCGTTCATTTCAACCCATTCTATTTTAATAATACAAATAATTCTCATCAATATATTCAAATCATCGAATTTTTATTTATAATTATAAATCAATCCCATTAACAAAAGAATTACAAATTATTGTATGTACGTAGGTTAGCATAATTTCAATTTATTTACTTGTAATATAAAAAAATAAAGAAATCTATTTGATTCCAAACTGGTGTACTTACTGTTTTTGTTCAGGTACGAAACTAAAAATAAAAAAATAGGGGTTTCATTCTGTAATGAGAATGCGTTTCGGTTGTCACTGTGCATTTTACATTTGTGAACAATCCGAATGAATCTGCTTCGCACTGGTCCCATAGATCAAAAAAAAAATAATAATTTTTGATATTTTTTCATATACAAAGTTGTTTTAATATGTATTTCATTTAATTTTTTGTTTAAAAACATTTTAATAAATATTGCTTATAAATAATTGCTTAGTGTGTTAAATTCCTGTGTTTCTGTTTTGAAAATAAATTAAATCAAACCTACAACTAATATTAGAAGAATAACTACGAGTACTATGCACATATTATTTAAGGCTTGTATACGAGTATGTACATCATTTTGAAAAAATCCATAGATTACGTACATATGTATATACATACATACATACATACATATGTATGTATGTATGTACAAACAATTGTTTTCCTAATTGAAAGTCGTTCTCAAAATGAAATTTTTGATGAATATAATGATATTTATAATATTTTCGTTTTATGATATTTTGGGATGTGAGTATGTGTGCAATTAATTATTCAATACTTATTTTGGTTTACGAGTAATTTTTAGGAATTGATTTTGTATGTCATCTAAAGCTTATGCCACATTTTTTACTTATTTGGGGGGTGTGAATTGACGCAATGGAAAGCAACAGTGGCACATCGTTTTCGGAAAGGTTAAGTGCTGTTGTTACCGCACTCAAAGAACAAAAATCTGTCTCAAGTAAAAATGCAGCCAACGTCTCAGAGTGCAAATAGATTTCTTGTAGTTTAGATTCCATAAATGATAGACACTGAAAAGTTATAAAAATAAATACATACATACTACGTGAATATTAACAATCTCCATGGGTATGAATGTTTGTACTTATTAATTAATTTAAATTTTACCTCGTAGGCTGGAATACCAGCAGTGTTCATTGTCTGTACAGTTTCCAGCATTGTAGAGACTAACTGGGACATGCCAACGGGAGAGCTTTGTCCGCCGGCATAAGGAAAATGTTGAGCTTGTGATGATAAAAGTTTGACATCCCAATTTTCCATGTCGGCTATAATGGCAATGTTTTCAGCGGGCAGTGATATCAATGAGGCAGAATGGGCAGCAAGTGAAAGATCTTCCCTTAAATTCATCTCCCATTTTTTAGGTGACGCAAGAGTTCCCTTAAATATGGATGTACATAAATAGCGAATGCACAGAATTAAAAAAAAATCCATACGAATGTTCTTACCTGTAGTACCATGTCAGGTATATAATGATCGTTAACGCTTAAAAATAATGAGGGCACAAAGCCGACTGGTAACTTCATATCGCCAGGAGGTTCCTCCTCTTGCGGTAGTTCTTTTATGCCGGGTATAGGCAACTTTAGTAGATGCATTGCCCCATTAACTGTAGCACATTTCGCCGCTACAGATGAAATGGAACCACGCTGAGATAAAGGTTTCTTTTGATTCGTAGTGAACTGTTTCCTCCGACCTTCTTTGGGTGATGGAGGAAAAGTATTCGATTCACATCTTTCTATTTCGCGACTACGTCCATAACCACTGTCGCTTTTATGCTCCTCACTGAGGATTACATCATCGATACGCGAATCCTCCTGACCGCTATGAGGAATCGATGATACGAGTGTTTGTACTGAAGTTTGGGAACTGACTGTGGGTATAGAAGGTGTTGATGGCGGCGCGGTTGTGTTGACGTTGGAATTAAGGTTGCTGTTTGTAAAGCTGTGCTCTTCATCTGTCTCAAATTCGAGTTCCGTGGCATTGGAGGGTGTTTGGTAGGCATTGAGTAGACCTTTGCAAACCATGCAGTTGTTGGCAACGCTATTCGTTGTTGGAGTTGTTTCTGCTGCTGTTGCAGAGAATAGAGGGAATGTATTTTTATTATTTCCGGCTTTTGGTGTTTGTTTTGCCTGTTGCACCGCCGATGTCTGTGAATTATCAAGATGCGTAGATATTAATGAACCTCCGCCACTTTGTAATTCGAGCTTAGAACATTTGTCCATTAGCAAATCGTAGTTGGACATAAGCAAGTTCTTACTTTTCATGTAGTTGGTAACAATTTGGGGATATTGTTCAAAATTGAACTTCACTCCTGAATGCTTTTTGCTTGTTTGTTGATGAGTGTTCGTCACTGGACTGTGCATGTGCTGATGGAGTGGACAAAGCAATTGATTGCTACTTGTTTCTTGTGTCGTCAACGATATGGAAGGTGATTCATTAGGTTCCGATTGTGTCAAGTCTTCGTTACTTTTCTTAATATTCACCAATGGCTCATTTTCGCCCAATACAAATACAACGCCAGCAGCAGCATTTCTATCTTTGGTCATGCGTATGACATGGTCGCGTTCGATATTTTTCTGACACAACTCAAAATGAATTTTTTCTTCCAAGCAAATGTTTTCTTTTATGGGTTCAATACCCCACGTCATTCGTTCACCTTTGCCCATACTGTTCTGTGTAATGAGATCTGATAAAGAAAGCTGTTGAGATTTCTCCCGTTGCTGTTCTCCTTGCACAACATTGCTCTGTTCTTTTTCATTTAAGCATTGTTTTATTTTGTTTAAATCATTTAAACTTAATCCCTCTTTTACCGATGAAGAGGTCATGCCCCAAAAGAAAGGTTTTTTCTTATGTAAATTATCATTATCTTGGCATTTTAAATTAGTGTTTGTTTCGTTCGGAATGGGATCTATTTCTATGGCTTCCATAGCACCATCTTCATCTAGATGCGAGTCTTCGACACTTAATTCGACATTGTCAGGAGTAGTTACAGTTAAACGTATTCGTCCTTCAGTTTGGCGATTATTACTTAATAGTTTTTGTTTCGATTGTTGATATTGCTGAACGGAATTTTTTTCAATGCCCGTATCCATAAGGTAGTTACCAATGCGTAGTTCTTGCTGTACAAATCGTGAATCTCTAAATGCCAAGACCGTGGGAATCTCATTCATTTTATATGTTCTTATTACTTCGTCTGTCAAAGTGTCATCACATTCATATTCTTCATCGTCATCTTCATTCCTTTCCAACATTTCGTCATCGAGTGCGCCAACCATGCTGGTAAGATTTTGTTTACATGATGACGTTCGTGTTAGCACTCCCTCCGCTCTGTTTTGCAACATAACAGGCGATTTCCTAATGAATTTACTAGATTTTTTTAGTGGCTCGTTTTTATTTTGTGCCACAATTTCTTGTAATCTCTCTTTGATAAAATCTTCTTTTTTTGAGGATCTTCTGATTTCTCCGCATCTTATGAAGTAGGTGAGTACGTTTAACAGTCTTTCAACAGATAACTTTTCGGTGCCATAAATTATAGTGCGAGCAAGTCTGGGGGGTAACCCGACGGCACCAAATAAATCACCCATTTGAGCCCACAAAGCGTTGTAGGGATGTTTTTGTGAGACCTTAAGGAGTTTAGCTCTTTGTGTGATTGCGCCCGTTGAAGATGATGAATTAAATGGCGAAACAGTGGGAACCCAGCCTAAATGATGTGTGAGAATAGCCGTAAGCAAGGTGCTTATAAAACTGAAAAGATAATAAATAATATTGCGGAAATTTGATTTGAAGATTTAACTTTAATAAACTTACAAATTTGTGTCCTTAGTATCAGCAAAAGACAATAGCCAACATAGTTCTTTTATAAAACGCTCTGCTACATTTTTCGAGTATTTGCTTCCACTTGTAGTAATGCTCAACCATACTGGGCATTTAATTCGAGGTGCAGTAAATAAATCCAAAAACCACTGCTGAGTATCTTGCCAGTTATGGAACATTATTTGCAAAAAATTACTGTGATGTATGTAAGCTCTCTCGGTGCTGGCCCTTAGACGACACAGCATGCTTTCCAATAATGCTATGTGTTCACTGCAGAATAATTCCATTTCCTCTTCAAACGATTCACTCATAGTTATACATACAGCAAGTCCGATTCGTGCTCTTCGTGTGTTCGATTTCAAGCCATGACCATATTCCCTTTTCTTACCCATTTCAGGATTACTACGAGATTCGTTAGCCGAATAATTATTACGAGAATTGTTAACTGCCAAATTCATGCCTTCGCTGCCGCTATGAGTGGTTGATGTGATGGGAATATTGGAGTAATTGTCTGTGACATAACCGATCAAATCAGTCATAGAGTTTTCATTTTCAAATGAAGTCATAACATTACGTGATATACGTCTTTGCAAACTGCTATCGCTGGACTCTAGAAGGTTGCTGCTGCTGCCCGGACTGCTAAAACCAAAAAAATTTGAATCTATACTAAACTTTCTTATACGTTCGGGATCGGATGTTACGGAACCCAAACTGCTGCGGGTGGAATATTGATAAGATGCGGACCATTGATCGCTAGATAACTGACCACGGCTGAGAGCCGAGTAACCCGAATCATTTCCAGTGCTATACGTTGAGGAAAACCGTATTCCGCTATCTGCCGCACTCTCACTACCAGTGAGCAGTGACTGTTGATCAATTGAGGGCACGTCTAATGGTGAAGAAACTGTTGAAGAACTGAGATCACTGGTTGTCAGACTTACATGGCGTTCAATACCAGCTGCAAATGGCAAAGAAAAGGAATTCATGGAAAATCCATCTATGGAGCCATGTTCGCTACAAATGGACGTTCGTGGAGTCGCGAGACTATTTGTGGATAATGTGGAGTATGGTGAATGACTATTAGTTTGCTTGGTTGGAGTTAGAAAAACTTGAGAACACAGAAGTCTGGAAGGCTCTTCCAGCCAATGAACCTTTAGAGATGTACCACGAAATGACATAGCCAAAGCACCAAATACCATTTCGCCCACACTTGAAATATCCGCAGGGTTTGGGCGATTGTGCTGTAAAAGTAAAACGGTGCGAAAATAAATTTTATATATTGAAATCATATTAAATGTAATCCTGCAATAACATTTAAGATGTGTTATTTTGAGACAGAATTGCTCGCTCGTAATGCGTACCTTGTAACCATATTCTTCACATACTTCAATAAAACATCCATTGGAATGTCCTTTGTTAGATGTTTGTTTTGTGCTATTAAAATCTAAATTGTTTCTGTAATTATTATTATTATTATTGTTATTAGCAGCGGTAGCAGTAGAGTTTCCTCCCATTGTAGATTTAACATTATGTCTGTTGCTTATGTTTCCATTTTTTTCCTTTAGATACACTCTTTCCAAAGCATTTGAGTCGAAAAGTAAACGTCTCCCTCGAGAATCACACTCACGGTATACCAATATTCGCACTTGGCTCCCATCAAAAGGAAACTGACTAAAAAGAAATTATATAAAATGCTTTTATGTATTAAGACGTTCTTCATAATTAACAAACTTTACATAAAGTTTTAATTAGCTTATACCTTCGACTTCGAAATTTTAAATCATACAGCCAGGTACTTATTTTCGCAATTTATGGCTAAATTATGGATGGCAATCGAACTTCAGTTGCCTTGTCAACTGGCAACGCAACCGAAATTAAAATTATTATTATGTATGCCAACTTTCTCCACTTGCCTACAAGCTATCAACAATGCAATTATGACAGATTGACAACTGAAAATAATTACCCTTATTCCACTTGTCGACATCGACATTACTTTAACACGATACCAAAATATTGGGGCTTGTGTAAACAAGCGTTGTCGAAAACAAGCCCGATCGCATTCAAGAAATAATTAGTTTCTCCTTCCCAAAGGAGTAGTTGAGTAGTTTGTTTAAATTGTTTTTTTTGTTTGTTTTTTGTTTAGTTGGACCTGGTTATTATTATTATTTTAACCATTCTTTTTTTCTAACTTTAATTATTATGTAAACGGCTGGGGAGCCATGAAATGTAATGAAATGTAACGAAATCATATATTATTTTACATATTTATGTACATATTATTTTCATATATTAGTTTTTTAATATTCTTGGAACTTATGAAATTGAAGTTCTACTCTTTATTCTTTTTTGTTTTATTTTTTCTCTGGTATTAATATTAAATATTATACTGGTATATCATTCTTACTAATTTTAATAAGATGTAGTTTTTCTGTGTGCCACCCTAATGTAATAAATTGTTCGGCCTTATAGGCTTTATTATTACTGAATTGAAAATAAATGAAATGAAATGAAATGAAAAATAATTTTATCCCCTTTTTAATTTAAACTACGCAGAAAGTAAAAATTTGTGGCTGCCAATATTATTGCAATTTTGGCTACTGAAATTAACAGTTGTTAGTTGGCAACTGGCAACGCTACTAAAGTTCGGTTGCCATCCATAATCGAGGCATTAGAAAAAATCCCTGCATATATTTGGCCTAATTACTAGTGTCGTATTTCGACTTCGACTACAACGATTTTGTACTAGACTAAAGAACAATGCAACATTTTTGCCTTAATCTAGTACAAAATCGTCGTACCCAAAGTCAAAATACGACACCCGTAATCCGGCCCATTATTTAATTTTATTAAAAAAAAGAAAACAAAAATCTCACTTACATAAATTTTTTAAATAGGACTGAATATACAGCGTTAAAAACGAATCGGACAATACATATTATGTATATGTGACCTTCTCCGAGAAAAGGGACCTAGTGTGTCAAAAAACGGGAGTGTGTCAAAATCGATCAAAATGAGAAAAACATTAAAATTTTATTTTTAAATGCGTTTTTCTCAAAACTTCATTTTCACACACTAGGTCCGTTTTCTCGGAGAAGGTCACATATAGCATATATGTATGTATGTGTGTATGTATGTCTAGGCTGCCCAGAGAAGCGCCGGTGTGCCGAAATTCAATCGGCTTTTTATACAAATGTACATATACATATACGCTTATACATTTCTCTCTTGTTTCTCTCTGTGGCCACCTCTGATGTATGTATATATAGAGTATATTAGACGGTCCCAATTTGTTAGAACATGAATATCATGGGCTCCAGAGGTCGCTGTAGACTTGAAGACTTTTGAGATACACTACCGATCAGGGGATTAGAACCACATAAGTTTGGTTTTTAGTACGTTATATACTTTTAATTAAAAAAAAATGGGCAAGACTGGGAAAGATCCAAAATAGACTTTCATTTTTCGGAAGAAAATTACTATCGGACCATTGCACGTTAAGTTGGGCAACGTCACACAACTAGGATCGGATACTTGAAAACTATGGAAATAATTACAAGGGAAGTATCCCAATCGCATTTAACTCCAATTGAAAAGGGATAAACCTTGAGCATGACGTGAAGCTGTGCTCTTCCAACACTAAAAGTTTGGGCTCAAATTGGTATCCAGGAAAGTATGGAAACGTTGTAACAACTAATGGCTCTTTTCAAGCTGCGAATACTTAAAATTAAAGAAGCAAAAAATTGCTCAGCCTTGCTAAGTTAAGGATTCCCCCCCCCCATTTAGGGGTTTTTGTTGCATTTACGGATAATTTTAGGGGGTAAAAAGTTGTTAAGGGGAACTTTAAGAGCGAATGATGTTATTTGGGGGAAGATTTTAGGGTTTACTTTTTCAAATAAATAATTAAATTAAATTAAAATTTTCAAGCAGAAAAATGGGCAAATTAAAATTTTATAAAGATTTAAAAGATGTTATTTCAGTATTTTCAAAAAAAAAATTATATTTAGAAGTTTGGCAAACGAACAAATTAATGTAGAAACATTAACAAGCTTCGATTATGAAAATTTTCCAATTTCACCAAAATGCCTTAATTTTGGATACAATTTTCAACCGAAATAATATATTTTTCATCTTAGGGAAAAATGTACTGAAAATATTTTTGGTAGGAGGGCCATATTGAGTTTTGATCACATGTTCGGTTGATATAGTGCCGCAAAGGAAGAAACACACATACTACATAAAGGCCCAATATTTTACTGAACAAGTTAAATATTAATTTTGGGAAAAAGTGCGATAAAAATACTAAAACTTACAACCCATCCCACGATGTCGTCAAAAAACGTTCGACCGATTACTTAGTGTATATTTAAAACAAAAACAAATTTTCTTTTTTTATTGTTGTTTTCAATACAAATTGTCGATCGAACGATTTCTATTAACATCGAGGGCCATGCCATTAATATAAAAAAAAAATCCACAAAAAATACAAATTATAAAATTAAACTCGAGGTAGAATTAAACCAGGAGAGAACTACTGGATTAAGGGTATAACAACAATTTGTTCGCTCAGTTCTCTATACACAGAACCGACAATCAGATGAATACTGTCCAGGGGGTCCATTCCAAGACTATTCAAACAGGCACCAGAGGGCCGAACATCAATCGGCTTCTTATACAAATGAATACACATACGCGAATACATTTCTCTCGGTATTCTCTCAGTGGCCAATAAAATTACAATTCATTTTGAAAATTGTACTTTTTTGTGAGAAAATTAAAATGAGAACAAAAAATAAGGCTAAATAAAATTCATGTTCATATCGAAAAATTTTAAATCGTCCATTTTTATTTTTTTCTTCTAAATTGTAGAATGTAGTTTTAAAATCCGTACTCACAAGAAAATTTGTGAAAACGATGTGGAAGCCAGTCCCTCGTTTCTGTAACGAATGTGAGAGCTTTTCGAGTTGAACAAATTTATATATTTTTTTGAATCTTTTGCTAGTTTATTTAAGGTTTTATATGAATAACCCTGTGTAAAATAGGACAAACAATATAATTATTTAATTTTTCTCGATGGGAGAACTTCTCACAAGTTACAGAAACGAGGCTACATACATATGTAAAATTATATTATATTTTATAAAAAAAAAATCATTACTACTGCCTTGATTTTCATTTCTTCATCCAAAATAAGAATAATTTAGTTTATAAATACAATTAATAATCAGTAGTTGAAAATTAAAAACAAAATGCACAAAAGAAGTAATAAAATCATTTCACGCTCCTTTTAAACGTTCGACTTTGCTTTATTGAACATTTACAATCGTAGCGTATCGTAACGTACTAGTACATATCAGAGAGCTGTATGAGTTGATTCACTTTCGCTCTCCACTCACTATTACAATGCTTTTGTTTTGTTGCCTCTCTAACAACTGACTGTCATTAACTCACTCTCTTTTTTTAAGTGTTGTTAGTAAAAATCAATAAAAATTCTTTCTGTTGTTTGATTGTTTTGTATAGCAATCAAATAACTCACAAAAGCATGTTGACTAGATGAAGTCTTAAGTAATAAAACATGGCGTATTAATTAATAGTCTTTCTCGTATTAAAACAATTTATAAAATAAAATGGGGCTAGCTATTTTATTTTATAATATTACATAAAACTATGTATATTTCTCAGAAGTGGTTTTAAGAAGTATTCAAAACAATCATACTGATTCATTGCTTTAGTGAATCATATGAATGAAAGAGATTGCAAGTAATAGCAATAGCATCATTCATTATTTTAATGTTAAGTGCTAGCTCAATATTCATTTTAGAAAATGCAAAATTATGCCGTTTGATTCGTAATCATGCAGATCACTGGTACATACATATGTACATCATATGTATGTATGTATGTATGTATGTAAGTATATGTATGTGTTATTACCAGGTATGGGAGATAAAGTACATAACCCCCCTTCTCGACAAGCAATAAATATGTTGGCAATATAGCAATAACGCCGGCAGAATAACAGAAAAATATTGCTGATTGCTTTACTTATGTTAAGGCTGTGGGTAATCGTACCTCACAATATGGGAAAAGTCAACAGGAAAGGTGCAGAGCAAAAACACAATTCACTTGTAAATATCTGGTTAATCGAACGAATTTTTATGTTTATAAATTTATAACAATACAAATTATTTTACTACACACGTTTTTAAGAGACTATTTTCCTATTTTATTATACATTCATGTGTATATTTTCCCAATTTCACTAATATTATATAAATGTCAAATGTTATACAGAAAAGTCGAACATAAATTAACACCGAGTTTGACGTTTCACGCTTGCAATAATTGTTAACGAAAATGCGTTGTATTTATAGCTAGTCGAGACGTAGGGTAAGTATTTTTCAATATACATATGTATGGCGGTGGGAACTAAGTCCCCAATGAACTAAGTCCTCAAAGACCGAAATGAACTAAATCCCCAATTTTCGTATGAACTAAGTCCCGACACAAAATGAACTAACACCCCAAAAGAAAAGCGAACTAATTCCCAATATAAGGGAAGTATCAAAAACGATAAATAAAGTAAATAATGAAATGAACTAACTCCCCATTTTGGTTTTTATAATATTTTATTTAAATCAAATAAAAAAAAAATTACATTTCAATTCATAAAAAGTATTCTTTATTAAATTAGGCTGCAATAAAGGAAGTGCCAAAATTTTGTGGTAATATAAGGATGCACATTTCGACTCCCTTATAAAATGTAATAAAGATTTCTTCTTTGCCATATTTGGCCTAACAGCTTGACAGAAGTGAAACCTACCATTATAAGAAAATAATTTAAGAAATGATTTCATTTTAATATTTTAAAAATTACTACTATTAAACGAAATAACTATTGTGTCATTGCATAATTATTCGCAACTAAAAATAATTGTTATTACAATTTAATGCTACAGCATCCTGCAAGTTTTGTTTGTGGAAAACCTGAGCCATGATTACGCTCAACATATTTTTTTGCATGGACACACTTTCCATCTGGGAGTAAATTTACTCTTGCTTTGCAAGATTTTTGTCTACACTCGTATTTGGAAACATCTTTATACACTGTTTTTTTTTATATAAATCATTCTTTATATTTTTTTTTAATACATGATTTTTATTTATTGTATCTTCATATATGAACTAACAATAAGTATTCAAATCTTAAATATAAAAATATAATTAGGCCCGACCAGTGTCGGACATAAGCTTAGTAATAGTTATATATACATACATATAATACATAGTAATCAAAAGGAAAAAATATAAAAGTATTTTCAGGAAGTCCCATTTGGAGTGCTGTGAATAAGAGCCCTTGTATCCCTCTTTTTTAGGCGGATGTGTCCAGTAAAGTTCAAAATATTACGGGCAAGCGGATTAGGATGTGACTCGAGTTTTGTTAAATATTTGCCAGCGTTTTTTGCAATTTCTTCAGTCACTAGTGGCATATTTAAGTCACGATGTATATTTGAATTTTTTTATATACCATGGAGCCGATGTTATTAACCGTAAAATTTTGTTTTGCCTTCTTTGGATTCTCTCGACATTATATAAATCATTTCTTATATACAAAACTAAACTATTTCTTCGGCGGCCGGGAATTATTTCAAAATCCATTTTAATGTTTGCACCTACACGTTTTATTACCAAATGATCATTGTTTCGAGAAAATAAATAATCACTTAAAACAAAGAATATATTGAGAACTTTTAACTAATGGGTTTTAAATTATATTTTGCATTTTATTTTACTTTTAACAAAATGAACTAATTCCCCGAAAAATTATTTTGGGGAATTAAATAATTTTTAAAAAATGAGGAATTAGTTCATAGTGAACTAAGTCCCAAAAATGTAACGAACTAAACTCCCAAAAATATGAACCAAGTCCCCAAATAACGTTGTTGTTGGCCCTCATATAATAGTTTGGGGAGTTAGTTCATTTTACTCTTGGGGACTTAGTTCCCACCGCCTATATGTATGTATGTATGTAAGTACTTTTTTTATTTAAAATGTTTCCCTTATTTTTTAATTTAAGCCTACAGTTTTTAAAAGTATGAAAGCCTCCAAGTGGTGCAACAAGTTAAATTTTTAGTCGCACTGAGCGTAGCTCTAACCTGACACCATCATGTGATAATTTTAATGCATTTAACATACCTGGTTCTTTACATCCATGACCGACTATTTATTTGTACGTATCTAAAGGGTTATTTTATTTTGCACTCAAGGTGCGAATGAAAGCACAATATAATTAAAGTGGGGGACTTCTTGACTTGTCTATAATTAGAAAGCACGTGAGTATGATTACTCACATCAAGGTATTTTTTTTATATTCTTTATACGATGCAAAAGTACATAAACAACTCCCGAAGAACAAATCAATACGTTGTGTGATAAAATCAATTGATTGTCAAAAATATACACAAACAAATTAAGAAGTTAATTTCACAATTTATATTATTTCGCCCCTTTTTTTTGAAACGAAGTCACACATTGTTGAGAGTGTTTAGTTACGCTTCGTATAAAAAAATTGTTTTATTGCCATTAGTAGAAATGATTGAAAAGGTGAATTATTAATTTTAATTTAATTAGTCGATCTAACATGTGTATAAGTATTAGGGCTGTAACGAATACCAGTTTAGCGAATGCGAAAGCGAATAATACATTTTAATTTTTGCGAAAGCGAATGCAAATATTACAAATTCGTTAAGATATCACATGCAAATAAATTTTTTTAAGAGTAAGTCTAGATGATAATGTTCGCATTCGCAAATAATTCGCTTACTTTTACTATTTGCATTCGCTTTTGCATTCGCTAAAATGTATGCGAATGTTTCAAGCGAATACTAAAGACAAAAAAATTTTGTACATCTTTTACGAAAATAGTTTACGATGAACAAACATCAAAAAGACGAAAATTATTTTAAACCAGCATGAAAAAGATGCATGTACTTACATGTAAAACTTTAATATTTTAGCGGAAAACTTTTCTATCAATAAGTTGTCATAAGTATCAAAATGAAACCAAAATCCAGTGGTGTTTGGAAATATTTTTCAGTTTCAAACTTTTGAACACCATTCATTACTTCGTACAACAATATTAACTAGTCCTTGTTTGCTGTAAATTCCACGCGAAACACGCCACTGATATTATTTCTTATGAAAACGTAAAATGTTGAAGATATATTTCATATGTTTTTCCCAAGATGAACAGAGTACTACTTCTGCAAGATTTTTTCAGGAAAAATTTAATCCAAATTTTCTTCATATGTACATATTTAGCAGCATTTCACATGAAATGTTGAACAGAGTACCAGGCTTTAGGACCAAAGTATGAATGGGTGGATTGCCTAACATTGTGTAAACTTGTTTTTAATTATCATCTAGACTTACTCTTAAAAAAATTTATTTGCATGTGATATTTTAACGAATTGTAATATTTGCATTCGCTTTCGCATTCGCATTCGCATTCGCTTTCGCAAAAATTAAAATGTATTATTCGCTTTCGCATTCGCATTCGCTAAACTGGTATTCGTTACATCCCTAAATATAATTTTAAAAATTGAAAATCATCATTCGAGAAAAATATATCATAAAATCATATTTTGTTAAAATATCATCAAAAATATGTTAAAATCATCATTCTGGCGGCGCTGCCCGTGAACGTGCATGAGTGAAATATTTTTGCTCATCAGGGTGCATGCGCCAATACAATCACGGGCTCATCTCTTATGAAAATACAAACATACATACATATATGTACATGTACATATTCCAGTTGACCATGTCTTTCAGACATCTTAATCGATAGGTAAAAAATAATAGAAAATCGTAGAAGACATAATAAATAAATTGTTGACGAAATTTTCGAACAATGGTTACGAAATCATGCAAGGCCACACTAGGGTTGCCATCCGTCCTCTTTTCCCCGGACACCGTCCTCTTTTTGAAGACGTCCGGGGCAGTCCTCCTCCTTTTTCACCAACTGTCCGGGGTTGTCCTACTTTTTACACTTTCTTTCATAACTTATTTTTTGTTGCTTCTAAGCTTTTGAAATATTGGCATCACTATATTTTCGCTTATCAGCAGTAATGCAAACTTTTTGATAGCAAAACACGCACAAAAATTACAAAAAAGGCATATATTTTTAGTAAAAAAGCTCTATATGTAGTCCGAAAAGTACTACGTTGGCATCACTTCTTATCAGCTGTTGTGTGTCTTGAAGTTTGCTCTCCGAAAAAGAAGTTAGTTCTTAAACATAAATGTTATGTGTAAAAATTCATTAATTTTCTAATTTTAGAATGCCGAAGCGGAAGTGTACGTTTAATGAGGAGTTAAAAAAGAAATTTCCCTACATGAAAAGGGGAAATGAAGATTGGATACTCAATTGCACACTCTGCAATTCTACGATTTCTATTGCAAATAAAGGACGACAAGACATCTACAGCCATTTGGAAACGCAAAAACATAAAAAGGGTTTTATCAGCCAAGATTGTTCCAACAAAATTGATAATTTTTTTTTTTCAAAAACTACCGTCGACAATGAACTTCGAGCCGTTGAGGGTTGCATCGCTTATCACACCATTGTTCATAATATGTCTTTTTTATCTCTGGACTGCACAATTGCATTGAATAAATTACTTTTTAATGATTCTCAAAGAGTTAAAAACATATCTTGCAACCGTACTAAGGCTATAGCAATAGCTAAGAAGGTTCTTGCACCCCTTTCAACAGAAATGTTAAGGAAAAATATTGAACAAGTTAACTTTGTGAGTATATCGTCCGATACGAGTAATTTTGGCGCTACTAAGCTATTGCCTATACTTATTCAATACTTCGATGCACAAAACAATGGAATCCAGACAAAGATATTGGATGTATTATCAATTAAAAATGAAACATCAGATACCAGACGGATACCATTCTTATGCAATTGGATAAATATTGTTTAAAAACAAAATGTGTTGCTCTTAGCGGTGATAATTGTAATACCAATTTTGGGGGCATGCACAGATATGGGAAAAATAATGTCTTCGCAAAAATAACAAGTGCTTTGCAGAAAAAAATAATTGGTGTTGGTTGTCCAGCCCATATAATCAATAACGCAGTTCACAAGGGTTGCGACACATTGTCTATTGATGTGGAATCTATTGTTTTGAAAATTTACAATCATTTCTCTGTATATACTGTAAGAACGGAAACATTGAAAGAGTTTTGTGAACAGTCAGAAATAGAATATGAAAAGCTACTTAATTACAGTAAAATAATATGGCTAAGTTTATACCCTGCTATTGAGCGCATACTTAAACTATTTAAACCCTTAAAGAACTATTTTCTGGATATAGAAAGCACACCTAAAGTTATAAAAAACTTTTTTGAAAGTGAAATAAGCGAGTCATATTTTTTTTTTTTTTTTTTTTTTTTGTAAAGAGAAGTAACACTCAGGCAATTAATGCCTACTGCTAATACTAGGTGTTACCTTCTTTAGGAAAGGGATAGTGAGAGAGAAGACAGGTGGTGAAAGAAGAGATAGAGGAAAGCTTCATTCTTTTACAACTCTGCTTTTCGCACGTTTTTAATAATGCAGTGTTGCAGCGCCTCTCTGATGGTAAATGGGGCGTATTAATTTTTTGAAGCTGTGTCTTGTAGCCATTTTATTGATTATTTTACTTCGCCGATGATTTTGGTACACAACGAAGGAGGGCGCTCTGATGTTACATTAGGATTAGTATCTGCTGAAGACGGTATAGTTCAGTGACCAGTGACTATGCCTTCATCACTTGAACTTTCCTACAACAACTGACACAAAGGGACACTAATGCACATCAGAAAAATGAGTGGTGTTGTTATTTAATGACTGTCGGATACAGGGATTGAACCCAGGACCTTCGGTTTCGAAGTCAACGTGCTAACTACTTCAGCCAACGCCACCCTCAATACATTCATCGATGAATATAATTCAAACAAATATTAAAAAAATCGAAAGATCAGATATTTCCGTGCTAGAAGTTAAGAACGTTTTAAAGGAAATATCAGAAAATTTAAATGAAAGATTAGAAAATAGTTTTATTCCAATAAAAGTTAAAGAACTTATTAAAAATATGACTGATGAACCCAAAAAAATTCTTCTAATGGAAGAAACTAAAATATTTTATAAGACTATTAAAGATTATATTGAATCATGGGCATTACCTCTCAAGAATTTGGAGGTATTTGACTGGTTATGTTTTGAAAATGCTGCTACTGGTAATTGGACTAATGTACAAAAGTCTGTTGAATTTAAAAAAAAAATTGACATTGCTTTTAATGATGAAAATTTATTTAATGAATTCCTTGTGCTGAAAAATTATGTAAAAAACTTAAATTCAATTAACACGACTGATAACAAGTTTTGGTGCGATTTTTTCATTAAAAATAATGTTTGCTATGACGTGAAAAAACTTGTTGAATTTTATTTTTGCTTACCAGCACAAAATGCCAACGTAGAACGTATAGTATATTTTCTTTAATCAAGGCGCAGTGGACCCCAGAAAGAAATAAATTACATCCAGAAACTATTTCTGATATTATTAGAGTCAAATATAATTTTGATATGAACTGTCAAGAGTTTTATGAATATTTGAAGAAATGCAAAAGTAATATATTGATTCAAATTGGAAGCGTTGAAAAATATTCATAAAACTCTTGGCAATTAGTATCAGTAAATCATAGAAATGTACATTCCCAAAAATGTATGCAATGAATAACCGTTATGTTTTTTTTTTTTGTTTATTCAAGTATGAATTCGTTAATCGTCATGTTTTTTATTGTTTATTTTATGTACTACTAATTGTAAGTTCAGACTGGTTTTTTATGTTTTTTGTGAATTTTTTTTACTTTAGTGGGAATAAAAATAATTTTCTTTTTAAAAATAAATTATTTTACATGCGTTGTTGATTTTTTTAAAATTAATTTATGAAAAAAAAATTGTCCTCATTTTTGGGACTAGTGTCCTCTTTTTTGAGGTTGACGTCCTCTTTTTCTCAAAATGGAAATGGCAACCCTATGCCACACAAACGACAATGTTCACTACCATAGCGATTGTCCTTCACAAAATAATAGTGTCGCTCAATAGAACAGACTTTAATTATGCCCCAATTCTGTTTGAAGATTGTGTCGTCTTGTCTATGTCGCCATCGTTATTCTTTAAAACAATTATTATTTATTGTCTATGCTAAGAGGTTTGTGTCTACAGCTTTACGCTGTTGTGCCAAACCATTATATCCAACACATATTTTTCAAACTATCATATAATACTTTAAACTAATTTTTATGCTTTAAAAACATGCTTTAAACATGGTAATAATATTTTAATTTTTCATTATGAAAGACCACAAAAATTTTTGAAGAAAATGATTTAGAAAATTCAAAACCGAACACCCAAAAAGATTTTCATAAAAAAACGTCTTAAATCTTCTTACTGAATTTTTGTGTTGAGCAAAATTGACACGAAAAACACGAAACGATTTTAGATGTAAAATATGTGTGAATGAATTTCCAGTAGAGAAAAAATTTAATATTTTGTATCGTCAAACACACAACACCAACATATTTTTTGATATTAGGTCTGTTCATTTACTTTCCCAGCAGAAACTAGTAACGAGAGAGTAAAGCAGAAATTTATAAAATTACTCTCCCAAATATGAAAAAGTAAATGAACGCTTTTCTTGTAAAAGCTTGCAAGAAAATTTTATTCATATTAGAACCATGGATGGAAATCATGATACAATTGTACTTTTTCTGATGTATTTTGTTTGACAATATTTTAAATTGCAATTTTTTTTTATAAATTGACATTTAAGATGAAATTCTTTACACAGTTTCATGTATTTTTACTATTTTATGCATTTTTCATAGTTTTTTAATATTATTCATTAACAAATACAAAAATGCCACTTTCCATCTCTGATCATACATGAGAAACAAACAAAATTATTTGCCATTAAAATTGAATTTATGTGGCTTAATAAAAGAAACACAATAAATTAAGAAAGCATGCTTTCTTTTTGCATACGTATACATGTTTTTTCAACAAAAAAATTTAACATTTTTCAGTTTTCCTTTTTCAAATATTTTTTAAATAATTAATTTGACAACAGAACACTCAACAGGTGGTTGGATAATTCTTGCAAGTAAAAATTTTACTAGTAATAATTTGTAAGAATTTTTTTGTCTCTCAATTTTTTACGCTCTTTCGACGCTCTCTCGTTGCAAATTTTTTGGGTTAATGAACACTTTCCAGTAACAATTGTTACAAATTCGTAAAAATTTTTAGTAAATGAACACAACTATTGTATGGGTCTCTGAAGATTAAAGTTCTGTACGTAAACCGACAGTATCAGCTGTGGTGGCAGATAGTATCAGCTGGCAGTGCCAACTTGGTGCCATATTTTGAAAAGCGACTCTTGAAAAAAATCAATTAAATTTTCTGATCTTCAATATCATATCAATAATATTTCGTACGTGTTGTGCAGTATCGTGTTGACGAACGTGTTGAGCGTCTTGGTATTCGTGTTCGTTTTGGAAAAATTCGGCACGCGCCCATCTCTAGTTTGATGGAAGACACGACTTGTCGCTCATATTGTCATCAACAAAGCCAAAAGTGTTTAATTGCTAGACATTGTTACTCAGATTGTTGTGAATGATGATTTCCTTTAAATTATCAACTAGAAAACTAGTCGTAAATAACAGAGGTTAACTCGTACAAGAATCATAGATGACAATGTCGTGCAGAGCAAGCTGGCCAACTGGGTATGGACAAACGCAAAATTTTTAATTTTTATATGTTTATAAATAGAGTGAACTGCACATACATACATACATATATTTACTGAATCTTGTGACTAGAGCATCTTGTGACTTTCTTTATGAACAATGCGACAGTTTATTGTAATTTTTAAATACAAAAAATGTGAATATATGAATTTTGTTTGCATGTCCGAACAAACAAATAATAAGAATGTGTAAACTAATAAATAAAAATCAAATACAGAAAGAGGCCGTCAAATTGTTCTTCTAGTTCTTTCAGGCTAAAGTATTAAGAACTCTCAGTACTTTTGTTGTTTATTTTTAACACTAAACAGAAAAAAATCTAACAAAAATCAGCTGTAAAGATAACAGTTAATGTTACGAGTACAATTAGTGTTAATGTTAGAATTTCAATTCAACAAAATGTTATCCGGTTAACATAATTAATATTGATTTCTTATTTAAATTTTATTGCAAATTATTACTGTGATTTAGATGAACAAAATATTTCGTTTAGTTTAAGTAACTAATATGAATTGTTATTGAATTGACAGTGTTAGTTAATTTAGAAATTGATTTTTATTTCTGCTCAGAAAAATAAAAATCGGAAAATAAAAATTATTTCTGCTTAAAAAAATAATAACAAAAATTAAAAATTTTAAAACCCCCCCCCCCCCCCCCCAATATATCTAGAGAAGATGTGATATCTTCTAAGCGGCTGAACCGATTTTCTTTAAACATAGCTAAGAACTAGGGGTGCCAAACGGGAAATCCCAAGTCCCGAGAATCGAAATTTTTCCCGGGAAACAATTTCAAACAGTAGCAAATAAAAGGAAAAACAAAAAAACCTAATTGGAAAAGGGAGAAATTTCTTGAGGAAATTTATTCTAAACCCTATACAAAAAATTGGTTTATCGGCCAGGTCACAGAGTTCAATTCCGTTCGGAATCAGAATTGAATAAACCTCAAAATGTCAAGCCTTAGCCGGAGCATACCCCAGCATACCACCGCCTCCCACAGTCTGGACACACTTGACAAATTTCCGTATTTTGGTTTTCTTTTTTAGATACCATCTCCTACAAAAATGGGCTGGATTGAATTCCGATTCATATATTATAGAAAAACATTTATATTGAAAACAAAACAAAAAATTTCATATGGGTACTTCCAGAGAAAATATATTTAGTTATTGTTTTCAGTATAAATTCTCGAACGTCAGATGTGTTTAATCAACTTAAAAATAGATGAAAAACTTGAAAGACAATTGTGTTATGATATATTATCAACATAAAACCTTTTAAAATGCATAAAATTGTTATTAAAGTAATATTTATTAAAAAAATAGTTTATTTTACCAACAAATTTTAGATCCCGAATCCCAAAATTTCCAAAAATCAATCCCTACTGGCATCCCTATTACTAGTATACTAAGACCCCTCTCGATCAAGTCACCTTTCAAACAGAAAAAACTAAATCAAAATCGGTACAGCCGTTTCTTCTATACGTGGACTCGGACAGACACGCACTACAAACTTATAACACCCCTTTTTTTTGGTTGGGGTTAAAAATTGGAATTTTTAAAATCATTCGAGTTTCAAAAAAAATCTAATTGAAAACAATCAAAATGATGTCACGTTGTCCGATATTCCTTGTACTTGCTTTTTTTTAATAAAAATTCGAGAATAATTATATTTTTGGGTCTGTCGTTATCTCTTACTACTTTTAAATTTTATTAAGAGCAATTCCCATGTGTGATGTTTTGAATATGCCTGATTTAGATGGAAACATTTTTGGATTTAAGTTTATTTAACTGTTTAACATTAATAGGTTTAATCAATTTCGCAAATTATGAATTTGTCTATCTAAGATATAAAATTACATATTGTGCCATAACCGCCAAAAAAAAAGCTTAAGCGACATCATTTTCCAGCTTATTTTTTTTTTATTAAAATCGATTATTGACGATCGTAGATAGTCGATTTTCCTCAAAAGTTCAAATATATGTCAATTAAGATTTTTTTACGATTATGGCTCGATATGTGGCCGTAACTATGAAAGTGATCTAAGTCACATATTTCTTGTGTCGAGATATTTATTAGATTTTATTTTGAAAAATCAAAAAATATTTTTATATTATGCAACATTTTAATTTAGAGTTGTACTAGTGTGGATTAATATAAATTTATTTTATATTTATTAAAGTTTTTTTAAGATTAAGGGCACAATTTCATTACCAGCTTACTTACTTACTTTTTTAATTTTATGTGAATTGGCGCCTTCATACGTTTTATGAAAAATGCAAATAAGATTTCGGATTTCGATTATAATTTTACTATTTTAACAACTTATTTATTTTAATAATTTTATTATTTAATTAGCGTGCTTGATGGATTAATTGTTCATACGCTGTAGATAAGTATGTTTTTGTCGGTTACCTTTGAGCAACTCAAATATTTATTTGTTCACTTATTTTATAAAGTTTTTATTTCAACGGCAGTCAATAACACCTTGACGTATTGAAATAAAGCTTATGGAAGTATAGAGGGGAATGACTCGACTGATACTTCTAAAGGGTGGGCAATTTTAAGGTTAGGAACTAAATTGGCTTAAAAACAAACTTTTTTTTGGAAAAATTTAGTTTTATTGATATCAATGTAAAGTTGAAATATGGGTTTTATAATGAAATATGATGTCGGGCAAATGAACGCCTCTAACACGTAAGCAGACGTCCGCTCTTCTCACAAAATTTTTAACCACATTGTGCAACAAAGCTTCTCTTATCTCGTCAATGCAGCGTCGAATTTCATCATTCAGAACATCAGTTGTTTCTGTATACGTGAAGTATACCCGGTCTTTCAAATGACCCCAGAGAAAATAACCCAGCTACCAATTAACATTGCCAAATCGAGAAATTACGCGACCGGGAAATTTTTCATGCAATAACTGAATTGTTTGGCGGCTGTGTGGCTTGTGGCGCCATATTGCTGAAACCCAAGGTCACTGATGTCAACATTAGCCAATTGTGGCCACAAAAAATCGGTTATCATGGTGTGGTAGCGCAGAGAATTCACGGTTGCAAGGCGTTGCCTTGCTCATTTTCGAGAAAATACTGGCCGCCTGACGACAAACAGCACACAGAAAAAATTATTGTTGAATTTTTTTCAATTAAGTGATTGCTCAGAAAAAATTATATTTTTGAATAATACTTTAATTGAATATATGTTTATATTAACTGAATTTACTGCTGTAACAAAAAAGTGTTATCAACAGAGCTTAACTCAGAATATGTACTATGAAATGGTTAACAATTATTATATATTAAAATTGCGTAAATAATGTAACTTTTGTTTTATGTGTGAAAATCGAGCTGTTTTTATAGAATACCATATTGTTTTGAAAAAATATTTTCAATTAAAATACTCAATTAATCTTTTAATTGGTTTTGATATTTTATATGGGAGAAAAAAAACTACTCAGCTTAATTTTTTTTCTGATTCGTAGTAATTTGTTCATGCGTTGAATAACAATAAAATATTAAAATAAAAAATACAGAAATTCATTTTAGTTAATTTTAATTAGTATTGTTCGAACTTCATTTGTTTCTATATTTAAATTTGATCAGGGCAAAGTTCGTATCGCTTTGTAAGCCAAATTACATGTGATAATTATTAATGAACAAATAACACCAAAGCTAATTGCAAATATTCTTACAAACACTTAGTAGAACGGAACAACGCTGTTTTCGAAGGCCACTACACCTTCATCATCAGCGTTCTTTGTGTTTGGCCCACTGTGTGTGGAGTCAGTTGATGTAAATTTCTGCTTTATATACTCAGCCATTATTGCAAATTGAATATGTGAAATGTTTTGATTCCTGATCATTTTTTATATTTTTATACTATTAGATTATTTCTATATTTCAACTACTATTTTAACTGAGTCTTAAAAAAAACTTTTTAATTAGTTTTTTAATTGAATCTTAAAAAATATTTCAAATAATTTTGTTAATTGAATCTTTAAAAATATTTCAATTAAATTTTAATTGAATCTTTAAAAAACCATCAATTAACTTTTTAGTTAATCTAATTAATTGTAAAAATTAAAAAAAATCATCTAAAACTTTTTTCTATATACTAGTTAATAAAATTAATTGAGAAATTTCCAATAAGCTTGATTAAGAAATGATTTCTTATAATTGTTTAAGTGTTACGTAATTGTACGTTGGGAGTTCGATTAATACCAAAACATACTAACTTTACCACCTCTGCTTAACATCAATATTTCTTAAACATCACATCTCATCAATATTCATATTGTGTCCATATCAATTTATATGTATGTGCATATGTACATACACATGTATACTTATAATATTTCTATGTTTATGGGTTTGGCACGGTAGATACTGTTGTAGAACATATATATGTACATACAGTGTTGCATAAAATAAAAGCAGCAAACTCTGCAAATATATCGATGTTGACAATTATTGCAGAATATATGTACATCATATGCAACAAAAACTCTGACCATATGTTATGTGTATTTACACCTACCCTAGCCCTGGATATCGTTCTACACCTATTTCCTATATAGGACTTTGTGGTGAGAACGACGACTAGAAAGTCTCCTTAGACTCGTTGAAGCAGGTTTGGTGAGGACAGGAGTAATAGGTTACACATCAATCTTAAATGAGATAAGTTTTAGTGATCAGAGATCCGTAATCTCTGGGTTCACGGACTATAAGGTCGTAGAAATTTATTTTAGTAGAACACCCTCAATGGTAATTCCGGATAGGGACTATTGGGTCAAATCTGATAAGCTATATGAGGGTTTTGCGGTATTTACAGACGAATGATTGCAGCATTTTCCAAGCTGAGATCTTGGCGAACATCAGGGCCGCAGAACTAGTGGCCAGAAATGTAGCTGAAGGCGAGAAGATAAACTTCTACGCTAAAAGCTTTGAAGGGACACAATGTCAAATCGAAACTTGTTGGTGACTGTAGGAGAGCCCTCAACTTGCTTATGAACAAATATTGTGTTATTCTATGTTGGATTCCTGGTCACTGCAGTGTTAAAGGAAATTAAATTGGCAATGAGCTGGCAAAATAGTATCAGCATTAGATCAGGGAATGTGTGACAGATCGATGAAATTACCGATAGTTCATTACTACATGGAAATCAGTAATTGGGTGGCGAGCAGGACCATCCGTTTATGGCGAAGTAGGGAGGATTGGTTTTGTTTGGAGGAGCAAAATTTAAGAATTAATTAAATATTTTTGAAGAATAATTGAGTAGAAATTCGTCAAAGTGTATTTGTAATCGAGTGGAAGCTGAGCTGTTGAAGTTTGCCTGGTTGGCTTATAGTATGGACAAATTTTCTGATTGCTTATATGGTTGTTTCTGGTCTGTGCTATTTACTGCTTGAGTTGTTGCTGATCTGCATACATACATACATACATACATATATACATATTTTTTGTTTTGCCGCCAAGTGATTATTTACTTTTGGAACTTCTTATATACATATGTATGTATATTAAAATGCCGGGAAAAAAGAAAGATGTTTTTCCATGTTCCTGCAACAAGAACGTAACTAAAACGCAGAGTAGTGTGGGATGTTTCCTTTGTGGCAGATTTTTCCATATAAATTGTGCGAATGTTTCAATAGAACAACATAAAATTTTTTGCCAAAACAAAAAGGTTTTCCGATACATATGTGATGGTTGTAGTACGGTGCCAAAGGAAAAGTATGTTCCAAATGTATCAGTTTCTGGAAATATACAGCAAGAACTCCATAATATTTCCACGGATATTGGAATGCAGTTTGAGGAGCATAATCGAATTTTTGAGAAACAAGTACATGCTAGTATTGCAGCCCTTGAGCGTAAAATGGTTGAACTTTTTGATAAGTTTCGTGCTGAGCAAGAGGAGAAGATGAAGGCATTGATGAATGTGAGAAGTAATCTCAACTACAATAATGAATATACTGCAATTAAAAAACGTTTGGATGATTTGGAGACCCGCAACAATATATTGCAAAGGAGGCTAAATAGGAGCAGCATTGTAATAAGAGGATTACCTAGTAATGTTGTTGACCTACATCAACCAGTTTTGAAAATAGCATCGCTCTGTGGTTTGGTATTTACTAGTAATGATTTACATCATTGTGCCTATATGTATAATGGCAGGGCTGTTCTAGTGCAATTTAATTCTGTGCAGTTGCGTGATAAGTTAATGGCAAATTTTTCCCGGAAGCGATTTTTATTGCTCAAGGACGTAATTGGTGGGGACATTTCATCCAGGATTCGACTTTTGGATAATTTGACTCCAGTGGCAGCCAAGCTTATGACGATTTGTAAGCAACTGCATATAAATAAGAAAATTATTAGTTACAAGCTCATTAATATGGATGTACCAAAAGTAAAACTGACGTTTCATAATAATGTGCATAAAGTTTTTAATATGGAACAATGTACTTGTTTGCTCAATGATGGGCTTAATTTGGAAGCTGATAATATGTCGGGTGCCGTTGGCCTGGATGCTTGTGATCCTGTGATACAGCTTGTAACACCTTTAGTTGCTGTTGGTGGAGCTGCAACTGGTGATGTGGCGTGCTTTGGTGATGTTGAATCTTGAGGGTTGTATTTTATTTAATTTTTTTATTCAAATTTTTTTTTTTTTATATACATATTTGTAGCTACTCTACTTAAATATTTGATTGTTCTTTGTTTGCTTCGATAACATATATTCAATTTACATTTGGTTAATATGAGTGTTATGCAGAATTTAGGGCCAGCTTTCAGTGATAACAGTTATTTGAAATGTCATTTTAGCAACTTAAGTAGTAATCTTAATATAGGCCATTTAAATTGCGCAAGTTTTAACTTGAAACCAAATTCATCTAAGTTTTCGGAAATTAAACATTTGTTGGATGGTGAAATTTTGAGTGTGTTTGGCATTAGTGAGACTTGGTTAAAGGAAACAGTTTCTGATGGTGTTATTGACATTCCTGGCTATAAGTGTCATAGAAATGATCGTCCGTGTAATAGAGGTGGTGGTGTAGCTCTATATGTTTCCACAACTCTTAAGCATAGGGTAGTTTATAGGGGAAGTGGTTTTGGAGTTGTTGAGTCTTTGTTTGTGGAACTTTGTATTGGTTGTGACAAAATTTTGGTTGGAGTTGTGTATCTTCCTCATGGGGATTTTAATACTTTTGAGAGTGAAGTATCGGACTTGCTTGTTCGATATGCTAACATTGTCATTGTTGGTGATTTTAACAATAATTTGTTTAATACTGCTAAGTCTTCATTGGTGCGCAGTATTTGTAATAGAATGGGTCTTTCTGTTGTCCATAACTCAATGCCAACGCATTTTGATGTTCAACACAGTTCAACATCCTTGTTGGATTATTTTCTTGTCTCTTCACCCGATATGGTGGTTAAAAGTGGTCAATTTCAGTGTCCTGGTATTACAAGACACTCATTTATATTTCTCTCGCTTAGAGCTTCACGGACGGTTACAGCACAAATGTTTGAATATTATGATTACAATGCTATTAATAATGAATTGATTCAGAGTAAATTGCATGAATGCTGGCTTGATAATATGTACTTGACTGATGATGTGGATGAGCAGTTAGGAATACTAAATAATAATATGAAGTTTTTACATTCGTTTGTGCCTTTGAAGAGGAAGATTATTAAGTTTTGTGGGGATCGTTGGATAAACTCACCGGAGATTAATTATCAAAAATCACTTAGAGATCTTGCCTATAATGTGTATTTACAAAACAGAACTGTTGAGAACTGGAAAGTCTTTTGTAAGCATAGAAATAAAGTTAAGTCAGTTATTAGAAAATTTAAGAGAATAGCCCATAGTTCAATTTTTGAGAACAAGGATAGTAGGGAGATCTGGTCGATACTGAATAAGAATGGAGTTGGTGGCAGTTCTGATGATTTTGTTTTGTTTGATGTGGATACTTTGAATGATACTTTTTCTAGGCATCAGATTGCGTGCGATGGTGATTATGTTGATTTTTCTAGCATTCCTTCTATTGGTTTTTCTTTTCGGAGGGTTGATGTTTTGGAAATGTATGCTGCTTTTGATTTAATTAAGTCAAAAGCTATTGGCTTTGATGATTTTGCTCTTAAATTTATTAAATTTTTAATGCCAGTAATTGGTAAATATGTTCTGCACTTAGTTAATACTATTCTAACATCCTCCAAATTTCCTTTGTTGTGGAAGGTTGCTAAAATTGTTCCTATTAAGAAGAATAATAGTGTTAATTGTGTTGATGATTTGAGACCCATTTCAATATTACCTATTTTGTCGAAAATTGTTGAACATCTTATTAGAGTACAGCTTATTAAACATGTTGATGGAAATAACTTTTTAGATGATTGTCAATCTGGATTCAGGTGCAATAGAAGTACTACCTCTTTGTTAATTGGTTTAACTGATAATATTAGAAAGAATATGACTGGAAGGAATGTTTGCGTTTTACTTTCGTTGGATTTGGCAAAGGCTTTTGATAGAGTAAGTCATCCTCGTCTGGTGTATAAGTTGTATAGATTGTATGGATTTTCTAGATCCGCTTGTAAATTGATTTATTCTTATTTAGCCAACAGGAAACAGTATGTAGTTAGTAATTGTTGTAGCTCTGAAATGCTTCCTATTATTAGTGGTGTACCACAAGGATCTGTCTTAGGTCCCCTATTGTTTATATTATACATTAATGATCTTTTCGGGACTCTAACCAGTAATATGTGCCAGCCATTTTCCTTTGCAGATGATATACAACTGTTGTTTAGGGGTAGTTATGATTTTCCTGATGTGCTGCAAAATATGATTGATTATACTGTCGGTAAGCTTAGTGATTGGATGGATGATAATCAACTGTATATTAATGCTTCTAAGACCAAAGCGATGCTTTTTGGTGGTAGTGGTTGTCGTAATATTTCTATTTTATTGGGTTGTGTCTCAATTGAATTCGTTGACAAGATTAAATGTCTTGGATTTATTATTGATGTTAAGTTGAATTTTGAGAGTCATATTAACTCCGTCGTTTCGAGGGTTAACTTTGTGTTACGTAAACTATATAGCTTAGATATGCTTTTACCTTTCCACATTAAGAAACGTATTGTATATGGGTTAATTATGCCTTTATTCTTATATGCTCTGGAAGTTTATTCTGGAAGTTTGGGTTATATATTCAAGAAGATTCGCTTAGTTTTTAATAGAGTTATCAGGTATCTTTATTCACTTAGATTGCGTCAACATGTTTCATCGTATGTTTTAGATTTTTTAGGATTGTCATTTGCAGATTTTGTTAAATTTCGTAATCTATTACACTTCTATAAGACGTTTAAGTTGCAGGTACCTACATTTCTTATTGACTTATTTGACTTCTGTAGATCACGTAGAAATAGGCAAATTAGGATACCAAGTTTAACAACAATCTTGGAGCGTTCATATAATGTAAGAGTAGCTAGGGCATATAATGAACTACCATCTGACTTAAAAGTATTTAATTTATCTTTGGAAACTTTCAAAAGAAAGCTTTTTCTACATATACGTCAAAATAGCGTATTGTTGTAGTTTTTTTTTTTTTTCTTTTTTTTTTTCTTTTACCTTTTTGGAGAGTTAATATTGATGGTTTATAGGCATAAAATAATATTTTTGTTTATTAAACTGTACACCTTGGGCCACTGACTCACGCCAGCTTTCATACCTTTATTTCCTTCATCTTGTGATGACGGTCTTCCAGCTAATAACTTGTGCTTTATTATTATTTTTATTTTTTTTTTTTTATTATTACTTTTTATCATCATTATTATTATGCATTTATTGATCTAATTGTTTTACACTTTGTTTAGTATACATTCATATTTATATAATTTTGGTTAATAAGTTAAGGATTTTTTATTTATTTTCTGTTATATTATTATATTTGTTAAATATTTATAGATATTTTTACATTTAAAGCTATTGTAGTAGTACCTTTTGTAGTAGTATTAGTGAAAACTGATTATGGCCATGAGGCTAGGTTTTCGTGTTATGAATGAATAAATTAAATTAAAAAAAAGTTTTTATTTTTAATGTATTTTTATATAATTCACTCTAAAAAAAATGGAGAAAAAAAGTGGCAAGGCAGTCGAAAAAGGGGCAATTTGCCACTTTAGTCGGTCAAACGGTCATGCTGGTGTGTACCCGTGAGCAGAGCAGCATAGGCCATCCTGGCCAGTTCATCCGCTTCCTCATTCCCCGGATGACCGTTGTGGCCAGGTATCCAGTAAATGGAAACCTTTTTTAAGATGGATAGCCTGGAACGGAATTCTCATTCTGACTATGGGAAAAGATAGCTCTATATGCGCGCCTCTAATGCCCCTATCCAAATTAATGTCAACACATTTGGTGATTGCCTGTATTTCTGCCTGAAATACCATAGGTAATTTGCTCATGGGCACAGAGATTTTTAAATTTGGCCCAACGACTAAAGCACCAACTCCACCTTCCGTTTTGGATCCATCCGTATACCAACATAAGCTTCTGGAATCCACAGTTAGACTATTTTCGTTCCACAATGCCCTTGGTGGAATTGTGACATTGAATCTCCTCACGTGCCTCAGTTCACAGATTATCCTGTCACTAGAGTTTGGTTGTCACCACAAACTGTCGAGTTTTTCACCACCATGCGTACGTTATGATTGGCCTATAGATCATTTTAGAGATGCATATAACCATTTTTGGGCTGATGCCCCAAGTGCACCCAGCACAACTCTTCACCGCCCAGATCGCCCTAGTGGTTTACATATGTTCGTTATTTTATTTTTCGGAAATATCAATTATGAAAAATGGAAATGCAAATTCCTTTTCAAGTATGACTGGCTACAGAAGCATGTAAAAACAGATGTCTAAAATATTAAAATTTTAAGTAAAATAAGAATTTCGTTGCTGTTATTTTACATAGCAATGTACATACATAGTATATAAGCCAATGCGGACATAATGTCTGAATTATACATACATACATACATACATATATCCGCATACTACAATTAGAGTTCATTTCATCTAGTCACTCCGCCGCTTTGTCTGTTAAATTGACATTTAGTTTCGCTCACCACTTTAATTTGAATAAATAAATTTTATGGTTTGCTCACATGATGTGTCCAGAGATATCGAACTGCCTGGCTACATACATACATATCAAACAAGCAACCAAACGAACAAACGAATAAAAATATTTTAAACGAAACTACTAAAACACCTTAATTTAACCACAACCCAGTTGGCCAACTTGTCGCAGACATGTCATGTACTTTGGTATTTATGGCAAACAAATTAATCTAAACAATTTTTGTTTTTGTTTATAATACAAAATTTGCCGTTTAAAAGAGAGATAGAGAGAAACACGTTGAAATTCTCACGTTTATTTCATTTTAAAAATGTATGGCAAACAAAAAACAATTTTTTTAAACTTTGTTTTTCCTTCAATGGAAATTTTCACTTCTGCGACGCGTTTTCCAGAATAGCCACCAATATTTGTCGATTAGTTTCTTTTAATGCAATCTAACAGAAACCGTACACAAAGAATCGGTAAAAGAAAAATTACTCAACTGGTCATGCATCAAACTAGTTTGATGGATATTGTCCGCAAGCTGGCGTTGCAATGTTCAATGTAAAATTTAGTATAGTGTAATTAATGAAAATGTTATAGAATATAGTGATTAGAATGCCGAACATCAATCGGTTTCTTATGCAAATGAATATAAATACGCGAATACATTTCTCTCGGTGGCCAGCATTGATGTACGTATATACATTTGTACGTACATATGTATGTATACACATAATTTATTATCATCTAGTCAAACTGGGCACAATAGTTTATCAATTACAAGCTACCCATACATTTGCAATAATATTGTGCAATAATTTATATTGTACCCTGCAGGAAATGGAACTGACACAAGTCTAGTCACGTGGTCGGTCTTTAAGCGAGTTCTAACACTTCCTATAAAGCGGACCAGTCACTTTTATATGGGGATGGCCTAGGATGGGGTTAATTGATACTTTGTATACGCCTTTTGGCTTGTCACTGAACTATCCCACAGTGACCTATCCGGAGTAGAATAATATAACTATTTAAAAATGTCATTCCGACAATTAACTGTAACAATGAAAACTTATTTTTTTTGTTTTTATTGTTACAAATTCAATTATAATTTATTTTTGAGCAGATATTTTTTGGGACTCGAACTGACAACCTCGTGCATGGCAGGCTTGCACACTACCCACTCGACCACAGAGGCACTCATATTTCAAAAGTGTAAACACCTGTTAAGCTTAGGTTAATATCTAAGTATGGTTACGAGGCTTGTTCCAGAGTGACTTGACGGTCCATTTATATCGATTCATTGTCTTTCCCAGCCAAGTCTTTCTTATATATGTATATAATAAACCAAAAAAAAAATATTCGTAATACATAATTCATGCCCTAGCGGAGTCTTTCTTATATAGAGATACTAAACAAAAAAAAAAATATTCGTAGTACATATAATATATAATATTCGTAATAGTGCCCTAATGAACTATGGAGAATAAAAGTAAACGACCAAAAATGTGTTCAGGTAACATTTACCCCATGAAGAAAGAGATACTTGTTCCCAACTTGTTCCTCAAGATACACCTTGATCGACGGCTTACATGGAAACACCACATTGACTCTAGCAAATACAAATGAAGCTTAAATTAACATTAGGTGATTAACTAGTAGAAATTCAATCCTCAGTCTAGATTGTAAACTTTTAATATACTTTTGAAACCTTTATGGTGCTACGGAATTCAGTCACATCCCGCTATTGAAATTTTCAACCTCTTATTAGATTTTTATTAAAATGTAACTGATACAAATTCAATCCAAATATTTTTTAAGTGCAGTTATTACTTAACAATCCAAATCCCTGTGTGCTTCGTAGTTCAGCTAGTTTGTAGAATACAATTGTTATTATTAACGTGTCATGAAGAGTTTAAAATTATCACTGCCTTATTTTCTGTCGGAATCGGCGTTATTTCAAGTTTGTGCTTGTATAGATTTATAAGACTTCACACGAACTTTGTGCTTTAACAGAGATTTATTAGTGTCTTAACAGAGCTCGTTAAGCTATAATGCATTTCTAAAGGACTTTTCCAGTAAATGAGGCAACCCAGATGGAAAAAAGTAATGCTCCTTCTTTATTATTGCCCATGAATCTATTTCTGAAAAGCATGAATTTGAACTAGATATGTACTCGAATTGCCAAGTTTTCAACTTTGCATTTTATGAAGAATACGCACTTTTGGAAGTCAATGCTGTCGGATAATATTGGTCATAGATTAATGTCCAAGTGGTCCTCTAAAAACGTGCATACTCAGAATTTCTTGAACTTCGAGTTTTCAGGAGTTCTTCAAAAAACTTTAAATTTGCCCTACTTGTATTAACAATTTCTAATGTTAGAAACTGTGAAAACTGTGTGTCTTAAGTATATAGGGAGCTGTATATGTATGTGCATATTACACATCCCGCTTTCTAAAAGATATTTATTTTTAAATCCCAGTTTTTGATGGATCATGTCCCGCTTTCAGCTTCCAATGTAGATAAAATCCAAAGAAAAAAACATATGTTTATATTATTTGATAGGTCCTGGAACGAGTCTGTTGAAGCTTTTTAGCATTTATGATGTTTAGTAATTCTCAATTACTTTATGGTAGATTTTATATAATTCCAATGTTTTTTCTCAAGAATTTGGTTGGACCTTTTCTGATAAATTTTGCATTAGCATTACTTAATGCAGCGTATAGAAAATATTAAACAACATAGTTACCTTAATATAGAAACCACCTAATACATTATTTTTTTTTGAAATCGAGATTTTGGCATTTTTCAATATATTAGATACATCACGAAAATGGTGAATATGTAACCATTTACACGATATGTCTGCTTTTCCCCATACACTACACCCTACTTTTTTTAACACTCCCATTTTCTCAAGTCCTACGACGAGTACGCTTGGTTCAATTATCACCAAATTTTCTGCAGGGACAATAAAGACATTACATCACTATCTCGCTCAATATACATACATATATGTATGTGATAAAATCAAATGTATTTTTATTTATATTGCGCTAAAAGAAATATTTTGTAATATGTCGATAACATTCTACACCAGCTACATTAAAACACACATACTGTGATATTTGCATTTGAGGTAAAGAGCTTTGAAAGCTTTTAAATTTGTTCTTGTTACTTTCACATCGTCAAATCCGCCAATGTACAACATAAAAACATAATTTTCGGATTATGACATATATACATGAACGTGCTGAAATCCCATTCAGCTTATACGATTGAAGTATCACTTAATACGTTTTCGTACGATTGTCAATACGATCACGGGTGTGACGATTTAAGCCCTGGTTGGCTGTTGTGCTCTCGTCGGTGTAAAAGAACAAAAAGCTCTTTATAAAAGTTTGCACATTGTGCATATGGCTTGGATGTAGCTGTTCTGCACTAATGACACTCTCACCACTCATGTCACTAAACATTATCTATCTATTTTTTTTAAATTATTTAATTCCAAATTGTTTAACGAAAACTTCTTAAACTTTGTTTATAAAGAAAGAGAATCGATTCACTATCTTGCAACACCTAAACGAGCTCAAAATTTTTCGAAATCGGAAGTAAATTTGCTTCCGTTGATCCGTTCTTAAGTTATGAGCAGTGATGCCAACTTTTTTGGCTCTGAAAGCACATAAAAATTTAAAAAAATCACAAAAAGCATAATTTTGAGATCTAAAAGGCGTAAAAAGCACTACTTAATGCTTTTTCTTAGTTTGGCACTAACGCTCAAAAATTGGCGTTTTGCGTCTTCAAAAAGCACTAAAAATAGTGCCAAAAGCACCAAGTTGGCATCGCTGGTTATCAGATGTTTACATACATACACATCGAAAAACATTCACACGCACATACATGTTTAAATCCATACGGACATAATAGGGGAAATAGGACCTCAAAAATCAGTATCCTATAGCAGGAAAATAAAAAAATCCTCAATTTATTGTTGTTTTCAATGGAAGTTGTTGATCGAAGGTAGAAATTGGATATCAGAAAACAAATAAAATAAATAAATAATAATAATTTGCTCAATTTACAAGCCTTGCTGTATCGTTTAAAATTGTATTTGAAAGGACAATTTCAAATAAAATATTTCAAAACAAAAACAAGTTACATATCATCACCTTAATATAGAAAGGCCCTAACACATTATTTATCTGAAATCGAAATTATTGCATGTTTCGATACATTAGGTGTTCTTCTATCGAAATATACAAAAAACTCGATTGCAAAAAAAAAAAATAATGAGTTAGGCCATTTCTGTGTTTAGGTAACGATATGTATGTATGTATTTGTTAAATACTTTTGTTTTCAAAAATTTTATTTGAAATTGCCTTTTCAAATATAACTTTAAACAATACAATAAGTCTTGTGAATTGAGCAAACATGTTGTGTGAATAAACTGATAACGTTCTAAACAAATAAAACAAATCTCAAGCAAATAACTTTTGATAACATTTCTCATATGACTTAAGTTTTAAATTAAGGGTTGCCATACTATTGCAAATTTCAACGTAAAAGTTCACTTTTCACTTTGAAAGAACAATAAGTCGAATTTAACCAGAAAAAAACAATTTTCCAAAATTTCAAGATAGACAATAATTTTTCCCCGAGATCCGTTATTCAGCTTTTTCAACAATCAATTTTGAAGAGATAAATTTTTTCTATTTCAGAATATTTCAAAGTCAAGAATTGTTGTATGTATATAAAAATATCCCAAATATTTTCTTTAGCAACCGCAATGGTTAATTTTTATTTTAAAAATTACTTTTTACTAGATTATTTCTAGATTTTCATTTATTCCTCACAGAATAAAAGTTATTTTGTGAGTTTTTTTTATTCCTCAAAAAATAACAGTTACTTTTTGATTATTTTTTTGCTTAAAAAAAGTTAATTTTTAAACTGTAGAAAGCGTACTTTTTGCGTTAAAATTTAATTTATCGCCAGAATCTGTAAAAAAAAAACTCTTATATATTAAATTAAATTTACTTTTTTATAGTTTATTCAGTTTAAAAAAAAATTTAAATTAAAAAGGTATTGTTATTTCGTGAGGAATAAATAAAAATTAAGAAATAACTGTTTTTTCTGAGGAATAAATAAAAATAAAAAAATATTCGGTAAAATTTAGTTTTTTAATAAAAATTAAACAAATAAAAATCAATGTATCTATAGGTATACACAGGTCTCACACAACTGACTGCACTGGTTTTGTAGCAAAACTCCCACTTGGCTGTTTGTCGCACACAAGACTTACGACCTGTCCCACGATGTCACCAGTGCCCATGTTCTGTAACTTTGGCGAGAACTTCTTGCGTCGAAAAGATGTGAAACAAAATATTCCATCGTTTCTCGAAAAGTGAGAAAAAAGTGTGTCTGTAAGTCATGTCGAAAACCATCAAAAGTGATTACGTTATTACGTTAGAAATGCCATAATATACAACTCAAAGCCTACTTAAAATCGCAGACTAGGTGAACGCTTATCAAAAATGTCTTTGACGGCGACCATAATTCACTAAGAGTAAAAAACTTTCAACGACGGCAGCGAAAATATAATCGTCGGCTATACCAAATAATGTATAGTGCGACTTTGATGATTGTTGTTTACAAAATTATTGAAAAATATAAATGAAATATGTTGTTAAAATAATTTAACAGTGCGAGTATCACTTCAGAGCAAAATTCTTAAATTTTTTGCATTATCATTCATTGCATTTTGCATTTTTAACATGTTTTTTTTTCGTTAAAGTTCTATCTCACCCCGTTTTTATTTGTGAGTATATTTGACAGTACAAAGCGGAAACTTTTCTCACGAAAATTTTACAGACACACTTTTTCTGTAGAATGTCGAATAATTTCCTTACGTGACAGCTTTTACTCGCCAAAAAAAGTTACAGACACAGTTCAATTTATGGCATTTTTGTTTCAATTAACATGTTCCAAGTGAAAATTTTCTCGTGACGAGAGTTACAGAACATGGGTACAGAAATCGTTCGATCGAATACTTATATTGAAAACAACAAAAATAACATTAGAAAATTTGTTGTTTTCAATATAAGTTGTCGATCGAACGTTTGCAGGTGACTTCGTGTATTGTATACAATAATACAGACTGACTCACTGCCTTTAGTTAATGTCTTCACTTTTAACGATATTGGGTAAAGTGAATGAAAAAAGCATTTGCTTTTTGCTCGAAAATCTGTTTTAAAACCTAAAATATGTATGTATGTATGTGTGGTTTGTTTTTTTTTTAAATATTTAAGTAAAAAGCAAATCCTTTTTTTATTCACTTTACCCATTGACTCTACTATTACCTGATTAAGACTGACTGCCTCTCACACAGGGGAGCTCGTTTTATACTACAGGTGTTTGTAGATAATTCGATTGAGCGTTATTTTGAATTTCAGAGTTACTATGTAACGACTTTTATGTTGGTAATACCGTCTGTTGTTGCTAATACAGAGTTGTTTCTATCACGTGTTTGTATGTGCATACGTGCGTACGTTTGGCTATTTAGCTAAACACTTCTAGATAGAATATTTTCGCATAACACTTGCATTAGCCCTGTTGGAATATTTTTGTGTAACGCTGCATTAACCTTGTCGACGGCCATTTCCGTAAAAATATTTTTGTTTAATTTCAGACATTTAAGCTTAAGAGATCCCATACACTATCAACAAATTTGCTGGTCTTGCGTTTTTGACGATACAAAATATTAAATTGTTTCTTTATTGGAAATTAATGCATACATATTTTACACCGAAAATCATTCCGCAGTAAGTATTTTTTTATTTAATAACTAACATGATTAATTGGTAGTGAATGATGAAAATTTAATTCTTTTAATTAAAAAACGTTTTTTCTAAGAAATTTATTTGCTGGTGGTTCAGCGATGTCTATATGCATTTCATTGTTGCTGTAACAAATCGTCAGTAAACTTTAACCACACATTTTGAATAGTCACAAACCTCTTATCTCATGCACACACTTTCAAAAACTATTTGAGAATTCTCAAACAATATTTCTGAAAATCACAAAAGAAAAATAAACGTAGCTGAAGTCTACTGATGATTTGTTACAGCAACAATGAAATGCATATAGACATCACTGAACCACCAACAAATAAATTTCAAATTAAAATAAACTTATGACAATATGTCGAATAATATATTTCTTAATGTTTTTTCTAAGAGTTTACTTTTTAGATGTCATTTATCGGCTAATGCGCCGATACATACAGTATGCAAAGAAAAAACTTGTACAACAAACGGCTCCGTTCTGCTAATCAAATTATCTCTGTTGCTTTGTAAGATTTTTAACTAAAACCAAAAGCAATTTCAAGACAAATTAATCAGCTTTCTATGGAAACCTTTAATTTTATTGAGAAAGATAATTTAGAATAGTTAGCTATCAAACTAAATGTAACTGGAGATGATTAATTAGTTAGAGTTAAATACCCGAAACATTCGTCTTCAATAGTAAGAGAATGGCTTCCATTCAATGGGAAAAAATTGAACGCACATCCTCTCTATTGCGCGACCTGTAGATTAGGGACAAAAATTAACTCAAAAGTGCTCTCCAGGACATATGGGAGCACATACCTCCTTCTATGAGAATAATCTATTAGATGCTAGACGTGGCCACATTTAGTTCTAATTTTTAGTGTATTCCTTATTTCATAGCTCCTTCCTGAAAGAAAACTTAGTGTACAAGTTTTTTTTTTGCTCTTGAAAATAGTGTAATTTTATGTTACGTTATTTTTTAGTATTAAAATGAATTTCTTAATAAAATGAAAGGTTTCCATAGAAAGCTGATTAATTTGTCTTGAAATTGCTTTTGGTTTTAGCTTAAAATCTTACATAAAAATGATTTTTTGATATTCAATTTGATTTTAATTTTGTAAAGTATCTCAACATATATTTAAACTTTTTTCTAACCTTCTTTTGTGTTTTTAAAAAAATTACCGTTATGTTTGAATTTGATTCAAACTTTGTTGTTATATTTGTTACTTAACAATGAAGATAAATAAAACTGCATTGTAAAAAATAATCGGAGAAGCTTTAGTTTTATTGAAACTACAGATTTGGGGAATGTATTTAAACTTTAGTCTCTGACTGTATTTGATTTTACAGAATATTTTACATATAATTTAAAAAAAAAAGTTTATTGTTGTTGTTGCTCTTTCAACAACAGTTAGAGTTGGCTTACAGACGCCATTATTTAACAAGATGTTTTGAAATATAATAAACATTTATAGCAGGTAAATAAAGAAGCCAATATTTGAAGTAATAAAAATAGAATAGTATACATACATATGTACATACATACCTATAGTCTTTCCGATATTTCTTATATGTTCTTCTCTCAGTCGCTTCTCAGAGAGTTTTTTTTTAATTATACAATTTAATCTGATTACACATGTTACTATAAATTTTTTTAACTTTTTGCTAATATCAAAATGACCCAAACATAGTCGAATAGGCCATTGAAAATTATTTTAAAAATTATCATTGCGTTACGCACGTTTGTGGGCTATTCACATATTACGTAACGTTATTTTTGGAGTTTTAGACCCGCCCTAGTAAAGCTTTTTAAAAAAATTTCAGTATAAATTTTCTAGATCATAACAAATCCTTAAACCCCTTCCCCCCCCCAACCCTTCTTCACACCACCACTCCCACCACCGGAGCGTTGCGTAATATGCGAATATCCCCTTAGACTGCTTTACAACAAAAGGTATAAAGTTTCCAATGCATTTCTTCCGAGTAATTACGATGTGCTAAGTACGAGAAAAATAAAATAAAAATATTCCTTTTGGCCATTGTCCAGATATAACGGTACATTCGTGTTTGAGTCTTATTAGACTGAAGGACCAATATTATCAAAATATAGACAAAAAGCTGTGAAGTGCTTATGTACATACATATGTATATGTACATATATGCTGGGTATTTATAGTATGTATATAACAATGGAAATGACCAAAATTTTGATTAAATAAATAATAACAATAATGTTTAATTTTGAATACAATATGATATTAATTGTTTGTTATCAGATCATTTGTACATAATCAATTACATTTTATTTATAAAGCTATTAACGCGAATAAATCGTCTTCAAAGCACCAACAAAAAAATTAGATTTTTTTAACACATACGAATGATTAAGTTCATAATTGATGAGCATATGTATCGTTTGATTTGAGTAGATTTCATATATTTAACACAAATTATACCGTGGGAAACTTTATCCTCGTTGTGCAAGTAACAAACAGTGGGGAACATAGTACATATAAAACAGCTTAAATAAACAAATTAAAATGATAAGGAAAAATTACTATGGAATGCATTAACAATAGAGTTTAGTATATATATGAGATGCTATTAGATACTTTTTTTAACACTACTAATGTAGACCAATAATAGCATTTTAAAACAAAGTTGTTATACGAGTACAGTTGTTTTTTAGGATGAATTACAAATATCAAACACAGGGGCATGATCGTCGCTTTAGATAACGAGCTGATTCGATCACGTTTTTTCAGTTTGATATTATATCATTCGATATCGAAAAATTTAATAATACGAGTATGGTTCGATGTCGAATGTCATAATATCAAACTGAAAAAAAACGTGATCGAATTAGCTCGTTGTCGAAAGCGACGATTAGACTCCAGCACACATCCTTCTCCCAGCCTCCTGCTAGAGATTCGTAACATTGTAAAGTTAAATACAAAATATGCTTATGCATAAGTGGGCGTATGATGAATAAATACTTTGCGTTTCATACGTACATACATATACTTATTTATCAGTATTGGACAAAATCTATCATTTGTATGAATATTTCATTCTCTTTCAGAAAGGTTAAGTGAAGTAATTCTTTCTTTTCTTTCATCTTTCTGAATGTTACACCCTTTTCAGAGTGAATTCTCTATCTCTTTTTGAAAATGTTTCAATTTGCGTTAACTGTTGTTTTAAAAGCAAACAATGATTTAAGAGTATTTACTTGAGTACATATGTACATACATACCTACATATATGTATGTATGTATCTTCTATATATGTATATAGAATCGTAGTGTATGTTTGCTTGTAACGCATGATCTCTGGAATTATAAGAGCTGTGGAGCTCAAATTTTCAACACAGGTTCGGGTAAATATTCGTTAGGCTTTTGAGCTATTCTCTAGCCGGTACCAGGCTTCAAAATGAAACAAACATACTAGTATCTAAGGGGTTGGCTTCATATGTTCAAACGGTTAGCATACATATACATAAATTTTGGTATTAGTAGTGTTAAATATACGAACACATTAACTCAAATTAAATGTTTAACATTTGATTGTATTGCGCGCTCTGTTCGAATGATTTGTTTGTAGAAGAAAGATCATGTGAGAAATGTTATTAATAGTACGACTAGTTGAGGAATAATAATAACGATAATAACGTGTGGCACGTGTTTTCATATAAAAAATTTCCACAATAAAACAAATAAATATTAAAACCGATTAAAACAATAGAAAAATAGAAATTAACATAAAAATCAGATTTCCTCATAACGAAAACGGTATTCACAAAATGTGAAATAAAAATCAAGCTTACGAGTAATTAAGCAAAATTGTGTAGATTACGTTTTCAGTTCAAATTTTTTCGATTACCTTACAAAAAATGTTATGTACCTATTTGTTTTTTACACTACATGTTGCAGTTTCTTTTTCGAAACATAAGTTTTCGTGCACTAGTTGTTGCAGAGTTTAAAAGGTATGTACGACTACATATCGTCGGTTGATACATAATGTAAATGTCGTATGTGGATTTTTTGCGGTTTTGAGTTAAGATCGATTCCTTAAGTTTTCCTACCTGATCTTTCATTTGGCGTAATCAGTTTTTCGATACCTTATACGGTTTTCGAGATATGGAGTTTTGAGTTTGTCGTATTCAATTTACTCGAAACTATCGGAATCTACATACGACAATTAAATGATCAATCGACGATATGTACATACATAATCAAATCAATTACCTGTTGAATAAGTTGTTAACATTTTTTTTTCAGCCGGAGAACTAAATTGAAAATATTTATAATTATTTTGGTTTGATGACTCATCATGTGATCGACGCAGATTCTCGTTAGCAAGTTGTTCAAATCAAATTTGGAATACCTATACAATTCACTTCAAGAAACTTTTACAGTAAAAATAAAAGAATTATTCGAAAGTTGTTACATATCGTCGGTTGGTTTCTAGTTTGCTGCAGACATAATCGTGTGTGTTCTGGCTTTCACATTTTTTCTTGTGAGTTCGGATGTTAAAACACATCCTACGCCTGTTTAAGTTTAAATTTAGAAAATAAAAATTAATAGTGTGTGTTCTAGCATCCGAATTTAGAAGAAAACAATTTGGAAATGGACGATTTCAAACTTTTAGATTTTTTCGTTTTCACTTTTGAGCAAAAAACTCGTATTCTTTTCACAAGACTGTTAACAAGTGAAAAGAATACGAGTTTTTTGCTCAAAATCGAAAACGAAAAAATCTAAAAGTTTGAAATCGTCCATTTCCAAATTGTTTTCTTCTAAATTCGGATGCTAGAACACACACTATTAATTTTTATTTTCTAAATTTAAACTTAAACAGGCGTAGGATGTGTTTTAACATCCGAACTCACAAGAAAAAATGTGAAAGCCAGAACACACACGAATATATTTTTAATATACTGTGCCGCAAACCAGAAACCAACCGACGATATGTACGAGTATATTGTAATGAAAGTTGTATTGTTGTTCGATAAATTTAAACGAATTTTAACAACATTTTTGTCAATACCAGAGGACGCTTAATTCAATTTTAAGAATTTTTAATTTGAAAATTTTTAAGAAAAAATAGTCAACATTTTATGTGTTTCTATATTAGAAAATGGGTCAGTTGCAGAGAACAAGTCTTCAAGTTTGAAGAGCTTTCATGAATGAGAAGTAGTTTATTTAAATGTGCACGCATGAACTCCAATGACACGTTAATATTAAAACCATCTTCAAGCTTAAATTAGACGTGACATAGCCATAACGCCATAGCCATAACCAAACCAAAATTCAATTGATTTCTATGGTGAGAGTGAGAGTGAGAGAGACTCGCCATAACTCTCACCATAGAAACCAATTGAATTTTGGTTTGGTTATGGCTATGGCGTTATGGCTATGTCACGTCTAATTTAAGCTTTAGAAACCATGCATTCTTATGGTAGAATTAGTAGATTCGTATCGTGAGTTGACGGAGCAGCTGAGAAAATCTGTAGCATAAATATAACATGTTGCTGTTTATTTAATATGTATCGTAAGTGTATGTGAGGTAGAAATCTACAGAAAATAGATTTCTACGTCAACTTCTCTCTTACATACATGCACACACATGTATAAAGCAAAGAGAAATACAACAACAGCTGAAACGTTTGGTGGAACTCTCACGTTTTTACTAACTAACATCCAGAATTAAAGCTTAAATTAGACGTGACATAGCCATAACTCCATAGCCATAACCAAACCAAAATTCAATTGATTTCTATGGTGAGAGTGAGAGTGACAGAGACTCGCCATAACTCTCACCATAGAAACCAATTGAATTTTTGTTTGGTTATGGTTATGGCGTTATGGCTATGTCACGTCTAATTTAAGCTTTAACGATACTACCACTTCAAAAGTAACACGATACGAATCGACTAATTCTACCATTAAACTCATTTTTTCCATGTCTTTTTTTTTTGCTGTGGAAAGAACCGCTGAAGAGAGTTTAATAAAATTCATGTTTAACGCTTTCACCCCTTTTCCACACGCAAAGTTTACTTTGCAAAGTTTTAATTGAGCTGGGAGAGAGACAGAAAGAGACTGTACTACTACCTTTGTCCTTAACATAGCTGAATTAAGAATTTGCAAAGTAAACTTTGCGTGAGGAAAAGGGGAATTTCCTAAGTCCGAATAAATTCGTCATTATTGAAGTCCCAGCTCACACTACTCAAATCTTATTGCTAATGCCCCTTTTCCAAACGCAAAGTTTACTTTGCAAAGTCTTTTTAATTCAGCTGTGTTAAAGACAGAGGTAGTAGTACAATCTATTTCTGTCTTTCTCCCAGCTGAATTAAAAAGACTTTTGGGGATACGCTTAAAGGCTCAGTTATCCGACTGTAATGTAATGTAACTGCAATAGTAGGAAACAGCTGATCGATATTGTTATGTGAAAAGTAATGAAAATGGTTATAGAGGTGTAATGTAACGTAACCTACTTTTCATATAAAAATATCGATCAGCTGTTTCCTACGTTGCAGTTACATTACATTACCGTCGGGTAACTCAGCCTTAACAATTTTTCTTCTTTGAACTTCTATCGGCGTTCCCACAATTAAATGCTAGCAACACAATTGGGACGAACGACGAATTTCGTCCACGTCGACGAATTCGTCGATAAGAGTTCGCTGCATAAATTCGTCGTGTGAAGCACAACAACGACGAATTTACTCAGCGAATTCCTCTCTTGTATTTGATAAAGTTGGTTGTTGTGTGTACAAAGACAGAGAGTAAGAGAGAGAAAATTGTTTTTTCGTCGTTCGTCGGCGTACAAATTAGAAATAAATCTATCTAAGAATTCGTCACGTACGGCGAATTTCGTTGTACGGCGGTGTTGTGTTCATTTTCATATGCACACATGTGTTTTATTTTTTATGACGAAAATTCGCACCGAAAAATTCGTCGTTCGTCCCAGTTGTGTTCCTAGCAAAAGTCTTATTTTTGAGCTCATATTTTTTATAAATAGTCTTGAGAATGCATGTGTGCTTTTTTAACATTACGAATGAGAAAGCAAACCGTATTGACAGTACATGAAGCTGAGTACTCGTTTCTTTTCCCCTCGTCTCTCTCTCTCTCTCTAATATGTACTAACTATCACCCCTTTTCCACACGGAAATTTTACTTTGCAAAGTCTTAATTCAGCTGGGAGAAAGACAGAAAAAGACTATACTACTACCTCTGTCTTTCACACAGCTGAATGAAGACTTTGCAAAGCAAACTTTGCGTGTGAAAAAGGGGTATATGTAATCCGCTTAAAAATAAGTATTGCATAGTGTAAACTAGAAAGAAGTGATGAAAAATAACATCCAAATAGCTTCAAAATCAGGGAACATGCACGGGTTCATCACCTATGAAAAAGCGTCTTCGAATCAGAAACATGCATTGGTTCGAGTCATTAATTTTAATGAAGAGAAATTTATTTAATTTATTTTATTATTTATATTTGTATAGGTAAGTAAACTAATTTAAATTTCAAATTTAAAATGTTCAACATATGTATGTATGTATCATTATCATTTATGTACGAATTTTATTTTCATGTCGTCTTCCATGATTAACACCCAAGAAAATTAAAATAAGCACATTACATACTACATACATACATGTTGTATGTACATACGTACTATGAAAAGGGAGGTACAATAAAAAGGCAAAATTAATCATTCAAACAATATAAAATAAAAAAATCAAACAATTTCAACTTAGACAAAATGAAACAAAAAAGTATATGTAAATGGTATTTTTTATAGAGACACAAGTTTAAATCATAATAAAACCAGGGAATATATTTTAAATATCAATGAAACGAGCTTTATTGGAAAGAACATTTTATGAAATTAATGTTTAAATATGATTTACAAGGCGCAATCTGGAACACCAATTTTAAACAACTTCGCAGCATTTTCGGCCGTTATTCGCCGATAACTCTTCCCATGTCGATTTCCATGTGTTCAATTGTTAGTTTGTGGTTTATCGACGTAGACAAGTGACATAACATAACCCCAAAGAAAATAATCCAATGGGGATAAATCACATGATCTTGGGCCATTACGTAAATTATTTTTTCATCAAAAGTTTCTTTGAGTAAATCAATTGTGGCGCCCGATGTCAGCAAGATTAATGCCACGTAATTGAGGTATGAAAATATTTCGAATCATGTTCCTATACCGTTCACCATTAACAATAACATTCTGACCATCATCGTTTTTTAAGACATATGAAGCCTATGACTCCGCCAGCCCATAAAGCGCACCACACAGTAATTTTCTGTGGATGTAATGCTGTTTCGGCAATAGGTTGTGGATTCTCCTCACTCCAAATGCGACAATTCTGGGGGATTACTCTCTATTACGATGAGAAAGAAAAATTGTACGAAATCGAACAATTGGTACTCTCTAATGCGTTTGCGCATTCACCTTTCGCATCTTTTATTTTCCCTTTCGCAAGTCTGGTATCACCGTACTCTGTAATGCGAAAGCGTCTGTCAAAATCGCGCGATAAACGCAAATATCTTGCGATAGCTAAATACCAAACGCAAAGTGAGAAAAACATTCAAGTACGTTGAAAAAAATATTTATGTTTACTGCCTTATTCATTAAAAATATTTCTCTTTAATAAGAAGTTTATGAAACACATTTTCTATGCAAATTTGATTAATAAACCTTTTATAAAATCAAAATATTTTTTTTATGAATTAGGTCCTTAATATTTAAATCGTAATTTTTAGGGAAAAATCCAAAAAATTACAAACAAAACACGGTGCAACAAAACGACTTGGCAGTCAGCAAATGGCAAACAAGCTGCAAATAATTTATGGACAAAATTGACAGACGAACTAAATTAATATGTTATATGTATATATTAAACAATCTTCATTTATATTTATTCATACATACATACATACATATATACTTGTTGTTCATCGCATTATAAAAAATGTATTAATCGTATATGGCCCATTGGGCTCGATTAAATGAAATAAATGAAATGAAATGAAAATGAAAAATTCTAATTTTAAGGTAGCGGCTAGTTTTATAATAGTTGGAATTGCTGTGGATCTCCTTGAAACTTTAAGCTGGCGTTGAATAGAGTTTAGAACATACAGAAACGCTTCCTTACAAAGCTAAAATAAAGCAATATGTATTTAACAACATATTCCTCTATAGATTTTTCTTATCTGCGGTCATTTAAGGAAAGTATATCGGACCTATCTCTTAAGACTCGTCTTGCAACTAGTTCTACATGGTCGTTTTCTTCATAAAGCCATAAAAACTGTTACACTTTATTTTTTCTGAAATGTTGTTTTTTTAAATATCGTTTTTTTTTACATATTTTGACATTTCAGTACTGCCAACCTTTGCCATATTTTCTTTTGCAATGCCCGTGTTGCCACTTTTTCAAGCAATTTTGCGAAAGGTTTTGCGAAAGTAATAGAGAGTACCAAATTGGCATATCATCGCATTTAGCTTTCGCATCGTAATTTTTTTCGCATCGCAATAGAGAGTAAGCCCTCTGCTTATTTACGTACCCGTTCAACCAGAAATGGGCTTCATCGGAGAATAAAATTTTTAATTTTTTAAAATTTTCAAAATTTCAACTAATTGCACCCGTTGCTCTATAATAAGTCGATTCATAATGGCGTTATTCGATGTTTTATGCAAATGGTCTTGCGTAAGTGCAAATGCAAAATATCGTAGCTTTTCTTTGGATTTTGTGTGTATTTTTTTTTTTTTGTTGGATTTTAAAGAAAAGCTGCGATATTTTGCATTTACAATGATGCAAGACAATTTGCATCACCGAATATCGCCAATGAAAATAAACAAAAACAACTATCAGCTATTAAATGATTGCTCATATAAAGCAGTGATGCCAACTCAAAGTTGTGATACTAAAAAAAACACCCTTTACATGCATACATACAGAAATATGTACGTACATGTCTACATTTGTATAATTTCATTTACGCAAAATACGTAAATGTGTTTGAACATACCCTGCAGGAGAATAGGTGTCAATTGTCTAACACCTACTAGTATAATTACTAGAACAGCAAGAACTAGTGCTAAAAGGGTTAAAGTTGTTGTATAAAATTACTAGTTCTGATGAGTACTAGTATATGAAGTAGTTCCAAGGCACCACATTGCAAAATAAATTTTGAATCTCTAACAGAGCACTTGCACTGTACGAAAATTGGTATTATACAATTATTAAAGTTTAAGGTTCACCTATAAATAATTATAATCAAATAATTACAATTAACCTTTTGTATTTTTGAATTTTGATAAATAATTGCGAATTTTAACTAGCAGTAATTAACTAGTCCTAAACTAGTACCAATGGCACTAGTAATTTTCTAAACACACTCAATGCTAATTTGAGCATTAACATGTTATAGGAAAGTTAACGGTTGGGAACTAGTGGTGGTGGCTTCTGTACTAGTAAAATACCAGTTGGACACTAGTTCGATCTCCTGCAGGGTACATACATACATATGTATGTATGTACTTGTATGTACATAAATAATTTTATCAGTTGTTTTTGCCAATTATAAACAAAGTCACGAGATTTTCTTGCGTAAAAAAAGAAACATGGCAACAAAATCATAAACAATATACCCAAATTATATCTGGGCTAATTTAATGTGGTATGCAATAAATAAAGAATGGAATCAATCAGGCCATTACCCTTTCTGTTTATAAGGTTATCCTTCTTAAACTTTCAACTGTCGCAAGATCATGCAAGTGGATCCAAATTCTGATTCTTTTTAAATTAATTATTTTTCTCAAAACAATTGTATTTTGCAAAAGCTTATACTAATTGGCCAAAGGAAAGGGTAGTATAATGTCTTCTAGATCTTTTGTCCGAACACTACCCAGTAGTGAGTAGGTATAAGCTACAGTTTATAACAAGTTTTTCCTATCATTGTGAGTGTCCTTATAAATTGGATTAAAATAACTACGTATGCTACCATATACTTAGGACGAGTTTACATGTGTGCCACGTGCACAAAAAAGCGTAACCAGTAATTACTAATGAAAAACTGTTTTACTGTGTTTGTGGTTTTATAGATATTTTATCTATTCAGTCTTTCAATTGCTTTAAAATGTAAATAAAACTGTTTGATTCAGACACGTATTTATTAAGTTAAACAGTTTCATACATAACTAATACACAATTTTATAGAATCCAACATGATTGAAATCAATAAATACATGTTTGAATCAAACAGTTTTTCATTAGTAATGGTTACGCTTTTTTGGGCACATGACACAGGTGTACACTACACTCTGGTGCTACTGCCCAAAGTAGCACCAGAGTGCCGAACATCAATCGGCTTCTTATACAAATAGGCGAATACATTTCTCTAATGTTTCTCTCGGTGGCCAGCTCTGATTTAAGTACGTAATATATACATTCATATCGCACACTAAATCACAAATAATCACAACTAAAAATGTTCAAAGTGTTTTTGTTTTTTTTTTATAAACCAGTTAATTGAACAAATCTCTAAAAACCGCAACAGCTTCTTTTGCAATACAGTCTTCTTGAAGAATATAAAACACTGGTATGCCTGTTTTTATAGGTCTGTTCCTAATGCATAACGAAACACTCCGAACTTGTACAAAGTTACCGAAAAGCGTTCCAGATAACAATTTGCAGAATTAATCCTGATATCGTTTTTCATATTGTGTAGGAATTTCATTCAAATATCTTGTTTAATCAACTCTTGAGAGAAAAATCAAATTTTATTTTTCGATTAACTTTTGTGTAAATTGAAAACTTTAAACTCGTTTTCTAGCAAACTGGGTTTTTCGAGTTATGATGTTCTTTGAGTAAATGAGCGATATGTATACACCTATAGACTATATATATTATTATTTTAAAAATATATTGAAAATGCCTCTCATGGATATATTTTTTGGTAACATGCAAAATGTTTTTGGTAACATTTTTGGCAACATCCAAAAGATTTTTGAGAAACATTTTAACATGTCTCAACTCATTGGCATGGAATTACATTATGTTAAAATAATTTATAAGCTCCTTTCTAGGGAATACATACATATTTCGATGTTTATTAGTTCAAAGACAGCCGAACTGATTAAAGGCCGTTTCACACTATAATACAACTATTAATACTTTTGACGAAAATACATCCCTAATCTAATTTCTGTTTCAAATATTTCAAAAGACAATAACAACTCAACATGTCAGAGTTGCATTTTCCACAAAAGTATTAATACTTGTGTGAAACGGCTTTAAGTGATATTCAGAACATGACAGCTCATAGCGAACGAATTAGCGGGTATATACTGTGTAGGTACGTAGTTATCTTTTAAATCAGATTTTTTTAATAATAAAACCAACTTTTTATTTTTGGACTTGAAAACATTTACAAAACGCTTTACATATCAAATTATAAAAACATATTGTATACCTATTGCGAAAAAAATTAATTTCAATTTAATTTTTATCTTTTATCGTTCTATTTTAGACAATTTGATAACAAGCTGAGAAAACGTAATTTTTCAAAAGTTCATCCTTAATCCATCTTGAATTTGAATTCAGATTTAACTTAGATATATGTATGTACATATATGTATGTACATATGTACCTATGTACATATGTACTTATGTACATATGTACCTATGTACATATGTACCTATGTACATATGTACCTATGTACATAAGTATGTATATGTACCTATTCCATCCTCCCTCTATCTTTGACATTGGTATGAGCATGGTGTTTGATATCAAATGATAAAACCATCTTGATTAAAATGTAAAACGACTTCGTGTTTGCTGGGCTCTTATTCACATTCATATATACATACATATGTACATACATACATATAAGCACATATATGTACATATGTATGTACAAATAATACAGTCATCTATAAACTCACACTCATACTACTGTATGACATAATAATCACGAGAGGCGCACAACGATTATCGAGCAAAAGTCATGTGATTGTTTTATTTATTTATTTAATTTTTTTTATTTACAGTTTGTGAATATGACTGTGACCGGCTGGCTGGCTGGCTGGCTGGCTCGCTGTACGTTTTGCTGTTTAGTTAGTTGGTTTGGTTAGCATGTGCGGCAACAATGGTGTGTATTCAGTAATTACCGATCGTTTAAAAAGATTTGCGCCCTCGTCCCCCTTTCAAGGCCTGATATGCAAAACATTTATGTATTATCACTGTTAGTTTAATAAACAAGATTCTGCTCTTTTCCTCTCCCTTAGTCGGCGCACCCTTTCTGAACTTAATAATTTTATAGAATATCAGTGTTTCCATTTATGCAGATTTTCCATTTAAAATAATAATAATAATGTAAAGTCAATAGAAATATGAACTACGTTAGTAAAAACAAATAAATATGTATGTATGTATGCATGTATGTATGTATGTACATACATATGTACCTCCTAAACAGTTTCGGTCAAAAAACATGACATTCGTAACTTTCCACTCAAGATGATGCGCGCTAAAAATTATTTATAAACATTTAATTCTGACAATCATTTTTTAAACTAAATTTATTTTTTTCTCATTCGATGAACTATCGTACTTTTTCATCACATCGTGAATTAATTTTTTTTTTGCAATGCCTTGTTTAAATAGGAAATAAAAAAGCATAGAAGAGTTGATTTTATTCTATACATGAGCATCTGAAACTACAAATTTGGCCTTATATGCTAACTATCACCCATTTGGCTACTTCAATCAGAATTTATCGAAGGACATACTTACATATACATATACCAAATTAACATATACTACATACATATGTACGTTTGTGTGACTGAAGCAGAATTTTATAAAAATCTTATCTTTCATTTATTTCTTTATGAGTACGAACGAAAATATATTTCTTCGAATTACACAACAAAGTTTTGAATCAGTGCTTTTTTAATAAAAGTAAATAAATAAATATGCTTTAAACCCAAATACTTTATTTATTTAGTTGTTTTCAGTCTATGGAAACAAAGTCCTTTCACAAAACAACACCTAAATCAAGATTACAGTTTGACGTGTTCAATTTAATGCCAACATTCATTCAAACGCAAGCAACCAATATCATTAATAAATAAATGAAATAATGAGCCAAGGACGCTCCCCTGAGGCACTGCAGTACATATGTATGTATGTACATACATACATAAGTATATGTATATACATACATACATAAGTATATGTACTAGGGATGTAACGAATGTTCGCATTCGCTTTCGCATTCGCAAATAATTCGCTTCCTTTTGCTATTTGCATTCGCTTTTGCATTCGCTAAAATGTTTGCGAATATTTAAAGCGAATACTAAACACAAAAATATTGGAAATATTTTCCAGTGTTTGAAAAAAGCACATCATTACTTCGTTCAAAAAATTTTAAATGCAAAAATATTAACTAATCCTTCTTTGTTGTAAATTTTTTGCGAAACAAGCGCCAGTCATATTATTTCGCATGAAAACTTAAAATGTTGAAGATATATTTCATATGTTTTTCCCAAGATGAACAGAGTACTACTTCTGGAAAAATGTTTATGAACAATTCATTCCAATTTTTCTTAATATGTATTTTGGTAGCATTTTGTAAATTTGTAAATTTATTTTTCATTATTATCTATATTTATTTTAATATAATTTCATTTCTTTCAGTTTAACAATTTTTATTTCTAATAAATTAATAAATATTTGCTGAATTCAAGACTCAAGTAGATCTATGTATACAACAAAACTTCATGTTCTTAGATAAATTTATTTTCATGTGATTTTTTTAACGTATTGTAATATTTGCATTCGCTTTCGCATTCGCATTCGCTTTCGCAAAAATTAAAATGTATTATTCGTTTTCGCATTCGCTTTCGCTAAACTGGTATTCGTTACTTCCCTAATATGTACATATCGAGCATTATTTTCGATTTTATCGTAAGCGACAAAAATTAAATTTTTCAAGAGAAGTTATTTTTTAAATACTCAAATTTGTTTTTGCACGTAAATTGTCGCTTACGATAAAATTGTACAGCCTGTATCTTAAAAGTTATCGAAAAGTTTGCCATTTTGATAATTCTAAGCCATGGGTAGGCCCATAAAATTTTAATTTCAATAAAAAAGTACATTCTCGATAACATGTTGCTTACGATACAATCGAAAGAAAGGCTCGATATATACTGAGCAATTTCTATTTATTAAAAAATAAGGATAAAAATATAATAACTTCTAATTGGCTACCATGGCTTGAAGGAAACGTGACCAGATTTCGGAGGAAAAAAAAGATGACATCAATAAAAATGGTAAAAATTTTATTAAAATTCAATTTCTAAATTGTTTAAAAACTCTACAGAAAAAAATACATTCATATTCATACATGTACATATGTATGTATGTACGTAGTAAAATTAGTTCAATAACAAAATTAAAAATTTTAAAAACTCCCCCGACGCAGTTGACGCTGCAGCAAACTATAAAAACAGAAAAAATGTCAACAATAAGATGCTTAGAAATGGTAAAATTGAACTTTCATTCAAAAAACAAAAAAACTATATAAAGTAGAAATCTACATTAACTGACACCACACATAGCGGACCAAACACAAAAGAACGCTGATGATGAAGGTGTAATGGCCTTCGAAAACAGTGTTGTTCCGTTCTACTAAGTGTTTGTCAGAATATTTACAATTACCTTTGGTGTTATTTGTTCATTTATAATTATCACATGTAATTTGGATTACAAATCGATACGAACTTTAGCCTGATCAAATTATAAATATAGAAACAAATGAAATTCGAACAATAATAATTATAATTTAAAAAAATTTATATGTATATGCAGCTTGGGCAACAGTTAGAGAATGGAAATGAAAATGAGGGTGCATTGTTATATCGATAAAAACAAATATGAATCATTATTTTAATATTAAAGATGACTGATAATAAAAAAGATGACAAAAAGAGGACACAAATTTTATAGATGACAGAGAGTTAATAGATGATTATCCTCTTAAAAAGAGGACGTATGGTCACCTTATTGAAGGCGTCTAAACAATATTCACTGAAAAGGGTCATAATACTAACACAGTAGACCTGCCAGAATAATTATCATGAAACAATACATAACCAGGGCGGGCTATCATGAATAAAATTCCACGTGATATTTTTCCCATGGAAAAATTCCAACTAATAGCAAATAATAGGGAAAACAATAATTTCTAATTGGAAAAGGATAAATTTCATGTGGAATTTTATTCATGATAGCCCTGAACAAGGCCTATTTATCAGGTCAACGCAACTCTACAAAAACACAGCAATACAAAAAACAACTTTATGTTTAAGTTGTCAGAAACACACACAAACATGAACTAAAGTATATGGTGCAAATAACTTTTGACAGCTCAAACAAGAAAACAAACCATAAAAACAAAAATCATCGTGAGAGTTGCGTTGACCTGATAAATAGGCCTTGGCCCTGAACAAGTCAAATTTGAATTTAATTATTTAGAGAGATATCCATCCAGTAGGTGAAAACTTCTTGGTCTGATTGTAAGCAAAAAACAGGTCTAGGTTCGTTAGGCATATAAGGCAATTAAAATTCGAAAATTCATTTGCCCTAAGTTTTTCTTTAAACGAGTACGAAATTTCTATTAAATTAATGAAAGATAAGATTGAAATGACACCAAAAGATTGATATAGAAATATCCTCATGACTATGTACCAAAAAATAATTTAACTAATTCTTGAAAATTATTTTATTATTTATTTAATAAGTACATAAAAAAGGAGGCTTACTTACCTTAAATAATTTTTTGAATGAGTTGTTTGATTGTAATTATTTTTTTTATTATTGCATCCATTTTTACCATCAGAAATATTGTGATGTAAAGACAACGATGATGATGTTGGAGAAGCCGCTGCAGCAGCGGTGGTAGTACCCCCAACGTTTGAAGATAATAGGCTCGCCAATGAAGATGAACGCGACGGAGTTTTTGTCTGACTTTGTTGGGCGGCAGACAATGGCGTCGCTAATGATGCTGTTACTGCTGTTGATGGAGTTGTTGATGTCGACGATGGAAAAAATAATTTATTCAACAAGGCCATAATATGTAGTGAGTAATCAAAGATGCAACGCAGAAGTATATGTGTCCGCAAACACACCCGTATATATAGATATACAACTGACGGTTATGACACTAATCCATAGGGAAACCGTTTAGATGTTTCAAAATCTTTGTTGTTGTTTTAATTAGCAAATCATAAAACATCTCTTGTTTCCTTTTATATATGTATACATGCATACGTAATTTAACAACTTTCTTTTTAAGTTTGTAACATTTAATTTACCAGCTTTTTAATTTATCTTTATTTTTTATTAAAGGGAATGTTTATATGCACAAATACTCGTAGCACTGATATTTTTTTGTTTACATAAATAAGCCCTTTAACCTTTATTTATCACTATTTTCTTTCTTTTTCAGAATCCACGTACTTATTTACATGTGTATGTATCCATCTCGTTCTTTCTTCTTTTTATTTTTTAACCCATTGCGATTTTCTTTTTCTTTAACAATTTCCTATTGATTTTCATACGATTCACTAAATATATTTACAATTTTCTTTTGTTTTTTACATTTATTGATTATTTTATTTCATTTATTTAGCTCTTTAGCATTCTAAATAAGCCTGATATACTACATACTTGGGTATTTCAATATTTATTATTTTTACAGCTTTTTGCTTTATAATTTAAATTCAACAAATAGGTACCTAAATACATTAGCATACATAAGTACCTATGTACATATTTTTAAACGAAGAAAAAACTTTCAGTACACTTTTAACCTACACGAAAATATACACATTTAAGTGTATGAAATTCCATCGCGGCTGCGTTAAATGAAAACTGGGAGATCACTAAAACATTATTTAGCTGCAAATATTCAGTTTACTCAAAACAAATTTTCTTTTTCTTGTGGTTTTTTTTTTCATTATACAGTATTTTTCGGTTAATTGACCCTACGGTTAATTGGTTTCCACGCTTAATTGAACCACATAATCGGGCAAAAAAATATTGCATACGAAAACACATGTAAATTTCCTCGGATAATTGAACCCGGTTAATTGATTTTCCCGCTTAATTGGTTCAAAATTCATGTCATCAAAAATGAATTTCCTCTTACTTTTACCCGGTTAATTGCATTATTATTGAAAAATAATCTGGCATTTTTGCACAATGATCTCGAAAAGTGTGAATATGTACAACATGAATTTATTTGTTCCTTTTTTTTATTTTTTAAGCACTATGTAATATTTTAATACTTACGTGAATGGAAGAGCTGTATGTATATGCATATGGATTGTTTTTATTCTTTAAGTTTATGCTTTTTTTTGTAAAACCAATATATGAATTGTTTTTTAGTTTATAAATTTTATTTTTTTGTAAAACTAATGTGCACATAAATAGTGCATTTAATAGAACATATGTACCTACAATAATAAATATGTACCTGCGTATACACATATATGTACATATGTACATTTTTTCCTGTTACTTGCATTTTTATTGTTTAAGGTAAAAAAAATTATTTTGAAAAACTTAAAGTGCACATATGCGATTTCTTTTAATTCATTAGTAGTTCGTTTAATTGAACAAACTGTTCAATTAAACGGGATTCTTGTAATTGAACGATTTGTTCAATTAAGCGGGTATCGGCTAATTGGTTCCCCGGTTAATTGAACAAAAAATTGTGCAAATTTTGATGTGCAATTAACCGAAAAATACTGTAGTTGTTGGTTGGTTGGTGTTCGTCGTTTGCTCGTTTATTTCTTTGTTTATAAAATATCTACAAACATATGTATATACATACATATATTTATCTACACCAATTACTCGCAAACCAGCCAATTTCATATTCTTAATGTCCGGATTCGTCTAATTGTATGACAACATTGTGCAGATACATATACCCAAATATATAAATTTCATACAAAGCCATATAAAACTCCTCTATCCCTACTTATTTGAACCGAGCATGATAAAATTGTACCATGGAACCGAGTTTAAACATGTAGCAGGAATGTTTACAAGCACTAAATGATGAAACGGCTTCTGTATGTATAAATACATACACACAAATGTACACACATACTTATGTTTTGCTTTGTTTATTTGACATCAACGTTGCCGTTTTAGTTATTTTGTCCCCTTATAGCACAAAATTCGTTGTATTTGGGAATCAGTAGTGCGCTTAACTAACTTTTTTTTTAACGATAATCACATCGTTAAAATACTTATAGCGAAAACTTATCGAATTTCCTATTCAGTAACATTTTTAACGATACTCGCTGTAGGTTAATGTCAGCTGTGTCGTTATTTAAGCGACAATAATTTATGTGCTGTTAATTTTATCGACAAAAATCAACAGAAAATATCAGCTGCGTTATATCGTTAAAAAGAAGTTACAGAACCACACAATCGTTATTGCAAGCGATAAAATGTATAGAGAAAAATAACGATTGTCGGATCGTTAAAAGTTACTGAATTGTACTACAGATAGGAAAAGTTATATAATTTAGCGGCCATTTTCGAAAAAAATTAATATGTCTTTAAAGTGTGCTTTACACGAAATTTTAACGGATATTTTGTTTTAACATATGTATGTATATGTAAGTACTTCAAACTCAAATTAGTTTTTTTGTAGCATACGGCAGTATTGTGTTTTGTGACGATTTTCCATTATCCCACGTCAAATTTAACACACGAACAATATATATACATAAGTACAATGGTTAGGTAATGTTAGCAGGCTGCTAGTAAGGAATTCTGAAATTTTGAGTCCAGCTCACTTGGGTCCAATACAATGATCCATTTTTATAGAGATAGAGGAAAACTTCATTCTTGTACAACTCTGCTTTTTGCGCGTATTCAATTTTAAAGTTGTGTTTTAATTCATCGATGGTTCTGCTACACAATACCGACGAAGCAGGAAGCTCTGATGTTACATTACGTCAGCTCATTATTGGTTTGAAGCATTCGCCAAAGTCAGAATGGAGAAAAACGACAAAACACTATTTATTAAACCTTAAAATAGTTGATATGGAGCAAAATTAATGCTAAATATCTCGGTAACCATAATTAATTTCGCAAAACCTGTTTTGGATTCAGAAAGGAGATAGTCAAAATATATATACCCCGTACCTCTTATTTTTTTTTTAATGGTCGGTGGGTCAAACCAATAATGGGCTGACGATTAGGATTAGCGTCCGCTGAAGCTGGCGTAGTTTTAGTGACCAGTGGCTTATGCCTTTATCACTAGAAATTTTCCCACCACAACTGATACAAAGGACAACAGAAAAATTAGTGATGTTGATATTTAATGACTAACTACCTCAGCCAACGCCACCTTCAAGTACAATAGACAGTTTAAAAAGATTTCGTATTCAATAGCACATTGAAGAAGGCTCATAGATGAAACCGGTATTTAATCAACCAAATTTTACGTCGGATGATTCTCTAACCATAGTATTATGCCAATCATATAATAACAAATAAGAAACGGCGAACTATCGGACCTGTTCTGTAAACCGAATATGATTAAACTTCTCGTTTTCAAAAAATTAATAATGACGTGTTTAAAATCATACACGATTATTTTCTTTCAGATATGATACGATCGCTTTACAGAATATTGAGGTATATCAAAATGTAATATATGTATATTCATATATGTTCTAGACCTTAGGGAACGGAGAAGTGGATTTAAACTTTATTTAAAAATATATCCGACGAATGTCTATGCATGCGTTTTATGATAAATTCATAAAAAGCGGCAACGCAGCCAAATAGAGGTACATATTTGCAAACATTCACGCACATTTCCATATGTATATCCATAGATATTTACTATATTCAAGCACCTTTAACAACAAGCAAAAAGTACAACGAATACTTGAATTTATTGTTATTGCACAAATTTGTTTTGTTTATTACATTTTTTTGATTAAATATATGCATCTGTTTTGAAAGTATCACGTGTTTTCCATAACTCACTCACACAATTTTTCCACTTATTTTTTTTCTCAAATTTTGATATGCAATTAATAGAATTCAAGAATATGCAAGAGCTTTAATATTCAATACTATACATTTCACAAGTAAATGGCATAATTACGTATATTAATGTGAGTATTTATTTAATAATCCTTTTTAAGTTTTAATAATAAATCATTATTTATGTATATGCTTGTTATTTTATTATGTACAAAAGAAACACCCATGCCGAGATCAATTTAAAGGACGCCGTCAAAGAAAGTTTTCCCTCAATATCTTCATACAAGTCAATCCATCAACTAGAAACATTTTTATATAACAATTTTTTGTTCTATTTCCTTTGTATCTGAAGAAATTCAAAATCTTCTTTTTGTTTAAGTTATGGTGAATGTGTTCTTGACGATCGTTGGTTCTTTATACAGCAAATATTGTTGCATTGTTGTGCAACAATTCTTTATGTAGTCTCCAACGATTGACCACGAGTCAATAGTTTTTTTATACATCATTTTACCTCACATGATTTTAAAATTGTCCAATAGCTAATAGAGAATTTCAAGACTGAAAATACATACATATTTTAACTTTTCAAACTCAACTCGGAGCCGCCGTCGATATTTCAAAGCTAGCCGTCATTGAAGTATAGGTGTTCGACGGGTATAAAAACAAAGAGAAAATATTCAAATCAAAAAAACAGAGCCGTTATTATATGTTTATGTGTACGAAAGGCTAAACAAAGCAAAATTACAAAAATCCAATTTAAATAGGAAGACATTTAAATTTACAGGTAGTATCGATGACACAGCTGACCTATTTTTTGCTCAATATAAAATTAGCCCATAGCATCAAAATTTGCTTGCGAAAAAGATATAAAAAATAAAATAAACAAACAAATTTAAAAATTAAAAATATTTTGTAAGGAAAACAAATTGAAAAATGTAAAATACAAAAATAAAATAAAAAAAAAATTCATTCAGTTTTAATGTATTTAATTTTTACTTGTTGGCTTAACAAAAGAAAATCATGCCGAAATTTATAAAATAAAAATTAAAACCTTTTGAAAAATATGAAAAATGCTTGAACGATGCCAGTTTTGTTAGTACGAGCCACAGTGGAAGCATTTTTTCAACTTTTTGATCACGATGATCAAGTTCTCATGTATGGACAAGTCGCGATTTGATGGGTATTGAATAGCGAGTTATTAATAACATCTATACATAGGCAATTTTTATGTTTGAAATTGCTTCTTATAAAAAAATATATATTACATTGGATCTTCACGTAGCAATTTTATTGCTGAGATTTTTTTTGATTCTTGCTTGAGGTGGAGAGCACGTATGGCAATTTTTTCCACAAATCTTACACATTCATAGGGCATTTATTGCCTAAAATATATGTTTCCAATGCAAAAATACGAATAATTTAAGTTTATTTTTTCTTATATTACATTTTTGGATGATTTCTTTTTATGTTTTGCTCAAATTCACTGTTTAACATAAATTAATGGAAAAAATAGAACAAAAGTGACAGTAGATTGCTTGGAAGTCCTCGTCCATACAGTGAAACATTTGCTGCAAAACATTTGAGTTGGTGGACGAGAGGGGAAAGAGGAATGGCAAAGGGTGCTTTGTTTTATGCCTCATTGCGCTGATTCACTCGGGATTAATTGTCAGCGATGCCAATTTAGCGCCTTTCGCGCTAGTTTTAGCGCGTTTTAACTATGCCAAACGCGTTTTTTTTCGTCTTAGCGCGTTTAATAAAAAAAGCGCTAAATTAGCGCGTTTTGATGCAAGTCAAAAATATCATTTGAGTTCAATATATTTTTACTTTTTTGTATAAATTTAAGAAAATTTAACTTTTTGTTTAAATTCGTTAATGATTCAGATGTTGCAAATAAAATTCCCTTGACTGTGGTTAGAATTAAAAACGCATTTTAATATTGTAAATGGCAAATATTTTGAAATTTCACAGTTAAAAATATGTACTCATAGTCGTGACCCAAAAAATCTATAAAACTTATTAAACATCTATTCCTTTTGTATGTACTTCAAAAAGCATTTGAATCGCAACACTATTCGACAATTTATATAAGATGTTACAAAGTTTGACAAATAAAATTAAAATCAAAACTAAGAATTTCGAATATTTCGAAGGCAAGACTGATTCTGTATTAAATGATTTTACTTATTTAGGATATAATTTCGAAGAAGCAATATTGCATAATCTGAAAAAGAGTTACTAAAAAATTAATTGTACTCGTATTTACTGATACATACATCGACCGTTATTAAAATTTAATTTAGCGCGTAGGAAAATAGCGTGTTTTGACTATAAATTGTTGATAATGCTGTAACTTAGCGCGTTCTAGCGCGTTTTGAGAAGGGGTATAGCGCGTTTGGGTTATAAATAGTTGACATCGCTATTAATTGTGCTGGCATAACATGCATTTTGTTGGTGAGAGAGGCAAAGAGAGGGGTTTTGTGTTTGAGGTAGTTTACACGAGACTAATTTTTATGCGGCACAATTTTTGTTTTTTTAAGAACACACGAGACTAATTCATCCGACATAAAAATGTATACGTATTCACAGCTTTGTGTGTGTTAGTGTTTTTCGTGTTCATTTAACACTTGCAGCTTTTTAAGTTGTGTGTGTATTGGTTTTGTGCTGCTAATGCGGGGTTGTAGCTGGTTGAAAAATTATGCCAAACACAAAACCCCTCTCTTTGCCTCTCTCACCCACAAACTGGCATGTTATGCCAGCACAATTAATCCCGTGTAAATCAGCGCTTTGAAATAATTTTTCAACCAGCTACAACCCCGCATTAGCAGCACAAAACCAATGCACACAAAATTAAAAAACTGCAAATGTTAAATGAACACGCACAATGCTGTGTATACGTATACTTTTTATACCAGACGAATTAGTCTCGTGTAATTTGGAAAAGAACAAAAATTGTGCGGCTTAAAAATTGTTCTCGTGTAAACTACCTCATTCTCATGAGAAAATGCATCAATAACCAACCAAGGAATTACCGCAAGCAATATGCTACTTGAAGACCCAGCCACAGAATACATCCAGCGGTAAGAAAATACTGGTTGTTTACAGAATGGAAGAAGAAGCTCTTACGTTACGTTTTAATAATTTCAAGTCTTACTATAACTCTGTTTTTTCATCAGATGAGACAACTATATTGAGAAAGCATACATAAGAAAGATGAAAAGATAGTTCACGATTACCAACCTTTACGCAGCCATATTGCTTTTTTAGAAGTCTAAATCCAATGTCGTCTCGTCTCCACACAAATAATTAAAAAATAAAGTATTTAAAAGCATTTAACTATTCAAAATAATACGTTACAGTAAAGCAAACATATATTTTAAACAAAAGAAAAAAATCGTAAACGTTTAATAATTGATTATAATCATAAAACGAATATTTCTTTGTGCATCAGAGTGAGTGGCTTATAATTTGAAATAGTAATGGGAAAAAATTCTTTCAATAACTAACTAGTTTATAATAAGACCCTATTGGGGCTAGAATTTGTAAAATGTTGATTAAAGTTGTGCATTTATTTAATTTACATACGCCTTCCATTTTATATTTAATCATTTTAGACAAATAGCTGTGGTTGACCTGTGTTTTTATTTCTTTTTGTGATTTTCCTTTCCACATTTTCTTTTAGTTTGTGTTTGTATGCTTGTAATAGTGGAAAAAGTAAATACGAGCATTCCTTTGAAATCTAATTAAATAAAAAAAAAATAGTTGGCAAATTTTTATACCATGTGTGTTTAATGTGAAAAAACAATAACAGATGGCTTAAAATGAGACAAAACATGCTTTGTGTTCTTTTAATTTAAAAACAAAGTGCCTATTTAATTTTTATGAACTGATGTCAAATTTACGGAAGTTAAAAGAGATCAAATTCATGAACATTTTCCCAGTATTATTCATACAAAACGGTTCTATAATGTTAAATTGCATTTATTTATTTTATTTATTTATTTAAAAAAATGCAATACAAGCCTAAAAGGCAAAAATTCTAAGTATTAAATACCTGAGATCATTATGATTGAATTTGAATGTCTTAACTGCATTTGTATTGTTTTCTTTTTGTTTGTATTTCTAATTTTGTATGAAGAACGCTTTGAAAATTTTCAATATTAATTTTGCTACAATAAATTGTTTGTCATCATATTCCAATTTTACCAACATATTAAGTACATTATTACCATTTTGTTAAATAGCAGTTTTAAAACATCACAAGTACGTTAGGATAACACAAAAATGGCTTGTGCTACGCTGAAACGTACTCTTGACTGGGAAGCTTTAAATCAACGCCCTACAAAACGTAGACGTTGTAATCCTTTTGGACAATCTGGCGCTAATGGTTCACCATCACGTTCTATATCTGGCCTCGATGCCACTAATCCTCAGTCATCATCGATGCGTAGTGAGCCTCAAAACAGTCCCTTTTCTGACGCCAATAATCTGTCAAAAATGTCACCGGATAAGATGTCGCAGAATATACGTGATGAAATCAAAAGATTACACAGACGTAAGCAACTGCCTTTCAGTTCGGCCGCCATTGAACGCATGCAGGACTCAGAATCGAGTGGATCTGAAATGGGACCAGATAGTCCTAGACGTCCAGAAAGTCCACCTAGCATGGTCCGTCATCCAGAAAAGGCATTATTTACTTTTAAACAGGTGAGAACTTTTTTTTTAAGGGATAAGCTAATTTTATTAAATAATATAAAATTCTAAGGTGCAATTAATATGTGAACGAATGCTTAAAGAACGTGAAGACGAATTGCGCGAAAAATATGACGCTGTACTGACTACTAAACTTGCGGAACAATATGATGCTTTTGTAAAATTTACTTATGATCAAATTCAAAGACGTTACGAAGCTGCACCCAGCTGTAAGTATTTGTTTGTTACTTTATTTAGTAGGGAAAACAGCAGGGTATTGAGAGCCTTTTGGGCAATTACCAACTACTTCGAGTGATCACTGCAAGGAATAGCATATGGCAAGTTTGATAATCTCGATTCGCAGGCTTTGCGAAAATTAACACTTTAAACTATGGGATATACATATATATATATATGTATATATATCAGTGGTTTCGTCGGGAATCAGGTTAAACATCTACAAGTAATATCCGCATGATTTTTTTCCTTCTAATTTAGCACAACGCTTTCAACTCTAATATAAAACCAAAGATTAGTACGTGCATACTTAATTAAAGAAATTAACATAATGAAAATAAACGTTTATTACGAATGTCATATATGTATAATTCACTTCTAAATATAATAGTTGAACTTGTAAGTTGTGTGAAACGCGCATTATGCGCCGATTTTCAATGTTGTACTAACTTCATGCCAGTTTTCCGTATTGCTCATTTATTGCAAAGTAGTCGTATCTAAAAAGACTTGACTATATATCGCCGATATCGATTTACTTTTAAATTTAATTTTTATTTTTACACAGATTAAGAGCATATTAACGAACACTTTTTCTTCATTAACGTTAAAACTTGACTTCTGAATATATACAGGGTGGCTGATGAAAGTCGCTACCAAAAGAAAACTTTATAACTTTTTTCTATCTAAGAAGTCTATATTTTTTTGGGGTTTTTGTAGATTAATCCTTAGATTTAATAAAAAGAGAAAACTTTGACACTGAAAAAAGAATCTGGATTATCTGCCGCTATCACGCGTTGGAGTCTATAGTATTGGTTCAAAAAGAATATAGGCGCTCGTTATGCGGCGATTCTCCGATTAGGTGGACCATTATGAGAGTATTGCATAATTTTACAGAGCATGAGACAGTCTTTCGATTACAAGGCCTTCTTGTAATCGAAATCTTTCCGTTCGTACGGAGGAAACTATTGCTGCCGTAGCTGCTGCTCTAAAGAGCAACCGCAGTGTTTTGTTTAACCGCAAGGAGATTATCTGCTCAATTTGATGTCTGTAGACAGACCATAATGCATAAGGATTTTAACTTATTCCCCTATAAAATTCAAATGTCTAATAAACTTAATGCAGAAAACTTGCCGATTCGCTTGGAATTTTGCCAGAAGATGCTTGAGAAAAAAGGTGGAAGAAGACGACAACTTGCTGAATTGTTTTTTGCATTTCTGATGAGTCTCATCTCGATTTGAACGGCAACGTAAGCAAACAAAATGGAGTAGTTATAACCCAGAAATACTGCATGAAAGGGAATTGCTTACAATTCTTTGGAACGACAGTAACTTCAATTCCATCCTCAACTTTGCGGGCAGTAATGAATAACTTTTTCCTAAGATGCCGCACCTGCATCAACGAACAGGACGGCCATTTAAATTAAATTATCTTTAAGACTAAATAACCTGTTTCTAATACAATTCAATAAGCTTTCAAATGAAATAATATTGAATAAATTCCATGCATTACAAAAAAAGTTATTTCACTTTCTTAATGTAGCGAAATTCATCGGCCACCCTGTATATAAATATAATGCTGCAAAGCAGCGATATAAAACGGCTATAATAGCAAAAAATAATTATTTATTTAAAATTTCTCTTGTAGATTTATCGTAATTCGGACCTCAGGCATACAATAAGTTCGTAGACGCTAAGGATGTTTTAGTTTTCCAGTCCGCACTTTATCGCCCATCGTTTGAATCTGCGTTCATTTGTCATGCTGTTTATTAAATTGTTTCTTTTTTATCTTTAAAATTTTCATGAGTTCCGTTGTATCAATAACAACATAAACTTTTCTAAAACATAAAATACAATAAAAATAAAAATAGTTTTGTAATCAATTGAAAATTACACCTCATTATATCTGCAGGTAAATTGTAAAACATATTTGCATACCAATAATTATTTTTTAATATATTAATTAAATATAAAACAAAATAAAAGAAAACATACTGTACTGCTACAATTTGAAGGATTTATTATAAAATATATGTACATATAGGTGTATATGTATATAAATGTATATATATTTACATGTATGTATATACATATATTTATATATAAACATACATATATTTATATATATACATACATACATATATGCCTATGTATATAACTACAACACTAATAATTTATATATAAAAATAGTATATAATTTTAGTAATAATACCAACTAAAAAACAACTATAAAATATGTGGTTAAAAAACAAAATGCATACTATTTATATACATATATACACACATACATTAAATAGAGAACATACAAAATATAACAGTAATTCTAAAATATATTGACAAATACAAAAAAAAACCTACCACATGAAGTGCTGATCTACTGTTAAATTTTGAAATGCAATTCAAAGTTAAATACATACAATAATTTCACATTTTAACAGTAGAAATCTTATTCTCAAATTATGTTAAATCAAAGCAAACAAACAAAAAATTGCAAGCAACAAACATACAGACATAAAGAACCTCAATCCTCCACACAAAATGAAATAATACAATTTAAAAAAATATGAAAAATTAAAACAAACCTAGTTTTATAGTTTAAATGAAATATTAGATATAATATGCAAATGGTAAATTCTTACATTGAAATTAATTGAAAGTGTGTTCACACTTAAACTGTACTTGAAAATTTTCCCTTATGTTTAGTTTATATATATTTTTTTGAATTTAATTAGGTTTCTAAAATTAGTTTTATTGTTAATAAAAACACTTTTTCTTTGTCATAAAATTTTATGATTAGAGAAATGCCATTTTTGTAACTAAATAAATAAATACATAAGAAATTTGAGAAAGTAATAAAAAAACGCAAAAACCGCACTTAAAATATCTTGAATCAAAACAATGAGTACGCACCTTGAAACGCTTAAGACTGTATTATTACAACATATATTCAAATTGGGCAGTTAAGTCAATATAATACAAATAAAAATTAAGGGAAATGTGCTTTTTATCAGAATAACATGTTTGATTTTTTTTACATTGTCACAAAATTAAAAATCACAGTGATATTCGAAATAACGAGATAATTTCTAAAATGCTCGTCATAATACCATAAATAAATTGGTTCGATCAGTACTGACGACCATAGAGGTCCGTTCACAATATCCTATGTGCTTTCGACTACAGTGGAAGATCGAAAGTTACATAAACACCAGGGGGTCTACTCTGTAATTCGAAACGAAAGAAAATGCTTTCGAATTTGTATGCTTATAACATGTAAATTCGAAAGCATTTTCTTTCGTTTCGAATTACAGAGTAGACCCACAGAAAATGCATTTCAATTAACATGACAAGGATATAAATAAAATTATTCAAGTGACTGAAGTAGTTTCTTTATTTTCATTTTGAATTCGGCTAGTTTTATTTGTTTCTATGTAACGCCCAATCATTGTTTGGAATTCTTGACTAGTGGTGAACTTAGGTTACCAGAAGGTTGGCGAATAAAACTTTGCACATTTCAATTGAAAAAGAATTTTACTATTATATTATACTATTTTATAATATAATAAGAATTAAATGCAGTAGTTGTTATTGAAAAATATTTTAATCAAGAATTAAATTTAGGTAAAATCGGTTGCAAGCCGTGGTCGACAGAAATAAAAACCATCAATACAAAAATAGTACTTTTGCATGCAACAGTGTATAAACTAATTTATTTAGTGCATAGTACTTTTTTGATCAACTATGAAGGTTTGCTATATACGTCTGTGATGCCATAAGTAGGGAATTTTCGCTTTTTGTAGGGGTTTTTCTGTAAAATTTTGAGCATAGGGAAAAAAAGGACAATTTTTTACTTTGAGGAAAATGTAGAAAATTGTTACAAATTACCGTTTTATAAATTTGTTAGACATAAAATGTAAACATATTTCGAGAATTTTTATTTAAGAACTGAAATTTCTCACATAGCCTGAAATTTTTCTGCAGAAACCCTATATTATGAATGCTAAAGGCTTCATTAAACTTTACTTGCTGTTGCTGTTCTGTGCTGTGCCGTTCTGCTTCTAAATTTTAATACTTACTTTTTCTGTAGTAACTGTTTTTCTGTAGTAACTGTAGCTGTTTTTGACCAGAAACGACGTAGTTTTCCACTTAACTGATGAGTTTTGCATCGTCCATTGTTAAGTTTCAATATAATTTTATGTTTTTCTTTTAAAAATTAAATATTTTACATTCTAAAAGCACAATCACAATTTATTTAAAAATATTTTTATTTAATTTGTGCTGTAACTTACAATTACTTAACAATTTTTGATTTTCAGATATACAATTTTATATTTACTGTGTATTCTACTGCTTGACTTGAACCAAATTTTTCATAAATAAGTACGTTTACTAAAATATCCAAGTTTTAAATGTACAAACCATTTTAACAAAATACGTTGTACGAATTTGTATAGTTAATATTTTTACACCATAATTTATATGGATGTAGCGAAATACGAATTTAATTTTAAGTTAGTTTTTGTTAATTAATGCTTTAATTACTTTTCTACTTGTACAATATATGAAACAAAAATATGTAACAAATGTACAATATTCACAAAATGTAGATTTTTTTTTGTTAAAAATAATAAATTTTCAGCGTAGGGAAAAATATTTTTGTTTGGAGGGAAAAAAAGGGATTTTTTCAAACTTGTAGGGAATTTCAAAAATGTTGACTGGCATCACTGATAAACGTACTTACTCCGAACACTGCAAGTGAAGTGGCTAAAAGCAGCAATAAAATTTTCGTGCAATTAATTTATAAATTTTATCCCATAACTTTTGTTGTGATTGGCAGACTCTACGTGTAATATTTTGGAAATATACTGCCTTGAACAATAAAATTTGTACAAGTTATTTGTGCCCATATTGTATATAAAAAAGTAATCGAAAGCTACAGCGACGTCAACGTCAACGCAATAAAAAATATCTAAAAATATTTCATATATTGCAAAAAGCAACAAAGGTTGTATATTTGCATACAGTTTTATACAAATTTAATTAGTAATATTCTAAAAAAGAAAATAGCCATGGTCTTGAAAGTGTATATAAGTGGCATGTCTGGTAATAAGGAGGTAAGTCTCCATAATTTACATACATATGTATGTACGTATATCAATGTCAGTATGATGTGGGCGGGGTACCAGGAATACTCATTTTAACTACATTCTGAATGACGATTGCATGTTAATTGAAATGTCCTGGTTTCAGTACATATCTATAAATATTGGTGTACAAGTAAGGAACCATATAATGGTTGGAAGCCCTAATCAAATTCTTGCATATTAACATACAATGCATATATTTTAGTAGCATAAGTAGTATGTATGTATGTACATATCAACCATTTGTTCGTGAGGGGGAACACAAAAAATGATAATGAATTGAGTATGTGTGTGTTTTTTATACTCATGTGTACATTCATCAGTTTGATTAAATGATTAAATCTGCTTCTTGTTCGAGAATTGAGCAAAATTGTATTGTTTTTATTATATTTGCTTCCTTTACTTCCACTTGTCATCACAAACAAAAATATATTGAAAGGCCCTAACTCATAATTTTAAATTTGCAGGAGAAGGCACAAATATAAATGATACTTTAGCAACATTTCTTAAATGCAGCTTTTAATTGAAATCAAATAACAATTTGTTGCTATTATTTTTTTTTAATTTTTATACATGTACATACATATTTGATCTACTAAAGCTCAGTATATTTTCTGAACATAAATGCACAACGTTTAAAACAAATACGAAAAAAAAACGAAATTCTTCATTTAACTAAGACCAGTTGAGCCTGGCAAATGTTGTACATATTTTCTTTATATGTTTGCTTTATAGATTTATACAACCGACAATAAAAATTATTAAGTGAAGAAAAAAATAAGTTATTTTGGAGATGATAACTTTCATAAAAATCGAAAAGCAGGACTGTAAATACAAGCTTAATTAAATCAATTAAATTATATATCGCGTAAAAACACTGCTAAAATAATTTTAAAAATGCAGTACAATTTCCTAATCATATATTGGGTGACTTAAAGATCTTGCCCTTAGAAATTTTTGAAAGAACAAATTTTTGAAATGAGTTATGGCTTTTGTATAATTGCTTGTAAGGCCGATAACTTAAATACTATTGTATATGTAGGTGTATTTGTGTGAAATGTATTGGAATGACTGAATTACTCAATATATATACAAAAATGCGAGATAGGGACTTTTTACGTGAGACCAGCAATATGAATATTTACATACATACATACATATGTCTTTACGTTTGGATATTCATATGTACATAAGTACGTATATACTGTGAAGAAGATGTATTAATTTAATACTAGATATACCAAACGGACGACACAATCGTCCGTATTCTAGATGTAAATAATTTTATTAAGATTCAATGAGAAATTATCTTAACGTCATAAAAAGTTCATTAAAACACAGTCACACAGTATGCATATTTATGTACATAAGTAATAATTCTTACAAAAAATTAAAAAAAAACAGAAGCAAAATCTCTTTATTAAATCTAATTCAATTTATTGAACTTTCTTCCTAGGTATAAGTTTTATGGCTTTCATACAATAACAAATAAGAGAAAACAAAATTGGAATAGCAAGGGCAATACTACAAATACACACACACATGTTTTCCCTGTCGGAGAATGTGTGGTTGACTACAAAAATAGTTAACTTATAGTTAGCTTTTCTTAGACTGACTAAAAGCTAGCTGCAAAGTCATCCAGAACAAACCCAAAATTAATTCTTAAGTTGAGTACGTAATCGAATTTGATGAGAGCCAACAAATTTATTCTCAGCTATAAAACTAATTTCAGTTTTATATTAACATTTTGCTGTTGTTATTTTAGATGGCAGCTTAGCCAGTGGTAGCGCGTTGAGTACACAACGTGTGATGTTACATGTTCGAACCCCAGAAAAATGTTTTTCATTTACTGACTACCAAGTGATTTAAAAAAGTCAACTTTAAGTTAGCTGCAAGTAGTGCAGAGTGAGACAATTGACTACCGCCTAGGACATCGCAATGTTAAAATAGTCAGTTGATTACATTGCAAAGTAATCCAAGTGTTAGTCAGTCAGTACAAGTTGCGAAATAGTTGGCTTAAAGTTAGTTTAAAGTTAGCCAAATTTTCGACAGGGTTGTTTCATTTTTAAGTGTAAGCTAATAAATGAGTGTGTACTATGTTTGCATGTAGTAGTAGCAACTTTAAGTGCTTACAGCTCCCAAAATACTGAACCGATTTCAATAAGATATAGACTGTGCACATATACATATATGCAGAAAATCCTTTAAAATCATATAAATCTTTCAAAAATCAGTGCAGTAGTTCCGGTGTAAAAGGGATTACAAAAAACGTGTTCTCCTATGAATTACATACATATATAGATTCACTTTCAGTAGGCATATTTTTTGCTACAGTCAGCATTGATAATATAATAGTGACCTTAGAAGAACATTTTTTTAAGTTCTAGTCAAAATTTTTGGCACATTTTATTACATCTTTACACTAGTAATGTTGGGGGGAAGCACAAACAACTAACGGGAGTTCAAACACCTATGTAAATACAAGTAAAAAAATTTCAAGTCACTAAATAGTCGACATAAAATAATTATGCCCCACGCTTAGGTAGTAAATTTAATCAAAGAGTAGATTTTAGTGATCATGGTGGTCAACTCTTTTGTCAATTTCAGAAAAAAAAATTTAAATGTTCCAAACATTTATTATGACAATACTGATGACATACATTTTTGTTTGGATGATACATACTTATATTTTTAGGTGAAAAAACGTCAACAACGCGTTCTCATGATTTTGGATAGTAAAAATATTAGCTATGAGGTTATTGACATCACAGAACCCGGGCGCGAAGCTGACAAAGAATTTATGCAAAATAAATCAACCAGTAATGGAGCCACAGTCAGTGACACTGAGCCAAGACACGCCTTACCTCCACAAATTTTTAATGAAGAAGAATACTGTGGAGACTACGACGCCTTTGATTTAGCAAACGAAATAGACACATTGGAACAATTCTTAAAAGTAGCTCCGCCCGTCGATGAAGTATCAAGTAAGCAACAAGAGAATGGTGATGCCAAGCCAGCTAATGGTGAAGATGGCGAAAATAAAGAGAATGAAGGCGAGAAAACTTCCGAAGATAATGTTGTAAAGGATGCTGAAGAAAATGCAGAGGTTTGAAATCATTTACTGCTATATTGAGATGATAATATGAAAAATATGTTTTATATTATTTTTTTTTTTGGTTAAACAATTGCAAAGCAAATAATCAAACTATGTATAAACCTTAAAAACACTATTAACACATACAAGCAAACATTTCCAATGACACTTTTTTTTCCAATTTTTTCTTATTCTATTTTAGAAAACTGCTAAAAATCAAGTTCATTATTTTATTATTTTTTATACACACCCATCTTATCTTACTTTGTTTTTAATTTATTCCCCCATTTTTCATTCCAATTGACAAAAATTTTTTACTCTTAATTTATTTTTCATGAAATTTTCATTTATATTTTTGCTTATCAAAAACATTGCTAATCGTATTATATACAAACATAAGACACAATACTACATGCAATAATAGCTATGTATGTAATTTTTATTCAGATATCATAGAAGCTGCGATTATATGATAAATGACAACAGTTAATAAAAAACGAATTTGTATTTTGAAAAATTAACATTTCCTTATTACTTAACTCAAGCGCATTAATGCATTTTGCATTTAGTTTTCAAAAAAAATGAGCTTTCAGTATTTGTAAATAACCTAAATATTAAACAAACATTCGTACATAGTTTTTAAATAAGGCTCTAAGGAAATAAATGTGTGCCCGCTGCAGATCTTTGAATTTTGATGAATTTCAAAAGAAGGCAAAAAAAGACGGATGAAATTTGAACGTTTTCAAGGAACAAGCTTTTTCAAAGTGCTACGTTAAAAACTGTATTTCAGTGAAAATCCTGCAAGATGATAAATTGTATGTACATATGTATGTATGTACATATGAACCTATGTATATATGCACGTGCTTTCTATGTAATTGGGTGAAATGAGTACAACGTAAATCAACCATCATCAATCAACACCAAACCACAAGAAGAATAAAAGTGTAACAAAATGTGTTTAAATGAGTTTTAAACTAATGTTGCAAATTGCAAGTACTTGTTGCATTCTCTCTATTTGTTTGCTCTCTTTATCTCTCTCACTCTATGCTTGCTTGAATGTATGTATCTGCAATTCAGACTAAACAGCTCGCCAAGCGCTCAACTTTACGCAAAGCTGCTGGTCAAGTCGTCTTAATAATGAAAGTTTCCATAAAATTTTTAAAGAATGCTGAAAAGCCTAAAAATTCAGAGAATAATGATGTCAAGGAGCATGATGTTTCCGAAGAAAAAGTAGATGCAACAGAGGATTGCTCCGCGGCTACGACAGCTGATGAAGATAATAATAAAATAAAAGGTAAAATTATTGATGTAAAAGACAATTCTTTTTGGCAGGAATAATAAATGATTTTATTGTTTATTTTCTTATTCGCTGGAAAAACATGAAAAGATCTTGGTAACAATAAGGAAGTAGATGTTAAAGTTGAAGCGGCGAACAAAAACTCCGCTAATGAAGAGGAGGTGGGTGGTTGTAAAAATTAATACGCATGAGCGAAGTTTTTATTTGCGTTTTGCATGACCTTAGATTATATTTAATAAATATTTGCTTCACTCACTCAAGCTACATAAGTATGGGCATAGAAATTGTACAATGTAATTTTTCTATATACAGTAAGCAAAGAAAAAATTTGTACAGCAAACGCTCCGCTCTTCTAATCAAAGTATCTCTGTTGCTTTGTAAGATTTTAAGCTAAAACCAAAAGCAGTTTCAAGACAAATTAATAAGCTTTCTATAGATATCTTTAATTTTATTAAGAAATTTATTTTAATACTAAAAAAATAACCTAACATAAAATAACACTATTTTCAAGAGCAAAAAAAAAACTTGTACACTAACTCTTCTTTCAGGAAGGAGCTATGAAATAAGGAATACACTAAAAATTAGTACTAAATGTGGCCACGTCTAGCATCTAATAGATTATTTTCATAGAATGAACTGGGTTTTTGGTAATTTTGGGAGCTATATGGTCCAATATGCCCTGAAGAGCACTTTTGAGTTAACTTTTACACATAATCTACAGCTCGCGTAATTTTTTGTTCACGTACGCCCACAGAATTTCATTTGTACTAAGGCCAAGGATCTAGGGAGGATGTGCCTGCAAATTTTTTCCCATTGAATGCAAGCCATTCTCTTATTATTGAAGACGAATGTTTCGGGTATTTAACTCTAACTAATCAATAGTCTCTACTTACATTTAATTTGGCAGCTAACTGTGCTAAATTATCTCTTAGTATTTTTAAATAATTCATTTTATTTATTGTACGTTCTATAAAAACCGGATTTCATACACCACTCGATCCCATTGAGCGCCATACCATCATATTACACCCCCCATGCTTCACCGTGTTATTCAGGTTGTTATCGTTAAGGCTGGAGCTTTTCTTTACTCAAAAGTGCTCTCCAGGGCATATTGGACCATATAGCTCCCAAAATTACCAAAAACCCAGTTCATTCTATGAAAATAATCTATTAGATGCTAGACGTGGCCACATTTAGTACTAATTTTTAGTGTATTCCTTATTTCATAGCTCCTTCCTGAAAGAAGAGTTAGTGTACAAGTTTTTTTTTTGCTCTGGAAAATAGTGTTATTTTATGTTAGGTTATTTTTTTAGTATTAAAATAAATTTCTTAATAAAATTAAAGATTTTCATAGAAAGCTGATTAATTTTCCTTGAAATCGCATTTGGTTTTATCTTAAAATCTTACAAAGCAACAGAGATATTTTGATTAGAAGAGCGGAGCGTTTGCTGTACAAGTTTTTTCTTTGCTCACTGTATGTATACGTACATGCACAAGATTAATAGACAACCCAGGTAGCATTTTGTATCATAATCCAATCGTTTCCGAATCAGCTTGACGGGAAAAATAACCGTATATGAGCTCATTTTTCGATCATAAATGATACTCCCGTTGTGAGAAAATGGTACCCTACAGATGAATCATACCAAAGAATCAGTTATGATACGATTTGCTGATTATTTTTGAGTAATTTTCATATTAAATCATTTAAATCACCTTTATTCGGTTTGCAAGATGTTACTCTATTTTCAAGAAATCATTATTTGATCATATAGATGAATCATAAGTGAATCCTCTTTCAATCGTCCAAGTGACAAATTACTTTTTAATCATCAAAAGCGATCTGTAGAGAATCATATAAGATATTTCTGCCAAAAATGATCACCCAAATGCTAGCTGGGAAGATTCAGTTTTTACATAAGTATGGGCATAGAAATTGTACAATGTAATTTTTCTATATACATATGTATACGTACATGTACATGATTAATAGATAAGATTCAGTTTTTATGAATCAGTTGATCCAACTCTCGATAAGCGCAACACCTCGATATTCGGAACACCCAAATTCTTAACATTGGTAACTGTTTTAACAAAACTTTTCAAAAAACAATACCTCAATTAACGCAACTTTGCAAACAAACCCATCAAAAAAACACATGCAAAAGAAATAGTTAATGCATGGGTTCTACTGCTAATGAATTGGTTCAATTTAGGTGCAGAAAGCATGATTTTAACACAGGCGTGTCATTGACGAGCATGGATTCATTTAGCAAACTGCTCATCATTCAAATGAGTGCTTAGAACAAAAAACATTTTTTCGCAGCCAGGATACGAACCGTGCTGTTCTGACTGTTAAGGCATACTCTCTACTACTGACCTATTGGAGATAAAACTTGTTTTATGAAAATGTGCCAAAGTAATGATTTAATTCCGTTTTTGCATGCCTTTTTTGCTAGATATTAATTTCAATGTATTACCCAATTCGTCGCATGCGTTTTTAATGAGTTCAAAAACTATAGCATTATTTACGATTTGCGACGCCATTCAGAATCCATTCGAAGAAACAAATGCTCAAGAAATCATAAAACAATACTTCATTTTTAACGCGTTCATTTATTTTTTACTGGGAAGTAATATTGGTATCAAAGAAAAGGGAAAACTGTAAATTTCACAAAAATGTTTACTTTTAATTTACTATATCACATTCACATTTCTAAAACACTACACAGTGGGCGTGGGTTTTCAAGTGCAGGGCACCGAGAGGGCAAAGTCTCGTGATGAGCGCCACTATGTCCTGTGAGATCCTTTTATTGTTAATACAGGACCATACTGTTCTTGCAGTATACCACATGCGCTGTCAATATCTCCATCCTGAAGAATAGTTTCTGTGCTGCTGTATTTCCTTCTGTGGTCTCATGTCTTCGCGCCCAATGTAGCGTGACATTAAAATGATACGCGTCACCCTTTCATTAGTGGTCTAAAGGCAGCTTTGATACCAGTCACAAATCGAACATCTCTAGCAAATATTCGATACGTCAATAACAAGTATGCTACAATCACTCGGGACCCAAAAGGTAATTTTTATACCGAATCCTTCACTATAGATTCCTCCACCCACGCTCTGCCCCTCTTGCATACATCCGTAAAAACAAGTAAAGCTCCGCGTGGTAGTGCAATAATCAATTCCTCGGGTTCCATGCACCTGTGACATTTACTTTAAGTAGCCAATCAACTCTTTCAAAGTTTATATCTCAATTTGAGCCTTTGGCATTTTTTCAAACATAAAAGAGCCGTTATGGCTTCTTTGCTGTTGCTTTTCAGAAAAGCTCACTGCCTGAAGCCATTCGGCAGTGCGAGGATCTTATATTTCCTAGCAAATAGTAAAATATCCGTTTTTTTCTTATTGAAACTGATCCCACTATACTGACACCAGTTGCTGATCATTTCCAATCTCTGTGAGACAGTTTTTAAGCGAATTCTTGCTACCACAATTGTTACATCATCATCGGCATATGTACCATAGGAGAGTCGAAATCACCGCGCCCTGAGGTGTACCTCTACTGGATCTTTTGGTGACGGCCGCTGATCCCATGGTAGCCGCGATTATTATTTCTATGAGTAGGAGCTCTTTCAGCAGGACGCTGATTATGGACGATAGATCAACGTTAATAAGGTATAGTTTTAGTGCTCTGGTGATTTTACAATGTAGTCTTGCAGTGTAAGGCCGTCTCTACTGTATATGCATGTTGAGAGAAGTCTGCAGTTTATATTGGCTCTGATGTGAATCTGCAGCAGTAGCTAAATGTCTTCCCTCCCTTTGGGGTGAAGATCCAAAGGTTCAAGCCATGGTCATGGCTTCAAGCCATGGAATGATTATTGAATTGTGTTGCATGTCTGTTGGAATGATTCCATTCGGCGCAGATTTGAACGGATGAATATAATGTAGACACTTTGCTTAATAAGGAGAAAAGGCAGATCATAATATTTTTAAATTAATTCTTCCGATACAATACAATTACAACTTAAAATATAATACATATCTGCTGGGTTAATTACACCCAGCCCAGGAGATTTAAACAGATAAAAGGTTTTGAATATTGATAACATAGACTGGCCGTTGATTTAGGTATGTGATTAATCAGACTGTATTATTGACATCCAGGAAAGTTGGTGCTCAAGAGGGCTTACAGCCAGTCTATATCACTGGCTGTCCAGGTGCCATTCGCTTTGTAGATATATCCAGGGACGCTGGGCTTGACGGTAATAATTTTACGCAATCTAGTGGTCTCACATACTCCCTCTACCTTACTGAAGAGTTTTTTTAAGATTCGCGGTTAGATTTCGTAATTTGGTTTTTAAATTTATTCACCGATGACTTATACAGAGCCCCTTTTCCTGTCCTGATTTCGCAATAGCCGAAGACCACCAAGGTGGTTTCCGATGTGAACGTTGTACTGATGTGCTATAATATATTGTTGTAGCCTCATTGAATGCTCTAGTTAGCCTATTTACTGCTCTTTCTATATCTGCTACCTTGGGGTTGTTCTAATCGACCATACTACAGTGCAGATCTCAAACGCTTCTACGTCTATTTAGAAATCATTTCGAGTTCCTGTTTATTTTGTTTATAGAAGATTCCAAGAAACCTTCCAACCCCGAATTCGGTTTGCATGGTTCGGACTGGCAAGTGCACATTCGATGTTACAAAAGTGGCTTCTGACCCTTTATTAAGGATAATTAGACCGTAATTTAAAATAAAGTCTAACATTGTATCACCTCTGTTGTTGGTGTGTGTTTATTTGGGATATCAACCACATGATTGTAGGAAATATAACAAGAGGTAATCCAAATGCCGGATACCCCTGATGGTAATCTACGGTAATTGCATCTTTATAACTGCAACCAGATAGAATGAAGATATTTATGTGCTGCTTTGCTATAATGCAGGCCTCTAATTGTTTTATTAGCTTGTAGCCTTTGGCGCTGAGTACACGTATTCTACCGTTGTTGACCCACGATTCTTAGATTAGCGCTATATCCTCGTCCTCCTAAGAGGCCAAGCACTAAATCAGCATAAGCTGCCTCTAAATAATACACTATTCTTGTCATCTTCACTATATTTATAAAAGTTAAGAAAAGCCTCTTCGTCATACCCGAAGTCCAGCCGTTAAATATTGTCCCCAATCAGACTAGATCCATTCTGGAAACACTATCCCGATCGTGCTGGCGAGTTCAACCAAGGTCCATATGCTGCTGGCAAAATAGGATCCACCTTTTGTTTCTTGGTTTTTGCGGGTTCGACTTTTTCTTCTCCATATTGGCAACCTGAAAAGCATAGAATACCAGGCTATCCATGCCCCTTAGTAGCGACAACATTTCCTTATTAAGGACCATCATCACCCACCTTCTGGCAATTGTCGGTTCGAGAATACACTCCAATCCGCAGATGTCAGATCAGGGGTCTAATCGTCGCTTTCGATAACGACCTGATTCGTTCACGTTTTTCAGTTTGAGATTATGGCATTCGACATCGAGGATTAGACCCCAGGATTCGCTCTCCTAAAGATCTGAGGATTGCCTCAGGGTCATGTGGCTCCGCCGGAATCGCTGCAATGGCGACTAATTCGATGTTAACGTCAGGCCACTCTTCCCTTAGGGAGCTGATGATCTGCCCTGGCTTAGTGGCGAAGAGTTATCTATGTTAATAGTTCCACTTTTTCAGGTAGATCTTCAGCAACTTTTTATAGATCCATCACCATTTTTGATGGTTGATCGATCCGTAGCTGTCACTTTGTCAATGATAGCCTGTATCAGCGAGTTTTTAACAATCTCGCTATAAGGCCTATTACTGACTGCGGGGCCAACCTGTCTTTGTTTTTTCCAGTTGCGTTGCGCAAGTGGTGATGTTTCTTCCCCTGATCGCTGTCTTTTGGAACTGACAGCTGCGGATGGTTTTTCCGAATTAGGTTTGGAATCATCTCATTCCAGCACATTCCAATGAGGATTTCTACTCCTTGTTCAGGGTTTTGGAAGGATTATTTCCGAGCTTTTCGATATGCATATCTTTGAGCAGCTCTTCTTTGCATGATTTTTGGCTTTTTCACTTAGCTGCAGCTAAATACATATACATATTTATTTATATACATATTTATTGTAACATACTATACAAAGTAAATTTCCATAGTATGGTGTTGCACGAATATGGGCGGAGTAACTAGACCAAAATCCGTGGCTGACTGTACGACCTACGGCTTCACATAGGAAGTAGCAACGTGGTTGGTAAAGAAACTCAACAAAAAACCGCAAGATTATACGGTTATCCGTGGCAGATCAGTCAGCCAGTGCGAACGAGACGAAAAACTCTCGAAGGCCTAACAGCAGACACAAGCCTGACCGCACTTAAGAAATAATTACGATGACGCGAAATGATGTTTGTTGTGAATTTAAATTTGTTTCAGGCTTTATTTTTGTTATAACTGGAGATTTTCATGAAATATTATGAGAGGAAATTTTAATAACTTTGTAGGAGGGGGAAATATGAATTCAGAATGGTATTTCTACGCCCTGTGTTTCGGTGTATTCATATTGTGATGTTGTAGAAGTAAATGTTTTCTAACAATTAAATTAACAATGTTAATGGCTCAATTATGGATGGCAACTGACAACGCAACTGAAATTAAAATAAGTATTATGTATTGCAACTTTCTCCAGTTGCCTAAAAGTTATCTAAAATATGATTATGGCAGATTCGCAACTGAAAATTATAAGAGATGTAAGCGTGGAAAGTGGCAGCTAAAGTTCTAAAGCTAATTTTTTTTTCAATAACAGTGCACGCTCGTTTATTTCATTATTTTTATTCTTTATTTTTTATTTTCACATCAATTTAAGTTGAAATTGAGACCAAATCAATCCGAATCAACATGTCGTGTTTAAAATTACAAATGCTTTTCTTTTGAAATTTTACTTTTATTACGCAAATTGTTTCTTCAGAAAAGTAATACCAAGAAGGTACAATTGGTGAACTTTTCAAATCAAATGACGTTTATAGTCCCTAGAATTCATTCAATATATGCTTTTAAAGATTGCTTTTACTTCGATAGGTTAGGTTAGTAGGTTGCTGGTTAAGGAAGAAAGGCTTACAGCCTACTTAGGTGCTAAAGTACGAACTCTGTTATATCCGTAGAAAAATATAAAGTGGAGTAGAAGAGAGAATTGTAGACTTAAGTATAAGATTAAAAGTGTGTACAATAGAAAAGAGAAGCATAGAGATCCGTTTAAACGATTTAAACACCATTTGGGGAGTCGTCGAAATATCACCCGGTGCTCCTGATATAGAAACTTATATTTATGATTTAAATTTCTTATATCGCGTGATAGTCTAGTGAGGTATATTTGGAGCTGAAGGTGAAGGCGGTTATCCTACAGAGGGTTCTGTCACCGTTTCTTTGGACGCTGATTGTTAATGACATTCTCATGGAATTCGAGGGTAAAGCAGCTAGGATTACAGCATATGCAGACTGATAAGTTCCTCGACACAATTAGTTCCCTCATGGAGTCGTCGTTAAAGGATGTTCATAGATGGGCAACGCAGGTAGGTCTGAAAATACCAAAATTAGATGGTATATCGCTCTCGCCCAAAATACAGATAAAGTACCTGGGTGTTATTTTGGATAGTAAGCTGACGTGGAAACCCAATAAAGAAGAAAGAGTTAAAAAGGCCACCATTGCTCTATATGCATGTAAAAGGATGCTGGGCAAGACATGGGCCTTTCGCCTATTCTTACGTATTGGACCTACACAGCGGTACCTAGACCAATTCTACTCTACGGAATACATGAATGATGCGACTGAGACAAAGGCATACCTGAAAAAGTTAGAAAGTATCCAGAGACTAGCATACGATAGCTCTGCATCACTGGAGGTTTAAAGAGTACACCTAATACAGCTTTAGACGTTATATTGGACCTTAAACCAATAAAACTAATTGCAGTGAACGTGACATGCAAATCTGCTATCCGACTCAGGACAACAGGACAGATGTCGTACAGATCATTTGGTCACAGTAAATTACTAGAAGACATGGAGTGTAGCTCGGACTACATCATCCCAGTGACGAACTTTTTTAACAAACCACAGATCACTATAAGTGAAGAAGGCTATCTGGAAAGTCTTAATCATAGTGGTTCTGGTTTAAACTTTTTCACTGATGGTTCAAAGATGGATAAAGGGGTGGGAGCTGCGGTTTACTGTCAGGAGCTCGGTATAGAGGAATCTTATAAACTTCCTGATCACTGTAGCATCTTCCAGGCGGAAATCTATGCAGCCTGGCAGCAGATTTAGCCTTCATATTTATATATACAGTCAAACAGCTATTAAAGCAATTTCAGCTGACTCCAACTACTCCTCAATTGTGCTCATATGTAGGAATGCCCTGAGGGGCCATTTTCAGGATAGGTAGGATTTTGTCTGCCCGATAAATATCTTGGCATTATTACATCTTCAATATTTTATTGTTATTATTATCAATAATTACATACATATATTTAATGGATAAAAAAATAATAAATGAAAGTTTTATAATGCAAAGCCATTTATCGGGCAGACAAAATCCTGCCTTTAGCTAAAGGTAGGTTGTGAAAATGGCCCTAAATATGTTATGTGCTGGTAGACAAGTACATATATCCTGGGTCCGTGGGCGCATGGGAATTGAGGGAAATGAAATGGCCGATACACTGACCAAAAGGGGAATTCAATTACCGGCTGAGGAAACGGTATATGTCCAAAAACCAATTCAACACCTGAAAATGATCATAGACTCTTAAGATAAGGAAAGAAGCGGAGAAATGTTGGCGTGCGACGAAATCTTGCAAAACTTCTAAAATCATGTGTAGCTCCTATGATCCCCAATCGACTAAATTCCTTTTATCATTAACTAGAAGTAACTGTAAACTTCTAGTGGGGGTATTAACTGGACACTATTGGACGGCTTCGTATGATATCAAAATAGGACGAATACTTGACGGTACCCGCAGGAAATGTAAGGAACCCGGGGTAATTGAAACAATAGAACATCTATTCTGCCACTGTCCGGCTCTAAGCCGTACTATATATAACTGTCTTGGTGATCACACTTTTCGTAGTCTTGAACTTGTATCGAGAGTGGAACTGTGTAGATTGCTGTGTGGGAGTCATTCCATACAGGTACCACGAACTAGGCTGCCATACTTAAAGGTTCTCTTCTCATCTAAGTATCAATCCCGGTCTATGCGAGGTCTTTGACCAACCAGATTAACCTAACCTAACCTACAGAGGAGGACAGAGGCACGGAAGGTGCATAATATGTTCTTCGTCATTACAAATAATAAAGTAGTAATCATGGTTACCGACCGTGGCCATGAGGTTCAGCAAGAGCTACCTTGGGAAATTTAGAAGTTGTTTAGTTTTTTTAGCGTTGAGGCGAGGGCTCACTATGGAGCATGTTGGCCCATTATACCATCTGGTTTGAGCCGTCTGCATCAATACGTCTCCAGGAGGATGACAAATCGATATCGGGATATCGATATCCCCGCCAACTCGCACACCCCGGTTGGAGACTTACAAATGTATATGTAAGCATTTATTACCCTATGTTAATGGGAATACATTTTCCGTAAATAGTATCGAAATTCTCTCCAATAATCTTTGAATGTTAGTCCTAATTTACACTCAGCAAGTCTTATTGCTAAGCTGATTGGTTTTTTAGGAAAGAGAGACTAGGGGAAAAGAAACTTTCATGTTCCCCTCGTCTCTCTCTCTCCTACAAAATAATCAGGTTAGCAATAAGAAAAGCTTAGTGTAAATTAGGACTTAGTGGACATAGAAATGTATCGTATATTTTCATAAAAAAATTTATTATTTTGATATGAGCCTTTATTCAAGTTAAAAATAATCAAATTGTTTTATTTAAATACAGTTTGTATTTTGAGTTGATACTGTTTTGTTGATAAAATTTGTTTTACTTTGTGATTTTAATTCGAAATATGACTGTTTTTATGATAAAATTGCTCACAGACATTTTTCTCCAATAATTAAAAGATTTGAAAATAAATACAATGTAAATATGTATATTTAAAAATAGAATTTGCTTACCATGATGTATTCGGATTTTCAAAGTTTCCAAAATTGTAACCACAAACACTTTTTCCTCTCTACTGAAAATTTTAAATTTTTGAGTTAATACCCTCTTGTTGATTAGGTGCGATATGTACATATGTATATCGTAAAATAGTACGAGTTTAAACAAATATTTTCGAGAAATCTACATATTTGTACCAAAAAGCTTTTTGAATTAATTTTATCCCAATTTCTTAGAATCTGCTTATACAATCGGAAATGTTCTGTATTCCACGTGAAATTAAATCGTTTGGAATTCACATAGCATTGTTATTATAAATCGTCGGGTGGTTATTGGTTTGCCGCAGTAATAATGTATTTTTAATATCCTGAGCGGCAAACCAGTCAGTAACCACCCGACGAAATACCTTTTTCCAACATTAATTATATGGCGATTCCGCACATTTTAATTTCACTTGGAGTGCAATATATCCGAATATGTTCACTAAAAGTGTTCTCAATTTCAACTTAAATTGTTCTACATTATATATACAAAAACAAAATCAAGCTCTGAGAAAAATGGCGCCAAATCAAACAGCGTATTTGGAGTAACTCCAAAAATCAAAAAACAAATAAAAATAAAGTCCTTAAAATGTATACATGTGCTTAATATTACATTACGTAATTGTACTAATTTTAAGTGTAGTATTTCGACGCTTCTGGCGCTTCTGGCGCCATTTTCCGTGAAGCCACAAGAAAAACATCATATTCCAATTCATAGACAACCGAAGCAAATAAAAAGCAAGACGAGGGTGCAAAAGATGATGTAAATGAAGCCGAACAAATCGAAAAATCTGAGAAAGACGACGAAACTGAGCAGAGTAAAGAAGCTGAGAATATCGATGGACGAGAGAGTGATAACCAAATCGAAGAAAAACAAAATAACGATGATAAGGTAGAAAAAACTGAAAATATATCCGACGAAAAGGAATTCGATCAAAACGATTTAAAAAACGAGACTGGCAAACAAAATCCGGAAGAGGAAACTAAAGATAAGAATAAAGAAATGGAGGACGAGAGGGAGAGGTCGTCTGAAAATAAGCCAAACGAGGAAATTGAAACTGTAGTTAAAGAGGATAAAACTGAAAAGTATGCTAATAATGTTGAATTGGAAAAGGATTCCCAAATAGCAGTTAATGATAATGTTCAAGTTGAAGAGAAAACAGAAATGGGAAACAATGACGAAAGCGAGAAGAAAAACGATAACGCTGAAGAAAAAATTAAAAAGGAAGTGGATGATGAAGATGAAGGTCCAGAATCTATAGAGCAAGAAAACGATTTAGGAAAAACAAAAGTTGGTGACAACGAAGTCAATACGAATATGGCAAAAGATGTTTCTAAAGAAAAAGACGCAGTTGAAGCACATGCTGAAAGTGCAAAAACTGAATCAGAAAACCAAGAAAGTTCAGAAGAGGAGGATACAATTTCAAGAAAAACGAACAAAGAAAATTCTGATGATGAACAAGGCGAATCTTCAGATCAGTCAATAGAATAAAATGGTTAAGCAGATACACAACTTTTAATGACTGATTACAGCAAGACCTGCTTAAACTGTAGTTATCATAACGGAAATATGACATTATATATTTTACAAAAATAAACTTGCATACAGTTAACACACGTTCACAAACAGCACATACAATTTGTTGGTTTTTATCGCCATGTAAACTTGTAATTATACGCAATACTATCTCACATACTACATACATATTTAATTTTTGTAAATAAATTTCTATCAACAATGGTTTAAAACGTAAACATTTAACGCCCAGTTAAGAAGGGAAAACAAACAAATGAGAGTCTGAACATAATGTAACGATAACACTGCACAACAAAATACAGTTTTTTTCATGATGTTTAGATTATTTTTTTTATGTAACGCAAAATATCTCTGAATCTAGAGGGGCTAGAAAATAAATAAGACTATTTTTGTAATTAGGGAACAAAAATACATAAAAATTAGTTATACTTGGTAAAAAAAAATTATAATCAAATAATTTTGAAGGAAGAAACTAAAAACACGATTTTTAACATCCTTGCAATAATAGTCATATACCCTGATATACTCATCAATGCAAATCCTATTAAATGAACGGAATTTTTGTGTAGATTAATAATCCAGAAAGTATTTTTAAGTTTGGAGTACCATTCGTGATATATTAACGGAATAATACAAAAAGAGGTGCAAATTATGCAAATCCTAAATGTCACTATATCTTCAAAACTAGAGCCGATAGAGAAAAACTAATGACGCCATCGTAATCAGGAGACAAAAATACATAAGGATCGGTAATTTTTATTTAAACATCCAAATCACTATTGTGCAGCGTAATTTATTGCGGTGTGGCATAAAATTAAAATCTATTTTATTTTCTCGCAGACTTTCTTATTCTCTCAATTTTTGACACTCTTTCTCTTTCTTATGTTGAAATAGTTTTCACCAAGGCGAATTAACACAAGGTGGTCTTAATTTGCAACTCTGCTTATTCGCCCTGTATATTTGTTAGTGTAAAATTTCCTGCTGTCAGAATATTTCATATGTCAGCTGGTGAATTAAGACCACCTTATGTGAATTCGCCTTGGTTTTCACATAATGTTCACAACATTATTGTAAACAAAAAACATGATTTTGAAGTTCAAAAATTTTTGTCATAAAATAAATGAACACTTTCAAGTAGCAATTTTTACAAATTTTTATATCATTGATTTTGTTATATATTTTCTTTAAATTTAGTAAATAAACAAACCTATTATTTAATTACAAAATATTAAACAGAGTAAATTTTTTAGAAAATTTTATAACAATGTATGCACAAAAAAATTAATAAAAAATTTTAACAAACAATGACAAGTATTGCAGTCGACGTGTTCCGTTGTATTGTTTATTTTTCTTTCCCGCAATGAGAAATCACACCGCGTCGCAAACATTGTGTTTAGACTCTGAATTTTATGCTTTTAGAAATATTTTCTCTTCTTACTTGAGCGCTAAATGATATCTTTATTCAGTTTATTTTTTAGCTTCTGGTTTTTGCACAAGCAAGGTAAGTGATTTTAAAAAAAGTCTTGCATGTTACTAAATATTCCAATTGGATATGAAAACAAAGCAATTTAAAATCCAGTAAATTTTGTAACGTGCTTCTTATTCAAAAATCTTGAAAATTTTTATAAAAAAAAATTTTTTACAAAATCTTCATGAAGGAGCCGTAAAGAAAAATAGGCGAATGTAGAACATATGTATTTTTAGCGAAAAATAATAAAGTAAATGCATGCATATCGCTCATTTACTAAAACTACGTTATAACTAAAAAAAAACTAATTTAACTTTTCAATTAACACAACAAAATGGAAAAATAAAATCTTATTTTTTAAAAAAAAAAAGTTGGGCAAACAAGATATTTGTATGAATTTTTTACACAATGTAAATAACGATATGAAGATTAATTCTGCATCATTAACCCAATAATTAAATTTTTTTAGGTATGATGTTGTTTGTTTAAATGAGCGATATGTATGTACGTGCGAGACATAATCACTTTCCTTGTGTATTGTGAAATACCCGATTTGAAATATTGTTTGTTTTTATCTTTTTCCAAATTCACATTTAGATAAGTCAACAACAGGAGCAAGTTTTGGCTAACAATAGACAAATATAAAAACAGTCAAAAACCATTGTGGATCAATTCATCGAAGGCGAACAGCAGACAGGAGTAAATTAATTTACGGAACAATTAACACATGTATTGAATTATAATTTGTGCTTAAAATATATACATATGTATGTACTAGCAAATACATTAATTAAATCGAATCTTCTTTTTCATTTTTATTACTAATAAAATGATTTCTTTATTACAAAACTAGTAAAAATGCCTTAATTGTTTTTAACTACAACTCATAATCTTTTCATACTTTTTTTAAACTTTTACAGAAGATATTTTTCAATCAAAATCCATTCTACAAATTCTTGTTATGGGAAATAAAAAGAAAAATAATTTAATAAGTTTTCACGCTGTGTAAAATAAAATAAATGATGGAATTAAAAAAAGAGTTTTGAAAAACTCTTAACATACATACATGTGGTTGCATAATTGTGGTATTTTTAATTTTTTTTTATTTGTTTTTTTATATAAAAAAGAAGTATAGTTTTTTGTTGTAGGAGGGAAAATTTTGATGTGGAGGAAAGATGGTGGTGGCCTTTTGTTTGCATCATCTAAAAACTCTTATTGAGAATCTTCTTCGTCGGAAGTATCAGTCGTGTAGTCGCTCAAATTTTCAGGTTGATCATTGTTTTCATGTTCAGACTCGCTCAAATCCCATTGGGGATGATCAGTAGGTGTTGCTGGTGCTTTCTTTACATCCAATTTAAGCTCTTGTTGCTGGTCCATGCCGAGGTACGAATCTGCATAAAAAGTGTAAAGTATTGTTTTTACATTTGATAACAAAATTATTATTATAAATACTTGCCTGATCGCAGACATACTGTGAAAGTATATAGACCAGGCCAGCGTGGTGCTGTGAACTTTAATTGAATTTCTTCTTTTTCCACCAAGTTTGTGACATGATACGGTGCTGTCAGTAAGGTACGCGATTTGCGATCACATATATATGTCCACCAATATTCTTGTTTCTCTTCGGGAAAGTAAGGACAATGTACGGTGTGCGAAATACGGGATTTGCCTTCAAGTTTTTCTTGTTTATTAAGCTTTGATTGCAGCCTTTCCCACTCTTCATCGTCGTCGTCATCTAATGATGAATTATTTTTTGTTTGCTTCTCAGTTTCTTCGTCACTACCAGAAACAGAATCTTTAATATCATCTACATCACTGGCATCCACTTCAGAATCAGCATCGGAATCATGTTTAGTCTGCTCTTGACTTTCTGTCACTGTAGCAGTTGCTGTATAAGTGCTGGCCTTAGGTTGTGGTTTCTTTTTTTGATTTGCAGGTTTTTTGCCCCCTTTACCCCCTTTGCCTTTGCGTGGCTTTGCCCATGCTGAAGGTTTCTTTACAGGCGCCGCATTAGCGGCTGTACCGTCTTCGTCATCATCCCCTACCCCATTACCCTGTTCTTCATCATCCCTTAAACGATAATTAAGAAATTATTCAAATTTTATTTGAATTATGTTAATACTTACTTGATACCTTGCTTCTGTGGTGCCTTCATATCACCAAATAGGCTTTTCATGTCTTTTCGCACCAATGTAACAGTGACTGTAACTATAGCTCCGGCGGTAACAACGTTTGTGTTTTCATCGTCTATAACTTCACAACGAATCGAAAAATCAATTGAGGGCATTTTACCCAGTACTTTTATAACATTTTCGTACTCTTGATCAGAAATGGTCCGCAAAAGCTGACGACTTTCTTCTGGGGCCAATTGAGCGAATTGCTGCAGATTTTTTATGTGTCTTTTTTTGTTCATGAAATATAAATGATCTTCAGTCACGTGGGGTAATTGCAGCAACGGCGATTTGAATTCCCATAGGGCTTGAATAATCATTGGAGACATTTTCATGCAATTTTCTATAGTCTCAATGCTAGGCAAACGTGGTACACGCCGAGCATATGCTAACATTACCAATTGATGAACGCAGGATACCATTTCTTGTACTAAATATGGACACTTTTTAACTATAAATTGACGATCTTTCTCCAAAGTATCCGGATTCAAAACAATACGCGATAAATGAGCATGAAGAATGGCCCTAGCTTTGATAGAGTACATGCGACATAAAGGATGCTCCTTACATTTTTCATTTAAATTGGGTAACTGTCTTATCAACTGAAATGTTGAAAAATTAATTTAACGCACACAGATGTCCAATTTAAAAACTTACTGCTGGAACTTCTTCATTGTCGGATTGACGTTCGACAACCTGAGAATTATGCCGCTTATCGAATTCTAAACTGGCAGCCAATACCATCAATGCACGTTTTAATAACATGTGTGGAGTTTTGTGAATGAAGTAGAAATACATTTGAGTTGTATCTAAAAGAACTTTATCCCCTGAATAACGTATTGAACGGTACCACCACATGCCCACCACGGAGGGTAGGGCTACCATAAAAACTAGACCATAAAGGCCTAATACCCAAACGGAGTTTTCCTTTTCGACAATCCACGATGGCAGCGCTATTCCAAATGACATAGCTCCTGGACCATCAGGATTGCCATATTTCTCATAGTTTTCCTTGGCCACATCATCAGTTAGGGCTTGGTAAGCTTTAGAAAGCTTCATAAATTCTTTTTCGTCACCAGTCTCTTTGTCTGGATGCAAAATAAGTGAAAGTTTTCGATACTGCTTTTTTATTTCGGCCATTGACGCTGTGTGTTCAACCCCTAAAATCTCGAAAGGATCAAAACTTGCCATTTCATAATCAAACTGCGATACCCTATAAGCCAATAATATCAATAATGCCCATCCCAGTACTAGGCTAAGTTGTACGCTAAAATTTTTGAGAGCTCGATATGGTTCAGCAGTAGCTAAAATTGCTTTTTTCTTAATACAATCCGGACATTGGCATTCCTCTTTAACTTTTGAAGGATCTGAAAATTAAAAAATTTAAATTACTTAAATAAGCAAGTGCTTAATAATTAAAACAATAAAACGGTCTTTAATATAAAACACTTGTGTAAAGTTTAATGCAAGGTATACAGAAATGTTCTTATTCTTTTTTTTATTTATTTATGAGGTATTTTAGTAGATAACGAATATAATCGGAGTTTTATAATTTAGTAGATCGTGAAGTAAATTAAATTATATTGAATAAAAAAAAATTGAATTGAAAAAAATTAAATGAAAAAATAAATTTATCTTACAAGACTGTTTTACAATGGGTTCTCGTTGAACAATTTTAATTTTTCGACTGGATCAATAATACCCGTCCAATATATTAATTATTATAACATGTAATAATCTCTAAATTATTGTGAAAATTATTATATTTATACTATTTATTTTTTACTTACTACACTTATACTAGGTATGTTTTATTCGAAACATATACCTACTTAATTTTTAAGCAGCTATAGCTATAGCGACTTAATAAGTTTATACACACTTAAATTTGTTCTGAATATTTATATAAAGTTCGAATAAAACATACCTACTATTTATATATTTATTTTTGTTTTGCTGGATCTTTGTATTATATCTTTGAATATTGTTTAGCTTCTTATAATCCGTTTGAAAAATAAAAAACAATGCAAATTTGTTTTTAATCTATATATGTATTTCGAACCTTTTTGGTTCATCATCAGGATCTTTTTTGATTATTCATTGTCTTACAATTAATAATCAAAAAAGATCCTGATGATGAACCAAAAAGGTTCGAAATATATAGATTAAAAACAAATTTGCATTGTTTTTTATTTTTCAAAAGGATTATAAGAAGCTAAACAATATTCAAAGATATACCTACTATTCATTAAGAAAAATAAAATATTTGCTGGCGCTTCTTGAAGTATGTCATAATGTTCTTTTAATCTTTAATGCACATTTAATTGTCTCTGTAGACTCCATTTTGCACAGTTTACTTAACAGTCTTATTAAGATCAAATAAATTGTTTTAAAATAAATTATAAAAGTTTTTCCTTAAAATAGCAATATTTTGCAATTAATCTCATAAGAACTTTATACATACATACATATGTATGTACATAGTAGTATATATAAAACTCAATAGTTATAAGTTATAATTTTAGAATATTTATATCGTTTGATTATAATACAAATAATTTTTTTACATATACACATCATATAGAATCAGGGACCGTAATTGTTATGAATTTTATAATAAAAGTCAAAAGATAGCGGTCAGAAAATCAAAAAAACATTTATTTCTGTTCAAAAAACATTAAAATCAGAATATAATAATCATTTCTGCTCAAAAATATAAAAAATAACAACAATTTCTGGTTGAAAAAATAAAAATAAACATCTTTTAAAATCATTCGAGTTTCGAAAAATCTAGTTTAAAACAACTAAAATGGTGTGATTTGCCACGATGTCCGATGTTTCCTTGAACTTGATGTTTTTTCTTTAAAAATTCAAAATCAATTATTATTTTCGGTCCCTGGATAATGGTGTTACATAATTTTGTAGAATAGTTCTGACTTTACTGATCAATTTATTTAAATTTATTAAATATCTCATTGATTTCCATTCAAAATGATTATTTAAATAACAAAAATTAAACATTTTCAAAACCCCCTACGTACAGAAAAACGACTGGACAAATTTTCTTCAAGAAAAACAAAACTTAAATCGGTCTAGCCATTTGCGAGATATGTCGTGAAAGGCACACAGATTCAAATTAATATATCTTGAAAAGATGTGATATCTTTTAAAAGTCTGGACCTGTTTTCTTCAAACATGAGTAAGAACACTCTCGCTCAAGTCACCTTTCAAACATAAAAAACAAAATCAAAATCGGTCCAGCCGTTTGGTTTGTATATGGACTCTGACAGACACACTGACATATACTACAATCTTATAACACCCCTTTTTTTGTCGGGGGTTAAAAAGAGCAAATAATGAAGCTCTTTAGCTTGCAGACGATTATTTTTTGTTTTTCATTTCATACTTCATCGTAGTTGGTGTCGTTCGCCGGAATAATTTTATCACAAAACAAGTGTGAAAACAAGTGCGCGCTCTCTGACCTGGAGATCGTAATTTAGTCATATGAGTACTCACCCTTATCGGTAATAAAAGTTCACGTGAAATGTGTTCCCTTTCTCTAAAATTGTGATCGCCAATGTTTGTGCTGTTGTGTCAGTATACTATTTTCTAATTTTGTTCACCATTTAGTAGTACTAATTAATGAAATTTTTCGAATATGTATTCGACAAAAATTATTCGAATAATTCTTTATTCTATTGAAGTAGTAACTATTGTAATAGTATTAATGAAAACCGATTATGGTCATAAGGCTAGGTTTACGTGTTATGAATGAATAAATTAAAACTAAATTAACTAATTAACTAATTAAATTAAATAGAAAATGGTTGTTCGTTCGAACAATAATTAAAAAAAAAATCGAATATTCGAATAATTACATTAATGGCCACTGAAAATTCAGAAGTTGGTCGAAATTTTTATCTCAGTACTTTGAATGTCCAAAATTTTGAATAGAAACTTGGCCTTTTCCCACTTATGTTTTTGGAACAAATCAAGTTTAGACACCTCTTAGAAATTAAAAAAAAAAATATCCTATCCTATAGGAAATTGAAAAATAAGAAAAACAATTAAATAAAAAAATTAGCGGCGAGGTTTAATTTCCGAGTTATGGGCCTTTCAATTGTAGTACCAAATTGTGATTGTATGGTGTATTTTCCAACGACTGCGACTTGTTTTCTGTCTATTGATAAGACAACACAATTGTCGAACAGAATTAGGCCATACAAATTTTCTCCGCCATGGCAGTTCCCAAGCTCTATGCTCCAATGGGAGTTCAAGGTACTTATATATATGTATATATGGTAGTTCCTGACCCGGCACATTCTAATTAAGTTTTTTTGCATTGCCAAGTTATCCTGCCTAATAAAGTTTTTCTGCACTGGAGCCTTCGGCCGGGCTTAAGGATTTTCTCCACCATGATGTTTCACGACACGACGCAGCCTAGTAAATATTTTCTGCATTGCAAAGTTTTCTTGCATAATAACGTTTTCTTGCACTGTCGGCCTTCGACCGGGCTCAAACATTTTCTCCACCATGGTGTTTCCCGAAACGGCGCAGCTTAATAAAGATTTTCTGCCCCATACATTTTTTTTGCCTTATAAAGATATTCTAAATGGCCGGCCAAGACTACATTTTGCCATTTCAAAAGCTTTAAAATTATACCAATATTGCTCATATTCGTTGGAAAACATCGTATAATCACAATATTGTGCTAGAATTTTAGAGGCCCATAACTCGGCAACTAAGTCTCGGCAGCCAATTTTTTTATTTATTTATTTTTTCTTATTTTTCAATTTTCTATAGGATAGGACCTTTTTTTAATTTTTGGGAGGTGTCCCTACACATACATATGTACATATCGTCGCTATTTTAACTAACCGACCTAACATTTTTTTCCACTATCACTCGACGTGATAATACACATTGTCTGCAATTTGTATGACTAAGCATTACTGTTCTGCTATAAAAGTAAAAACATTTCACACGTATCCATAATAATGCATGTAGGTATAGAACAATCATAAAAGCTGCTCTCCTGTAAAATTTTAAAAATGTTAAAAAGTCAGTTAGTTAAAACAGCGGCGATATTTTTTTTTCATTGGTTTTCATACTTTAAACACGGTCTAAAATATTTGATATTCTAAATTTTTTTACTGCGCGAAGCCAAATTTTGCATTTTTTAATCTTACAATCGCATCAAGATCGGTTTAATTAAAAAGTAAATTATTCGCTGACGTACAAATGTACGGATAATTAGCTCCCTCTCTCAATAGGCTTGCACTTTCACCAATCATCAGTAATTTAACAGTACGAAAGAATAAATCATTTGTCGGCAGCAAAAGCTAAATAATTGGAACGTAACATTTTTAATGCAGAAGATTAGAGGTAGAGCTTATGTATGTACTTTCATAGAAGTTGGTACGTGTACATTTTTTACACGCTTTGAAATTAAACTAAGGCATCAATTTCCTTTACTTATGGCTTTAAAATATTGATACACATATACATATCTATTGATAGACTCACCTTCTTTCTTTTTGCGTGGCCAATAGTATATTGTGGTTGGAATTAATACAAGGGCCAAAAATGACAACAGAAAATAATAAAACGTTGAACCACTTTCGTCATATTGAAACTTTTGTCCCGCCATATTTTATTAACTTTAGTTTTTAATAAATCCTCTACTATTCTACTAGTTATTTTAGATTGTTAATATATGGATTAATCTTCCTCCTTCTGCTGCTTTAATGCCTGCTTTCTTCTTTATACTTGTACGATATGGATTCATTCACTCACTACTTGTTGAACGCTTTAATATATCTTCTCAGATAATCTAATGAATTTTATAATCGTAAAGTGGGATCTATATAGCAATTTGTATCTCTAATTAATCACACATTTTTTTAATTGGTATAAAAATTAAATTAAACACAAAATTTTCTACGCCGTGCCTTAAAAATAAAGTACACGGCAACTATATTCTCTCAGTTTGACACGTCTCGCAATCAGGGCTGCCAGAAGATTCTGCTGAAAAATCTGCACATATTTGAAAAATTATCGGCATTTTCGGCTTCTTAATTTCGAAAATCGTCAATAAAAACGGCATGAGTTTTTCATAAATTTTTATTAAAAAATGGGACTGCAAAGATTTATAAATTTCAATAAGCTCCGTATCGTTTGAGGTCCTTTCTTCCCGTATCGGGGGACCTTTCTTCGTTGACGACGACTTCCCTCCATAGATAGATATCATCTATTTTTTCACACAGTAAATTATGTTTTTACCATTAATATATTATAATTTATGATGATAGACATTGTGTCATGTCTAAAACATGATTAACATCCCATGGATTGCCGGATTTTCAGTTGGTTTGATCAAAATCGGAATTTCTTACCTAAAATCGGCAATTTTTTTTTTTTTTTTTTTTTTTTTTTTAAGAAAGAGAAGTAACACTCAGGCAATTAATGCCTACTACTATTACTAGGTGTTACCTTCTTTAGGAAAGGGATAGTGATAGAGAAGACAGGTGGTGAAGGGAGAGATAGAGGAAAGCTTCATTCTTTTACAACTCTGCTTTTTGCACGTTTTTTGATAATGCAGTGTTGCAGCGCCATCTGGTGTCAAATGAGGCGTATTAAGTTTTTGAAGCTGTGTTTTGTACCCATTTTATTGATTATTTTACTTCGCCGATGATTTTGCTACACAACGAAGGAGGGCGCTCCGATGTTACATTAGGACTAGTATCTTCTGAAGTCGGTATAGTTAAGTGACCAGTGACTATGCCTTCATCACTTGAACTTTCCTACAACAACTGATACAAAGGGACACTAATGCACATCAGAAAAATGCGTGGTGTTGTTATTCAATGACTGTTGTATACAGGGATTGAACCCAGGACCTTCGATTTTGTAGTCAACGTGCTAACTACTTCAGCCAACGCCACCCTCTATTGGCATTTGATTGTTTTTTAATGAAAAAATCGGCAATTCTGGCAGCCTTGAGTACGGCAACTATATTCTCTCAGTTTGACACGTCTCGCAATCAGAGTAGCAAGGCCTATTTATCAGGTCAATGCAATCGTCCTGATGATATTTTGTGTTTAGGCTGTCAAAAGTTGTTTGCACCATATACTTTAGTTCATGTTTGTGTGTGTTTCTGACAACTTAAACATAAAGTTCTTTTTTTATTGCTGTGTTTTTGTAGAGTTGCGTTGACCTGATAAATAGGCCTTGAACATTACATAATGGTAAAGCGGCTCTGGGCGAGTCAACATCACGCGTCGTTGGCAATTATTTCTTAAATGCAACCAGGCCACTGTTGTTTATTAGCCTTCGAGAGTTTTGCGTCTCGCCGCAATGGTTGGCGTCGGTTAACGGTATCACCGCGATATCCCGTTGGTTTCCATTAACCACATGCAAAAACAAAAACAACTATAGTAAAAACAACCACCACAAGGGAGTGGATCTTGGAAACTCCTACTTCCTATATGAAGGTATAGGTCGTTCGCAGCAACCGAAGGAAGCTCCTACACAACAAAACAAAATTATCACCACAAAGGTGGCACCATGGATTAAGTGTCCGAAGCCACCTTTTTTGACATACATAGTATGTCAGCACAGGAAGAAGAAGAAGAACATTACATAATGTCCACACCAGGCAACGATGCCGACTTGGTTTGGCACCGGCGGTGGCTGAACAAAATAGTGTACGGCGGCGGCTGAAAGTCGGCTCAAGCCGAAAAACTACGGCGGTGGCTTAATCGGCTAAAAAGGAACCTTTTATTTAACATCTATTTCTTTTGAACAAATAAAATAAATAAATTTTTTTTTTGTTATTGTTTTAAGTTGAAATGCCGAACTAACTGTACTCTTTAATATAAAACTGAAAATTTTAGTCGATGCATGATGAATTTATATCATGATGAATGTCAAATTGATATCATGATGAAAATTCATCACGTATAGACTCAATTAATATTATGTCAGCGTTATGATATAATCCTGATAAATTCATCTTGATATCAAATGTCATTTTATGTGTTACTATGCATTTAAAGCTTATTTATTAAATAATTTTCGTTTAAAAAATGCTGCACAACAATTATTTGTAACCAAAAAATTAAACAATACGCAAATTAGATATTTTTGGCAAGTATTTTTCAAATATTTGTTTGATTCATCATGATATAAAATCATCAACGTCTACCCCCAAATGACATTTTATGTGTCACTGTACATTTAACATTTATTTATTAAACAATTTTCATTTAAAAAGGGAGGCACAACAACAAAAACAATTATTTGTTACCAAAAAATTAAAAAAAGCGAAAACTTTTCTCACGAAAATTTTACAGACACACTTTTTCAGTAAATTATCGAGTAATTTCCTTACGTGACAGTATTTACTCACCAAAAAAAGTTACAGACACAAAACAAAAAAAAGCTTTTTGTTTCAATTTATGGCATTTTGTTTCATATCACACATTTCGATTGTGCCGGTCCAGACTTGCAATTTTTGTTGCAGCGATTCTTGAATATGTGTGAGAGTGTTGAAATAGAAATATTTACTTTTTGTATTCCTCTCTCGCTCTTTTGCACTAAAAAATAAAAAGTTGCTGCAACAAAAATTGCAAATCTGGACTGGGACATTGAAAGCTTTCTCGACGCGGGAGTTGCAGAACATGGGCACTGGACTCTTAATTTTCACCCCATCCTTACCAGCAACCTAATGCTATGTTTAGACGACGAGTTGAATCACTTGCTTCGCTCTCTGAATCATGTTTATGAATCATGCTGTTTAGACTATGCATTCGTGCTTCGTGTGCAGCGTGCCAATTTAGTGCTTTTTGTACTAGATTTAGAGTTTTTCAATTTATAATAGTGCGGAATTTTTCAAATTGTTGCTTAAAAAAAGGCACTAAATTGGTGCTTTTCACCTTTGATTTTAGTGCGTTTTACATATCTACTAAATATTAATTTGTGAAAGTGTGGTGGTTTATAAGAAACACCAAATAAGAAATTTTCACTTTTCAAAAACTATCTGCTTTCACCCCTTTTAGACATGCAAAGTTTCCTTTGCAGAATGTTAATTCAGCTGGGTGAAATACGAAGGAAGAAAAACGTTATCTTTCATAGTGAGAAAAAAGAATATATTTCTAGAAATTACAGTTATAAAATAACTTAATTACAACAATAATCTAATTACTAACCGCTGAGGGAAGCAATGTATTGCTTTCTTGATAACGAAAGCTTTCAAAAATGCTTCTGAAAAGTACTAACGTAAGGCTCTCTAACAAAGTGGACAAAAGTAAAAAAAATGTAAACCAGTAACTTTTGCATCTGAATACATAAAAACTACACATTACTACTTCTGTAAAATGAATTAGTAAAGCAAAACATGAATGGCTTTTTGGAAACTGAATGCATTGCTTCTAGCTGGCTTACAAAAATTCTTCTGGGAAGCGGTAATTTTTGCTGGGATGGCGAAATTGAAGAAATAGAACGAAGTAGCAGACATTTAAGGATACATAAATGGACAAATTTTCTCAGAACTGATTAATTTTGGATTGAAGTTTATAATTATAGAAATTCAAATAATCATAATCCATTTCTAATACTGCCAATATTTTCTCTAAGACTATTAACATTACCATGTTCAAATGTTGAAATAGAAATAACTTTTAGCACTTATAACTTTTTTAAAAGTAAGTTAAAAATACAATAATGATTTTATAAATCAAATTGTTTCATTCATATAAAATACGGTCTAAAAGGAAAAGGCTTATGTTGTTCAGTAACTCGTTTCTGTAATTCTCGCATCGTAAAATTTCTCACATGAAGTGTGAAACACAAAATTCCATCGTTTCTCGATTTGTGAAAAAAAGTGTTTCTGTATTTGAATGTGAAAACAGACAACACTGAATCTGTTTTTACTGGAATATTTCCAGTAATCGAGTGTCAAATGAAAACAAAAGTCACAAAATTTTATTTCAATAACAAAAAAATAATAATTTTCAAGAAAAATAAAATTGAATAATGAACATGAATATAAAGTGAATGTAAAATGCTTGAAATAAGTTTTTTCTAGCAACTGTCTCTATTATAGAAAATTCCAAAAAAGAATTCTAAATAAATATAATCATTCATATACACAATTCGTTGCATATCTTTTCAACTAGTTTATTTTTCATATTTTCACACACAAATTCAAAAATTCACATGTTTTTGTACAATTTAAAATCCGAGAATTGCGAGAAACTATTCACAAAATATTGTTACAGAAACACTTTTTCTCACATCGTTCCAATAATTGCTGGAAATTTGTTTAAATGACAGATAGTTCTCGCAAAGTAACGATACAGAAACACTTATGTGAGAAAAGCCATTATGTGTTTCAATTTACACTGTTTCCACGATTCCCTTGTTTCATGCGGGAAATTTTACGACGCGAGAAATACAGAAACGAGCTACAGAATGTAACGTACTGAACTATGTTCATATAAAAATTAATTCAGATGAAACACCTAAAATCTAATTGTTTTTTTAATACACCATAATTGCAGTGTCTTGCGAAATGAACTTCAATTATTTTCCTACTCATGTTCTACTTATACGCAAAATCGAAATATGGCTCGATATAATTGAAATTATTACAAAAACGTATGAAATGTAGTATATTTAAGATTGTAGTTAACTTAAATTTTTAATTTCTACTCATTCAATACATATATAATTAGCCATGTGGGCTTTCTCTGTATTGAAAATAAATAGATAAATATAAAAATATAAATAAAAAATATGTATATTGCATTTAGTGCTTTTTTATGAACACACAGTGATTTTTGCTCTGAAAAAGTTGGCATCACTGTTCGCGTGGCATTTTTTTTATGTATATTCACACATTCATACGTATCATCACAGAATACACAGAAGTGAAGAAAGTGACAGGAAAAAAAAGCTCCAATCAGGATTTTTAAAATTCGTGGAAAAAAGAGAAAGGTATAGTGTATTTGATACTGTAGTGTACTACTACTTACCAATTAACACAGCTAATAAAAAGTGTTGTAATTTTATTGCACTAGAAAGAATCAAAACAAAAATGCCGACAAAATTTGAGGGAAAACGAGACAAACAGAAAAATACCCTTATCTTCCGTCTCGTGACACTTCTGTATGTTTTGTGGTATCATACGCACGTGTATACATGCATACATACTTACATAAATTCGATTCAAGCAAAATCTTGTTTTTGAAGGCATCTCTATATTTTCTTCTTATTTTCCCTTTTTATATTATTCATAACTTAATTAAATTTATTTATATTAAACTCACATCTATGTTTTTTTGGCTTGTTTTCATTTGTTTACAAACACACACATACACATATACTTATTTTGTTTTGACAGCTAGTTCAGATAAAGTGGCGATTACTGCGATAAAAGTTAGAGAAGATAGCAATTTTACGTGCTTCGCAAGTAGATTCGTATTGAATCTACTTGATTCGCTCTCATAATTTTGTATGGCGAAGCAAGTTGATTCGGTCATGATTGGGGTGTGAAGCATGAATAGAGCACGAAACAGGTGTCGTCTAAACATAGCATACCCTATTGATTTACTAGTGTAAAAACAAGGCGAATTGACACCAGGTGATCTCGATTCAGATAATGGTCATCAGCTTTTAATTTCTCTTTTGTCAAATCCAAGGCGAATTTATATTACATAGTGCCCACGCCTGATGATTTTATATCATAACACGTAATATAACGCCGGCAGAGCAACTGTCATTTTTTCATTAATATCAGCACAACGTTGATGATATTATATCATGATATTATTTTTAAACGAATATGCAGAGTTGCAAATCGAGACCACCTGGTATGAACTCGCCGTATGTACAAACGTCACCGATGATGGATAAATTAAGCTTACCACAGATATGGTAAAATATCAAAAGGAATAGTATGGCATCTCTCAAATCTTTTTAACATAAAAAAACAAGAAAAAGCAGAAGTACAGAGAATATAATGGAAAACAATAAAATAAAACAAGCAAAAGTAATCAGAAGTTTGTCAAGTGAACTATCAAATAATCAGTGTCGTTACGAACTTGTTAATAACTTCTTAAGAGAAATAATTTAAAAAAATAAGTAAAACAAATAATACAGGAAGTTTGTTAAATCGAGAATGGAAATAAATAAATCGAAGTGCATGATGAAGTTGTGCAAATTGTGGAAAAAATTTAAAATGTTGCTACTTGTGTATGAAAAATTTAGTGGTACCACGGAATACGGTTGATGATGTTAAAAATTTGTGGTACCACTTGTTCGAACGCAAAGGAATAGAAAATGTCGAAATTATATATCTTGTTAAGCTAACTGACACTAGATGTCACCAGTTCTGTGAAATGCAACCGTGTGAAGCTGCCATATTGTACTTTTTTGTGTATGTGTGCAGAAACCCAAATCGAAATGTTAGCAGTAGAGCCACACGCCATATTTAATTTCTAAAGGCGAAGAAAGCCATTTTTTCCCAAAAATATCGATGCAATTTTTCACACAAGAAAATGTTAAATGTGTTCTAAATATTGCTAATTAAAGAGTGCAAATATAATTTGATAATAAAATTTCTTGGAATAAAAAGGTTTGTGTTTTTTGAAGACAAAATATTGAACAAAGTTTTTTTTGTGCATGTACCTAAATTTGTAATTACTGCTTGAAGATATTAATATTTTTTTTTGTTTTCATGCGTCTAATATAAATTTTATATATAGTTCATAAAAAATTAGAATGCATTTTTTTTAAATTAAATTAATGTAAATTAAGAATAGAATAATTCGACTTTTATATTGCTTTATTATAATGCTATAATCATCGATAATCAACTTTTGTATGTGTGTGTTTTCTTATTTTTTTTTTGCAGTGTTGCCAGAATGGCTCAATATTATCAGATACAAAATCTCGATGAAATAAAACAAATTTACGCTGATGTACAAGTGGTTCATGTGGCCAGTGATGATGTTGGTGTCAGTAACCCAAATAGAGCACAGGTTCATAGTTTTAATTACTAACCTCGTATCTTTAAGAAATCAGTATTGTGAGGGTATATATAAATTTTTTTTTGAAAAGAAGCAAACACCTAATAAGTGAGTTTAGACGCTAACATTTGGAAGGAAAACAACGAATTCTTTTTTCTTGTTCCCTTCGCAGTCACATGAAAATGTTACCGGCGACATTCCAATATTATTAAATAATAGCAAGCATAATTGTATATGTATGTATGTGTGTGTATATTTAGCAAAGAATATGAAAAAAGCGTGTCGCCTAGTACCGAACACAAAAATGATTCTCTCTTCCCCACCCGTAAATTGCTCCCAAATTAAATGTTTTCTTTCAAATGTTTTCGTGTCTGATCGCAGTCTTAGCGTTTCATATTTTAGATAAACATACTTCTAAAACTCATAGCTAATTCCAAAACATGTTTATATCAAGTATGTACGAGTCTAGCAAAAATTAAATGTCCACAAAATTCTAAAAAAAATGACGTAAGAAACTAGGGTTCTAAAATCGAAACCTAGCTCCCGCCGAGAGGCATCAAAATTCAAGCTTTTCGTTGGGTAAGACATAACCAACTAACAAAAGTAACATTTTAAAAATTTTCGCTTCCGATGTATATCGAATTCAAAATGAGAAAATTTAGCAAAAAACGACAACAAAATTGCTTATACATATAGGTATTTAAAACTACATACTTAACTTGATGTTCCATTGAGGTGTCGTGTTAAAGAGCAGAAAGTGACCTTTCAAATACTATGTGTTACGAGTTACGTTTACGTCTTCTTCAGAGGTCAAACTTAATGACCTTATGTTCCCGATTAATTTTCTCGAATAATAAATAGTAGGTACATGTTTTTAAAATTTTAAAAATAATACAGTGATGTGCGATGAAATAGAGCCACCCTATTTCATATATTTTCAAACTAAAAATAATGGTCAAAAAGTATAACAAAAGAATTTTTTATTTTGTTTTTATTCTTTTCACATACAATGACCCGATGTGTGTTTCGGGTCATTGTCCTGTTGAAACACCCATCGAACCTGGATGTTTCCACTTCCACAATTCGAAAACTCTTAATTAAAAACAATTCGAAAGCTAGGAGTGCGCGTAGAGTTCCGTATCTGACTTAAAAGCATATTCAAAAAAGATTGGAATTTGCCGAAGAACATTTGAATTGGTCAACAAATAAATGGAAAAATATTTTGAGGTCAGATTAAACAAAAATAAACTTTTTTAACTCTGACAGAAGCAGCCTTTGTGTAAGAAGACCTCCCAACACCGAACTCCGTCCCCAATATACCATTAAAAGCATCAAACATGGTGGAGGAAATATAATGGTATGGGGCTGTTTCTCTTACCAAGGAACGGGGGCCATTGTTTCGTATTGAAGATAAAATGGACGCAATATATTACACGAATATTTTAAGTAGCACCATGCCATAGGCTGAGTGGGAAATGTAGCTTCGATGGGTGTTTCAACGGGACAATGACCCGAAACACACATCGAAAAGAGCGAAAGAGTTTTTTCAAAGCAATGAAATTAAGGTTTTAAGCTGGCCTGCACAGTCACCAGACTTAAATCCTATAAAAACCTTTGGCAAATTGTTAAGTTAAATCTTCGAGGCAAAAATCCGTCCAATAAAGACCAACTTTGGGCATTAATTCAAGACGCGTGGAAAAATATCCAAGTCGGCACTTGCCAAAAACTTGTGAACTCAATACCTAAGAGTTGGTTAGCCGTTATTAAAAATAATGGTTATTCTACTAAATACTAAGGTAAACAAAGATAATTTTACAAATATGTGTGTTTAATAAACTTGCGAAACTTCAATTTCAAGTAACCAAAATCGGCGGCTCTATTTTTATTCACACCGAAAATTGAATTTTTTTTTGTAAGTTTATGTATGAGATCTTTTTTAAGTTTTAAATTTTCAATTGTGCGCTGCAATATTTTTGATTTGTATGTGAAAAGAATAAAAACAAAATAAAAAATTCTTTTGTTATACTTTTTGACCATTATTTTTAGTTCGAAAATATATGAAATAGGGTGGCTCTATTTCATCGAACATCACTGTATATGTTGATTAATAACTTCTTATCTTTACTGTGGCCAACTTTAAATTTTGAACTCCCTATAGTTCATGAATAATTGAAAAAAAAATATAAAAGAATTATAATAAAAAAATTAAAAAAAACTCATTAAAAAAATTTTATTTATTTTATTTTATTTATTTTATTTAATATCAATACAAAGGAAGCCTTATGGCCAATTATATATGTATTGTACAGTATCTATATATTCCATAGGAATTTATTTATTTATTTGTTTATTAATATCAATACCATAAATTTTGTATTATAATCCTTTTGCATTTTTCTCAATTAATCTTGAACTATTTCGAGTTAAAAATTTAAACTTTCCCACAGTAAAGATAAGTTATTAATCAACATATATTTTTTTAGAATTTTTAAAATTCCATTTTTCGAGGAAATTACTCGGTAAGATAAGGTCAGTAAAGTTTGACTTCTAAACATCGTAAACGCAACTCTCAACACATACCATTTGAAAGGCTCTTTAACATGGCACCTCAATGTAGTTTTATGTATATAGGGGTGGAAAACTATCGATGGCACTATCGATAATTAATTTTTTTGTGACTATCGTTGTTTTAATTCTGCCATCGATTAATACTTAAAAAACAATCGATATTTTTTAGTCGCTATCGATAGTAAATGATACACCGCAAAAAATGTAAATATGTATGTATGTTGCTTTTCATAAACAAAAATAACTGAATGACGGGAAAATTTCTTCCGCTCACTTATTTTTCATACAATTATATTAAAGATATTCATTTCAGTTTTTTTCTGTTGAAAAAATGGAAAAGTGTATTTTTTTTTTTACAACAAACACAGGAAAAAGAATTTGGTGAATTTTTTTACCTGTGTTTGTTGTAAAAAAATTACATTTTTCCATTTTTCCAACCAAAAAAACTGAAATGAATACCTTTATTATTTTTTTTATTTATTGAACTGACAAATAATCTATTTAATTTAGTTTTGTTTTGTGTAAATATATTTTACGTATGGGCATTTCTCCGAAAAATTACAATTTGTCACGTTCGACCGCAAGCAAATAACCTTGTATTTCTGAACAATGTGACTAAATATTTCATAAAATTTTACCTAACGTAGAGCTGCTGACGCCCTACACAGATGTATAAAGAAGTAAAAAAAAGTTTTGTTTTCTTTGAAAAAAACAAGCATATTTGCTTGGTGTCGAACGCGACAAAAAGTAGACTTTCCTGGAAAAATACCCATATGTACATTATACGAGAACCATACAACACGATAGTATCGTCGATATATCGATAGTTTTTCTAACTTTCGATACTCTTGAATCGATATTTCGTAACATTTTTCTAAACTATCGAACACTTTCGATAGTGACACTATCGATAGTTTTCCACCTCTAGTTTTATATACATATACATATGTACATACATACAAGTAATTTTGTAAATTCGGTTTTTGCTAAATTTTCTCATTTGGAATTCGCTATATCTCGCAAACGAGACCGATTTTGCACTTTTGCACTTTCAAAATTTCATCAAAATCGGAAACGATAATTTTCAAAATGTTACTTTTGTTAGTTGGCTATAAATGTTTTTACCCACCGATAAGCTTAAATTTTGAGCTAGGTTTCGATTTTAGACCCCTAGTTTCTTAGGGTAATTTTCTTAGAATTTTGTGTAAATTTCATTTTTGCTAGACGCCTGTTGACAAAAAAATTGACCCACTGTAATGTACATAGTGTAATGTAATGTACATATGTATGTATATGCAACAATGGAAAATAAGCAGATATATTTTCGTGCAAAATACTTTTAGTTGTCAAAAATAAAACAACAAAAATACGAAAAAATGAGGTGGAAAAAATTGTGAAAATCGAATTCATAAGAAAAAGGAAAAACAAACTTTAATGCTCTTATTTTAATTTGAAATTTATTTGCTGGTGGTTCAGCGTTGTCTATATGCATTTCATTGTGCTGTAACAAATCATCAGTAGACTTCAGCTACGCTTATTTTTCTTTTGTGATTTTCAGAAATATTATTGTTTGAGAATTCTCAAATAGTTTTTGATAAGAGGTTTGTGATTATTCAAAATGTGTGGTTGAAGTCTACTGATTAGAGCTGGCAAACTATCGATAGTCACGCCATTCGATATTTTCGATAGTTTGTTAGAAAACTATCGATAGTATCGAATTATTTTACTTGAGGTCTACACGTAACTTAAAATGACTAACTTTAATATTAATTTCTAGTTAATGTTAAGTGAAGACTTTGCGGTATCTTCCCAATAATCTTCCCTCTTTTCAACCTAACCTAACCTAACACGGCTGTTAAGGAATCTGTTAAGCAACTCAGTTAAAATAAGAGATGATAAAAAGAAGATAGCACACAAAAGGATATATTCCGTCTGTATTCCACAACCATCAATTCTGCTAGGCAAAACTCTAACAGCGTAATTTTTTTCTTACTTGCAGTTAGTGTTAAAGTAAGTCATTTCATGTCAGCAGGAGACGAAGAGTTGGGAATGTTAAATTTAATTTTCAAATAAGTTTTGGATTCAATTTACATACAACTCAGTGGAAATATTTAAAAGTGTTCTTCTATCAAGAGTTGATCCGTTATACACGAAATCTGTATTACTAAGTCCATAAATTTATTACTTTGAGTTATGACGTTATTTAAGTAAATGAATGATATGTACTTAGATGTATTTTCAATAAAAGAAAGCCAATATGTTAAATTTCATCGAGTTTATTGCCAATTTGGTAATACATTTTTTCAACGATAGTATCGCTATCGAGAAAAAACTATCGATAGTCTAATGGAAATAAAACTATCGATACTATCGATAGTACTATCAATAGTTTGCCAGCTCTACTACTGATGATTTGTTACAGCAAAAATGAAATGCATATTGACAAAGCTGAACCACCAGCAAATAAATTTCAAATTAAAATAAACTTCTGACAATATGTCGAATAATAAATTTCTTTAATGCGCTTATGATTTATTGTAAATTCCAAAAAATCTCCTTAAGTTTCGGTCTAAGTCACATGCATTTTTGCTTCGAAATATTAAATAAATATTGAAACAACTTCAATAAATATTTAACAAATATAAAATAAATTTATATTAATCGAGACCAGTACAACGCTAAATTAAAATGTATGTATAATATAAAAATATTTTTTGATTTGTTCATATGTAATCGACTAAATATCTCGACCAAAGAAATATAGACTTAGACCACTTTCATAATTAAGGGCACAATTCTTTCCAAGTATTGAGCACAACATGCCAAATGGGTATTACTCGTAATGGGATTGGGGCAACATAGGTTGGTACTTCTTTTCCAAAATAATTTATATAATGGTTGTCAGTTTTATAATAAATACAGCTTTATGCATAATGACAAACAGTCATGACACGAGTTTTGGCCATATAATTTTACATTAAAAATCACACCAGGATTTAGTATTGGATTATAACTACGTAATGCGTATGGAGGAATTCATTAACTCTTAATTAAATATCGTCACATGCTAATTTCATGCCGGTTTTTTCTTATGCATTAGTTTGTTGCAATTCAATTGGTAAATTAAATTAAAATTAGTTAAGGGATAGCCTCACTAAAAGTAATTTGGTCTTCCCTCTTATGGTAATCAGCTCAAGTTTGATGTTAATTTCAAATTAGTATACATAAGGGATGGCATTGAGAATTTTCAAATTGTACCAACAACTTCAAAAATTTTATTTTTTTACCTTGATAGTACTAAGATTTTTTTAGTTCAAATTTTATACATATTTTTATTTGTTTCTATTGAAATAATCGACTTTGTTTTGGCTGCCAAATCGTTTTCACAAATTTGCTTGTAAGTTGGTATGTTAAGAATATGGTTAAGTTGAAATTTAAAATATACTAATTAATAGCATGTGCTCTAACATCCGAATTTAGAAGAATTTTGATTTCACAAGACTGTTTTCAAGTGAGAAGAATATGAGTTTCATTGTTCAAAAGTGAAAATTGACATATGAAAATCTTTTGAAAAGAAATGCAGAGTGAAACTAGGAGATTCCTAAAATGTACTATATTAGTCATTGGTGTACTATTGTACTTGCCGAATTTAAATAGTACCAAAAAAGGTACAAATTTGTCATCCCTGGTATACATATTAGAATATTGCCACGAAGTGAAATTAAAAAAAAATAAATTTTTTTCAAAATCAAGCAGTACTATTTGTAGTGCGTGCAGTTAATATAATACTCTTTATTTAAGACTGTAGGTTAGTAACTAATGAATAATTGGACACTTGCTAAATTAAATAAGTTAGTAAAATTAAATCTTTTCTTTCCAAAAATTTGCAGCATATTGTTTTAGACGATACCCAGCAAATTCTATTGCAGAACGATGGACCACAGCAAGTAGTCTATCAAACACAAGGAACACCTACCCAATACCAACCACCGCAAGCGGGCACTCATTATACCATATTGGGTGAAGATATGAACCAGCCTCAGACTCAAACTGTACAGCATCAACAAGTTCAGCAACAGCAAACTCAAACCCAACAACATCAGCAACAAGCACAACAACCGCAACAAGTTCTAATGCATCAACAACATCATCAAGTTTTAGATCCCCAACAGCAACAACATCAGATACAAGCAGCATATCAATTGCCGCAAGAAACTCAACAGCAACCGCAACATTTGCAACCACAAGATCATCAAATGCAGCAGCATGTTCAAACCCAGGCACAACAGATATATTATACTTCCGATCAATTAGTACATCAGCAACAGCAGAAGAAAGTTTATATACAGCAGCAGCCACAACAATTACAACAACAATATCAGGCGCATACTCAACACCAACAACAGATGTTGCATCAACCGACTCCACAGACTCAGCAACAGTCTCAACAGCATATATTGCAAAGTCCACAACATCATCCACAACAAGTGCAGGTACAACATCAAGTATCTCCAGGCCATCAACAACAACCCCAGCAACAACCTCAAATTATATATAGAATGCAAACGCAACAAACACAGCCACTGCAGCAGTTGATAGTTCAGCAGCCTTCTGGACAACAAGTATTAATACAACAGCCACAACAACAAGAGCTTATAATGAGGCAATCAATGCCTCCACAGCGAATTATCTATAACAACCGTGTTCTCTACTCAACCCAACAGCAAACGCCACAACAGCAACATACTGTGATGAGTCAATCTCCACAAACACATCAGCAACAGCACATTCAACTGCAAACAACGCATGCGACAATGCAGCAGCATCATAATCAAACTCATTTAGTGCAACAGGCTCGTGTTGTTACATCACAAAACCAGCAGCAGCAGCAACAACAAACACAACAACAAACTCCAACTCCAACACAACAATTGCAACAAAATGTTGTTTATCAACAAATTCAAGTTCAAAATAATCCAATGTCGAAAACTCTAATTCAACAGCAACAAACTCAAAGTTCTCCACAACACCAGCAGCATATTCAGTTACAACACCAGCAGCAACAACAGCAACAGCAATCACAAATAGTGTCTCAGGCAACAAGTCCAAACAGTGCAACAATTATACGAGCTGGTGTATCTAGGGGTGGAAAAGTTGGCAGGGGAGCGATGAGTGGTGCATTGATAGCACGAATGCCTGGTATGCCTGGAGTAGCAAGAACAGAAATAAGACCAGGATTTAATGGCGGAGGTCAAATATTACGTACCCCTCGTCCTCGATGTAGCACTACGGTTGGCACAACTCCAAGAGGAAGAGGTAGGGGAGCGCGTGGTGCAGCTGCGGCTGCAGGAGCTGGAAGAGGCGCTGCTGTGTTGTCAAACAGTTCACAGCTTGGAACGTTGCCGCAAGGAAAAGTAGTCACGCAGTCTCTTCCAAATCAGGGCATCCGTCAAGTTTATAGAATGCAAGTAAATGATGCGGGTACGTCTGTTCATCAGCAGCAAGTGCATTTGGTACAATCACAACCTCGAATGCCTGGCGTTGCAACCCGTTTTCGAGCACCCACTATTGGAGTACATCAACAACAGCAACAACAGGCATCATCAGAAAGCGCGCAACAGTCACCATCTTCTTCCGCTTCAGCTACTGGCGGTGGAAGCTCCGTCCTGGGAGATCTCGATTTAGAAGACAGCATTACAGCTGTTTTTGTAAAGAAAGATGCTCAGCCAACGAAGATAGGCTCGCCCTCTCAGAACACAACAGCTGCTGTTCTAAACAGTAGCGGTTCAACACCAGTTGGTAGTACAACTCTCACTACATACTATACGGCCAAAGAAGATGATGAAAATCGCATGATTCGAACACAAAATGGAACGATGTCTTTAGCTGAGTTCAAAAAACGCAATGCTAGCGCTACTGGAAGTCAAATTATACAAACTCCAGCAACAGCAGGAGCCATTAAACCACTACAACAAAACGTGGCGGCAGCTAAGATTTCATTGCCATCAGCTGGTCAGTCTTTGCACGCCGTACCAGTTGCTCGCGTTGCCCCACAAAAACATATAGTTAGTAAAGAACAAAGTAGCATGGCAGTAGGTGGTGGAGGTAATGCAACTGCTAGTCCAGTAACTAATCCTCAAATTGCTAGTGGTCCACCAGCTGGTTCCTCAGTATATCAAACGTCGCACAATAACTATGAAATACAAACACAGCATGTTCTTCAAAATCGTGCTGGTCAGCAAATGGCCGAGAAGGATCGCAACAGTGCAAAAATGTTGGTTATACTAGTATCTGGAGAACAACGTCTGATAACATTTACTCTACCGCGTGAATCGTGTACAGTACAAGATCTTTTGGAACAAGTGGGTGTTCCATTTGATAACAGTACTACAATACAGTGTGTTGAGAATCCAGGAGCAAATATAGATTTCGTTGTAACCGTGGGATTTTCTGTTCAAGAATCAGCGAGTGAGTTGATATCGAGAGCAGAACAAAGTCTGCAAATAAGTAGACAACAAGAAAATATGCAACAAAACTCGGGCACTTTATCAGCTACTCAGGCTTCTACTGCAGCAGTTGCTACTGCAAATAACACTACTGAAACTACTGCCCAGAACAATCCAGCAGCAACATTAGTTGCAGCAACTCCAGCACCAGCTGTTGCCCAAAACACGGAAAATTCAGTAAAAGAATCAAGTAACACAAAGCAGACTACAAATGTAAACAGTGCAAATACATCAGCAGCAAGCAGTTCTAAAGTTACTGAAGAATTGCCTCAACGTAAGCTTATTCAAGGATTCTATGCAATTTGTCAAAGTTGCGGTTTTAGCGGTTATGACCACGCTAAATGCGAACGATGCAAACGAGTATTTATGGAACCACCTAAGAAGATTCCTATTAAACAAGCGACAGCATCTTCTTTATCTAGCAATTATGGCAGTTCGAATACCGCGGGCTCTGCTGACTCTCCAACACCACCATCGTCATCGTCAGTTTCAACTGATAAGAAGCGTAACTCTGAAACACTAGCTCAGAGAGGAAAATCGTCTGTTGCTTATAATGCAAGTGCTTCATCAACTCGAGGTCGTGGAAGTTCTCAATCAACAAGAGGGCGTGGTACTCGATCTGGTCGCAGAACTGCCGAAGTTGAACCAGTCATATTAACACTTAGCAGTGATGAGGAAGATGATGAATCCTCGAACAAAGCAATTTCTGATGTTAGTGTCAAAGCAATAACAGAAGTATCAAATTATTAGTCATAATTTATTTCATTGCAGGTGACTCCATTAGTTAAACCTGCAAACACATCTTCCAGTGCATCATTGGCATCGTACAAACCGTTTTCTTTTGAACCTAATATGCCAGATCCAGATGAAAGTGCATTATACAATGGTAAGTGGCAATTACTACTAAAAGTGAGATCTTATACGCAAAACATTTATCCATAAATTTAATTTGGCCCAATTCAAACAAATTCATTATCATTATCTTATCCGACACAAAAAGAACGATTCAGAATTGATCAAAATCGACTTTTTTAATAGTTCACGGAACAAATCTAAAAAAAGAGTATTATTTTAGTTGAAAAGACTGATGTTGTATATGAAAAGTTTTATAAATTCTACAGGTTGTCAGCTGATTCCTTTCACTGAAAAAGTAATTAGAAAATATGTATGTCCTACAGAAAAGGATTAAATAAAGCTAATGATTCCTTTTTGAAATATGCTGCATATATATTAAAAAAGCATTCCAATTTCGCATTAAAGTTATAAAACTTTGTAGAGATGCGATTGTTACATGCATTCAAGTTAAATTTTCTTCGAATCTATTGTTTTTTACATTCATTACAGCAAATCAACAGGAAAATTTTTCGACAAACAAAAGAGCAAATGACAATTGATGGGACTTGCTTCAATAAACATTAAAACGTGCATAACCCGACTCGCAATCCTAAATTCATGGGTCTTGGCGTATTTAGACTACGACATTTTGGTCCTAGATTATCTATTACAGAAATGTCGTATTCGAAGAAGAAATACGCCAACCACGATAAGAGCAAATGTCAAAGTGGATTTGGTTGAACGTTCAAACTGTTTGTTCAATCAAGAATTCCATTGAACACATACATATGTACATATGTAGCATGTATTAACTTAAACAACATAAAAAAGAAACAAAACATGTACATGTGTTTGTCGATTTTGCTTTTGATTTGCATTTTTTTTAGTTGTAGGAAAGGCATGGTAATAAAAGGGATAGAGTTCAATAAATTGATTTTTTTTTAAATTGGTATAGGATTCATGTATGTATATGTTTTATATTGTTAATTAATTATAGTAGCTGCACGATATATGTATATGTAAGTATGTACATATACATACCTACAGTGGTAGTTGTTTTTTAAGCGGTTTCTTATGACGTTTAGACAATTTTTGCTGTGAATCTTAAACATATTTCCATCTAGAATATGTGACATTGTGTCGTACGTACATATATATCATAAGATCGGTTTATTGTGAGATTGAACGTATGCCGAGTACACACATCCCAATAGTGTGTATTAGTGCTTTTTCCGGTATTTTTCGGCCCTGGGGTCGATTCTGAATTTATGATAAAAATGAAGTGATAAAAAATTTATCATATTCACTTCACTTGACAGGTAGTTCTCATAAAAACTAAAATCAGAATCGCATTTTCAATGAAGTGATATTATATTTTTCATTTTCACGATTTCACAGAAACATAATCGACCCCTGGCTCTGTAAACCGGATATGTATGAGTAAACTTCTCGTTTTCAAAAAATTAATAATGTTCCTGCAGACGTGCTTAAAATCATACACGATAATTTTCTTTGATATGTTTGGAAATACAAATATAATAAAAAAAATAAAAATAATAAAAAATAAAAATAATAAAAAATAAAAATAATACAAAATAAAAATAATAAAAAATAAAAATAATAAAAAATAAAAATAATAAAAAATAAAAATAATAAAAAATAAAAATAATAAAAAATAAAAATAATAAAAAATAAAAATAATAAAAAATAAAAATAATAAAAATAATAAAAAATAAAAATAATAAAAATAATAAAAAAAAGTTTTCTAGATCGGTTTGCAGAACAGGATCGATAATGTGAACGGCGTTACACGCATTTTGAAAATGACAATACAGGAAATCCACCCACCCCGTAATGAGCTTGATTATGTTTTCATAGGACTAGTTTGTTTTTCTAGGTCTGGCATCACAATAACGTGCTGTGTAAACTACAGCATAACCATATTTTTCGCGCTTCCGCTACCTACCGTCAGAGGGCATGAAGTGCCACTGACAGTCGGACGCCATTATTGCTTTTGATCAAAGAAAAATAAGATAAAAGTGGCGAAAGGCAATAAAAAAAGTGACTGCTGAAAAGCATTGTAAAATTTGCAAAAATCATTAATATTATTTTATATCTTCTGAAGAAATACTTTAAAATTTCTTTGCAAAAAATATGGACTCTACTGGTAAATCAATCGTGTCTTGTAAAAATCAATTAACTCTACAACACGTTTCACTTCACTATAAAAGTGAAGAATAATTTTTTAATAAATTTTATACTTGTGTTTACAGATTTTACTCGTGGTGATGTTACTGATCTCACTAATTGTGGCGATAAGCTTAGCTGCAACTTGTATTGCAAATTAATACGGTTTGGAAGTCATCGTTTTGAGCCTTCAGAACAGGTATTACATTGCGGCTGAAGCTTGTCAATACTGTCAATATTATATATAATGTACATTGTTCTCTTTCAGGTAATAATTACTTCACTTGGCATACGCATAGTTGCCCCTTTGGAAAGCAATCCTACCGAAACCTTTGAATTAAATATTTACAAACATGAAGTAGTTAAGATTATTGCACACTTTGCAAAAACTCCATCTGTAAGTTCCATGCTCTGCTTTTACACATTAAGCAATTGTGCTCAATACATTAGAACATCGTTAAGGATGGCAGAAGTTGCTAAGAACTTCGACGGAGGTAAGTCGCTCGCTAAAAGAGAAAAGTTGGTAAAGTGTTAATTAGTGAATACAGTAGTACAAATAAGTAACGTTAAAATAAACGCCGATCTTCATTGAATTGTTATTGAAATGAAAACTTGTTATAAAATCATTTTTTGATTTATGTGTCACACAAATTTTTAACATCTTATATTACAAATGACCAAGTTATTACCAGTTTTTGTATGTAATTTTCGTTTCAATATTTCCATTTTCCAATTCTATAATTCCATTTCCAATTTTATAACGTTTTTTCGACCTCCTGTAAACTTTTGAAAACTGCAGATAGGTTATTAGGTATTTTTGATGAAAAGGTGTACGTACATACATACATATATACATATGGGTGTATATACATTTTGCGGCATAATTAATCAATTAACCCAGATATGCCCATTGCTTGAGCATGATCATTTTAAAAGTTCTTTTATATCATTTTGGAAGCATATTAGAAATAAAAAACATTGCAATTATAGGTTTTTAAAAATTTATTGAAAAAAGTGGTTTTTGGAGCCGTCCTATATATAGGACATTGGGCACATTACACATTGCGTGTGATACGACACAAAACATTTTACATGTAAACCTATGTCACGTTTCCGACATCTAGTTATTGTTTTTTGATGACAGGCTCCACATCTTGTTTGTTTTTTCTGTGCAATTAAAAAATTATTTTGCTATCCGTACTTTTGATGAAATCATAACTGTCGCGAATAGTTTTTTCATGTGTATGTGCATGTTCTTTTTCTCCAGATTTATCAACAAAGCGATGGAAGAAAAAAAGTTGTCAAAGAACATATGAGATTGTTGGTCCTTCCATTTTGATCGCAAGGCGTGGGCGTATTCAAGTACGACAGATGTTCCAACACCCAGGTCCTTAGTTTGACTTATATTTGTAGAGGCAGCTTGGTAAGACTGCGAACCAGTTTATGTAGCATTGCCGAGTCATACATACCTATAATTTGAAGCCATAAGGAATGTATTGGTTGCAACCATGTGTATCTGTGTATGAAACCATGGCTTCATCTACGCTCTGTTCCTCTTCAACATAAGCATTTTCCATAAACTTTTTATTCAAATGCGCGAAGACTGGCCTTACTTTGGCGAACTTATCAGAGGGATCTAGAGAGTTGTTATTTTGGCAATGAATATTGGACAAAATAAATTCAAATTTGTTTCTCGCTATCGCTTTGGAAACTAGTTCATTATTGGAGTCTTTTGAGCGTTCCCAATACATTCTTCTTATAGGCAGATGACCGAATGCACTTAGCAAAATTATTCCAAGAAAGCATTTCATTTCGGGTATATTCCCGTGCAAGTCCCTATTCTTTTGTGATGCATACCGATTTGTCTCATCCGTAATTTTTTCTACTATTTCATCATCGAATATTATGCAGAAAAGGAAAGTAGGATTACGCTGATCTATGTCGCCGCCATCCTCAGTCTGTCATTCACATAGTGATATTTTTTATTTTTCTTCACTTCGCATTTTTAGATGAGTTTTCTCTAATCAGAGAGAGAGAAAGATATCATCCCCTGAGTCCCAATCACTATCATAATTGATTTTGTTTACAATTTCCACCTCATTTTGCATTAGTGAAGCCGGTAAATTATTTATATCGACGTAGTCTTCATCGCCGGAATCTTCGTCTGTGATGTCTCCACATGAATTATTGGGTGGGAATATAGTTATATTACCCACATCTATGTCCTCATCCTCTTTCAACGCCAAAGCTTCATGGAGAGAAAATCTCGTATGGAAAATGCATACAATACATAGCATATTATATTCCCAATGTCCTACATATAGGTCACCAAACTTGAAGGTGTCACAACACCAAAACTAAAACACAATAATGAAATGTTAATGCATACAACAAACCAGCTACTCTTTACAAATATAAATTCAAACACAATATAATATTTATTCATTTCTAAATGTTCAAAATTTTACTTACCGTACAAACGTGTCCCCATATTCAGGCATTATGAAAATATCACAAATTAATAATTCAATAACTCAATAATAGTAGCAAAAAATAAAGCGATAACACAATCTCCAAGAAGAAATTGATGAGTACTGAGTATGTGAACAAAAAACACAGTACTTTGAAAAACGTGACGTATCATGTAGACAAAAATTTTGGTGTACTATATGTAGGTCATTGGGCATATTTGGGTTAATTAAATGTCTTTAAATATTATTGAATGCCGTAAACTATTGAGATAAGCACCATATTACTCGTCCGGTATTTCGAATTATAAATCAATCTTATTCCATTATGTTTGATCTCCGGGTGATAATTTGTAGTAGGGCCAAGGACTAATTTTGTTAAATTTTTCATTTTACAGTGGCTTACTTTTCGGCCAATGGTCCATATCAAACACGTAAAATTATTCTACAATTTGACACTATATCTGAGCAAGCTAAAAGTGTTATACGCTCCATATGGGACTTTCTTGATGAAATTTCCGAAACGGATGCACAAGACTTGCTACAGAGGGCTGCAGATTCAGATAAAAAATTGGCCACCAACAAAAATAATAGGTAAGATATTCAGAGTATTTATCTTGGGTTTTAATCAGAAAGTTATTTACACATTTATATATTTTAGTGAAAACGTTCCCACAACCACGCAATTACAACCCAATGAAATACGTCAGCTCCTGATTTATCCACCAGGAAAAGGTGGCATTGCTATCAATACTGAAGACTACATGTGTTTGGCAACGGACCAATATTTAAATGATATAATAATTGATTTTTACTTAAAATATGTCCACGATAATATTATTCCAGATGCACAGAAAGAGCGTACACATATTTTTAGTACATTCTTCTATAAACGTTTAACGACTTTAACGCGACATACACTTCAAGATAAAGACGGGAGTAAATTGACTCCTGCTCAAAAACGGCATGCTCGTGTACAAAACTGGACAAAAAATGTAAATCTTTTTGAAAAAGATTTTATAGTTATACCAATTAATGAGCAGTCACATTGGTTCTTGGCTATTATTTGCTTTCCACGTCTTAAAGGTCCGGTTACCTTTGATACAAACACTCCTGTTGAATTGCAACCTATTAAGAAAACTAGTAAGTAATTATCCTCTAGCATATAATGTTTAAGTATATAATTAATTAATTTTCTTGGAATAGAAGGCAAAAAAATGTCTTTACAGATTGGTAATACAACAATCACACCGCTATCAAAACGTGACAGTGCCAATGTTCTAAATGATATTTGCGGTGTTGGTGACGACGATAGTGAACGTGATGAAGCAGAAGGCGACGACAGTGACTTGGCGTCTGAGGATAGTGATTTTGATAACACATCATCATCAACTACGCTTAACAATTCACAAACAGCTACACCAATCATTCCTGGTAGCACGGTGGCATCAACCTACCAACCCATTAAACAACCACTCGTTTTAATATTTGATTCATTGGCGGGGGCTTCTCGGAGCCGGGTTGTAGCAACACTTCGAGACTATTTAACATGTGAATACAAAATAAAAATGACAAATGCACCCTTACACGCTTTCAACAAAGATAATATGCCGGGGCATTGCGTTAAGGTCCCGCAGCAAAATAATTTCACTGATTGCGGGCTGTATTTGTTACAATATGTAGAACAATTTTTCAAGGACCCGATAAGGGACTATAGGGTACCAATAAAACAACTAGCGCAGTGGTTTGACACCTTGACGGTGACTAAAAAACGAGAAGATCTCTCTAATTTAATTCAAGAACTGATGAATGAACGGAACGGACCTAAAAACAAAATCATTTTACCAGAGATTCCGCTGCCCACATTAAACGGTCAGCTTGTAGAACCTGAAGGCTATAATATCGAATTTGAAGAAGAGGAAATGGAGGATGACGATGATGTAAGTTTACGAAAGAAAGTATGTAATTATAAGATAAGGATTTAAAATAAATTTCTTATAGGAGGATAATACCACAGGAGATATGGATGAGCTTTCCACAGATGATACTAGTAAGAGTAAGACTCCTATTAAAATGGCTCCAGCAACCACAGTTTCGACTGCAACAACAGCTGCTGCTTTAGTCCCGACACAAGGACGTAAAATTGTTGTTAAACGTCGTATGCAATTAAATGCAAATAATGATCAAGTAACTACCGCCACAACCAATGCTTGTGGGGCGCAACCTACACCGGCTTCTTCAACATCAAGTCACCAACGTACTAGTATAGCAAAAATACGTAAAGTTGAATCATAAAAAAATGTTTCTTATAAATTATTTTATCATCCTTTAAAGCAAATGCATTCACCACTAGCATCATTTGTTGATAACGTATCCCCATAGTTATTAATACTCTCTAAGCCTTGTTTAATACTGTTATTTTCATTTCCTATATTTTATATCTTTTTCTATATTATTAGGACTGAATATTCGATAATGATTATTAAAAAACAATTTTTAAAAAGATTTATAATTTTGTTTATGCTATTTTTTGTACTGTAAATATTTGATTAATCTTAAATAGATCATTAACTACTAAATATAATGACCACTTCACTGTGTTAAAAAAGTAGTGGTTGGTTTGCAACCTAAAATAAACTAAAACTTTAATTCATAAAAGCCAATTGTTTTATTTTCATTTGAAAATTGAAATTCAATATTATTAAAGTGCGGTAAGGGTAGTTTACAAACAAATACATATGTACATATGTATATGTAATTATTTTTTTATTTCGTTTTCAACGGAACTACCCCACTACATTTCAGATCAAATTATATATATGGTTAAATTGTCTTCACCAATCCTCTTTCATATTGTTCTTACATGTATGTTTATAAATATGCAAATATAGGTACATGATTTAAGTTGACTAACTAAACTATGTACAGATGTTTGTATGTATATACCTACATATTATGTAAAATCAGATAAAACTATTTGATTAAATTTCTTAAGTCAACAAGCAGTTGATTTCATATCTTATTTGTTATCAAACTATTTTAAACCATAATATTTACCATGTATGTATGTATACAATTTTATGATGTTTTAAATTAAGTTTCCATTCGAAATGCCATGTATGTTTTTCATATAGAAAACGAAAACAAAAAATGTGGTTATTCAACTGTATTTACATTGAGAAACATTGTATGAGAAATAACGTGTTTTATTACCTTTTCTACTCTCATTTATATTGGTATTTAATGGTACTCATTTATAAATTTCTTATGTTAATTTTACCGAGTTGCCATCACTTTCGCAATAGGACTTGAACAATGATTAATTTGTAAAAGAAACTAGGGAATTAGTTTGTATATTGCTTATATGTATGTATGTAAACAAGTGAAATATGTACATTCTTGTTCCAGGTACGAAATTGTGCCTTAATTCTTCTGTCGAGTTTTTAAGCTTGACTTCAACTTGCTGTACCAGATTAGGGAAACAAGCAACATATTCCTTAAATCTAGTACAAACTCTCAATGTCGGATCGAAAAATTCGACAAGCGTCATGAAGCCTGTATCACACTATCAGCACAATGTACCGATTTCGGGATCACTGCAATAAAGTCAGAAGTCTGGAATAAGTCTATATGGCTTCATTACCAACGCAGTGTGGTGTAATTATGTCATTATATTGCAATTATTTGAGATATCATGGAAATTTAGCTTATTATTAATGGCTTTATTTCAATGACCCGATGAAAATCGGTATATATCCAGGCTTGAAGCATATTAGTTGTTGGATCTCTCAGTTATTTAAATGTAAATCACCAGCAAAAGAATATTTTGAATTGCTTTATTACCTTAAAACTTACAAAATTTTCAGTAATACTGATTGGAAATACATGTACACATGGAGATGAGTAAGTGTGGTAGGTAAATACATTTAGTCTATTAATTACACTATGCAACAAATTGAGACTTTTGAAAAAAATACACGGTTCTGACAGTATAGGTTCGATAGTACTACCAAAGGGTAGTAAATCCCTATACCCAGTTTTTTTATGGGCCTCCAAAGATTTCGAAAATCAGTGCACCCTCAAAATACATAAATGCACGAAAAAATAATTTGTTTGACATAAGATGTTAACAAGATTTGTTCGGAAGACTCTTAGCTACATTATTGCTATATATATGTAGCTAAGCGCTATCACTAATTCTGAATCAGCTGTTGGCCAAAAATTGATGAGCCTCCATGATTTTCGAAATCTTTGGAGGCCCATAAAAAAATTTGTCACCAAACTGAGTATAGGATTTTACTACCCTTTGGTAGAACTATCGAACCTACACCGTCAGGACCGTGCGGATTTTACACTGTTGCACAGTGTTATTTGATAAAGTATTTGTAACATTGATATTGATGTGTAATGTAGATTTATAATATAAATAATTAAAGAAAATATAAATTGTATATGCATTCATCCATATATACCCATATACATATTTGTGTATGTACATATGTATATAGTACAATTAAAACATACATATCTACATTCATGGGATTGTTGGGATTCATTACAACCATTCATAGTAATCATCTTGTAGTAAGACATTATTGCATGATGAAAACTCTGCATTTTAGTCAAAAATATGTCTTCCTTGTTTTTTGTTTTGATATGTTTATTTCATTTACAACATCATTTAATTACGGTATGTACTAGAACAACCCCCACCACTTACACCATAATTCAAATAAAAAAAAGGTCGACTCGTTTCTTGGTTTTTGTTTTTCTTCTATATTTTGTTGTAGTTCTTATTTACGTATAGACATACATAGGTATACACACGTATATTCTTTGTCGTTGCTTTCATAACATTCTTCTCATCACCATGTACATGTAAATTTAACAGAAATTTTGTTTTAATAGCCTAGCATACATGATACTTCATAATGAATTTAAAAATGATCAAATATGCATCTTAATATCTATGTAGTATTTTATTTAAAATACCTTTGGGAAGGAATTGAATATTTTTATTATTGCTTTCTCTCACATTACTTGCGAAATTATTCTTACTCTTATTAAGTTTTGCTACCATGTATGTTGTTTCTTAATTATTCATAATTTTGTTAATGCAAAAAGTGAGGTTAATTTTAGTTTGGTAGTTGAGTACATGTTATTAGTGAGTTTTGCTCTCCCTCTCTCATTCGCTGTATTTTGTACAAATTTCACTGTTTTGATTTATTTACTTTATTAGAGTTATTATAAGTAAGGGTAACCAAGTTTTACAAGTACATTTAGAACGATTGGGATTTGAAGGGAACACATTAGCACATAGATACATATGCACATACATATGTATGTGATATGTGCACTAATTCGTACTGTTTTGTGAAAAAATAAAATAAATTATCAATTTAGTTACATATAACTTAAGTAAATTATTTACTTAAGATATATGTGTATATTATATACCTATGGCTGAGTTAATTTTCTTGTATTCGTTTTAACTAAAATAGCGGCAACTCTGCATGAATCTTTTTTTAATGTCAAAATATTAATGAATAACTTAATCTATTGTTTTTCTCCGGAATCCTCTTTGCCTACTATATTTATTACTCAGTATCAAAAAAATCGTACACAAATTTACAATAAATGAGTCACTTTCTTAATTAAAAAATTTTGTTAAGTGGATTAAGTGTTACAAATTCCAAAAAAATATTTGTGTAGTGGTTGTATTTTAATATAAAACAAGCAGCTAAAATGTTTTCTAGTGGTCCGAATTATACCAAATTAAAAACAAATTTACGATTGGCCGTCAATCGTTTAAAATTATTAGAAAAAAAGAAGGCTGAAATTGCTCAAAAGTCTCGGAAAGAAATCGCAGATTTCTTAGCAAATGGAAAGACGGAAAGGGCACGTATACGCGTCGAACATATTATTAGGCAAGTAATTTAACAAATGCTCGACATACATGATATGTATTTATGTATGAATGTACACACATCTATATACATATATACATACATACATACATATGTACATACGTGCATATTATGAAATTGACGGTAATTTTAAATATTTTAGGGAAGACTATTTGGTCGAGGCTATGGAGGTGGTTGAAATGTATTGTGACTTGTTGTTAGCAAGATTTGGCTTGGTAACACAAATGAAAGAGTTGGATGATGGCATAGCTGAAGCTGTGGCCAGTGTAGTTTGGGTGTGTCCACGCTTGCAGAGTGATGTGTCCGAGTTAAAGGTAATTTCTGATATTTTCATTCAGAAATATGGCCCACAATTTGCTGAAAAAGCTAGAACTGCTACGGGAGATCATCATGTTTCAGAAAAATTAATGCATAAATTGCAACTCCAAGCGCCTCCAAAGCTATTGGTAGAAAAATATTTAATTGAAATTGCTAAGAATTATAACATCGAGTACGAACCCGATCCACAAATAATAAATGAAGAAGAAGAAGGTATGTACTATCTGATGCAATTTTAGCAATCTCGGTAATGTACCATTTTTAACAATTTTTCCAAAGACTAGACTTTGAGTGGAACTAAAAAATTACTATAAGCTTGTTTTAAATGTTATTTTATTGTAGCCATTTGTTATTTATTCACAAAAAAAAAGGATTATTCTAATTATGTGTAATTACGTGAATTACGTGTGACGCAATTCGATTACTACTGCAACAAATTTTACTTTAATCTGGTACAAAGTGGTCCGAATCACAAATGGTTAGACACCCAAAATGTTTTGGGAATCATCATATATGATGTATATTTATATAATATATACTCTATGCATATGTATGTAGTATTCGCTCCTTTATAAAAACATAGTCATATCTCAAAATTTTGTTTTTGGAGTTAATAATGGGGAATAATTTGTCATATCTATTTGATTTTGTGTAAAAATTTCATAAAAAAGGCTTGCATGCCTCATAAGATAGATTTTTTTAATATTTTCATTGACTTACATATGCATGTACATACAAAGGTATCTGTGTATGTAAATTGAAAAACTTTAAGCCCATTTTCTGAAAAATTACACATCAAATTAGGTAACTAATAAAATTATTGAAATAACTATTCACAGGACGAGATAAGAATTTAATAGACTTAGCGGACCGCAATAATTTGGGCGCTGGCGGTGGCTCAGGACCTCCACCACAAATGGGATTTATTGGATATCCAACGGTGCCACCATTACCTCATATGCCTGAGCCGCCATCCAAAAAGCCATTTAACTATCCTCCCTATAGCGGTGGTGGGGGTTCAGCTCCTCCTCCTTTGCCTTATGGTGGAGGTCCAGGCGGTTCTACTCCGTTTAACTACAATATACCACCCAATTTGCCAGCAAACAATGAACACAAGGACTTGAATACACAGTTTATAAATGTAAGTAAAAAATAAAGAAATACTGTGCGATCAAATAATATTATTCTGTAAATTAAAACATGTTTTGAAAATGGAATTGTACTTAAGGATTCGACTCAGTACTGCTTCTTAATTAAATACTTAATGCAGTTATGGGTGCTTCCCCAATCACGTGATATTCTGTTAAATAATACATACACACATACATGCATACATATGTTTTAGATTCTAAAATTTAGAAACATATACAGAACACATAAATATAAATATAGCATCCACTGAGTATGTAATAGTTCTCATACACTTAGCTATTGATGAAGTCATGTTGCAGAACGTCACGTGACGGTGGAATTGACCATACGTATTTTTTTTATAAATTAAAAATTAGTCTCCACAAGCAAAAATTTTATGGTCAGATATACTTTTAAATTTTTACAAGATTTTCCCTAATTTTTATCGGAATTAATTTCATTAAAAAAATTAAAGTTTTTTTGCTTTTTATCCGTAAACTTGAAATGCCTTCTTTAGCATGACATAAAATAATTAACTTTGAAACGCTTAGGAGGAATCTACACAGGACTCACCTGAATCCTTAGATAAAAATGTTGACGTGGCAGCTGCATGCGATGAGAATATTTTGGTACGTTTGTATGTGTTATAATACGTTTGTAAATAATCTTATACAATCAATCGTGTGCGTCGTAGATCGATCATTGTGTGTATTTACTAACTCGCCATTTCCACCATGTAAATTTAAGCTCTTGCACCTACCGCGAACTAATTTATTCTTTGCAATCCATTATATTTTTTGTTTATGCTTTTTCTTATTTGATTTGTATTTTATTTTTCAATAGCGCCAAAACATGCACAATGATCCACCACCTCGTTATTCATCAATTAATCCCGTTAACCTACAGGTAGCTTATTACTAAAATAAAGAGTTTAACGTTTATGTATATTACTTGTTCAATTCTTCATAACAATGTACCTATCTAGAATAATTTTTCTATATGTACATGTCATATGTAAATTTAAAATTTCTTGATTTCTTCCTACAGGATGCTAATAAACCGAAACCTCAACCGCGCAGTAAGCTGCCTCCAGCTATTCAGCCATCTGCTCCAACACAGCAATCGGATATTCCACAATTACCAAATGTTCCAATGGACTTGCCGGATATTCCTACAGATGAAGAAAAGCCTAATAATAACGACGATGACATTGATTTCGATGATTTATCAAGGCGTTTTGAAAACCTCAAGAAACGCAAATAATTATGCACTAATAAATATAAAACAAAATTTGTGTATCCTTTTAAACGTTATTAAAAAACAAATTATATTTTATTCATAATTATGTTATGTGTATGTATGTATGTACGAGTATAATTAAAAATGTTATTTCCAACTTCAAAAAAAAAAAAAACATTAAAACATTTCTTCTGTTTCCACTACTTCTTTAAGTTCCAATAGCTCAACCAAGCCCTTTCCTTTTGTTTCATTTCGTACAAGTTCATCGATAACACGATAATTTCCTGGATCAATTAATAATGTCATGTGTAATACAGATTCTTCGTATTCTTCATGCTCAACTGAGGTGATGAGCTTAAGTATTGATTCCTTTAACTTTGGCCCATTGTCCTTTTTAGCGGCAAAAGAAACTCTCAATTTCATACGAGATCTTTCAATAGGCATGTGCTCCTTGAGCAACTTGATGGCATCCAACGTTTGCTGTTTGTTATTGCGATTTGGTTTAATTGAAAAATGCGCTTCTTTTAGAGATTTCTCTATGATTGCAGAAGAGTATGGTCTCCTTGTCTCAGGATTAACGCACAAGGCCGCTACACTATTGACAATACTATTTAGCTGCGTATCATGCACCGATTGTCTTTCTTTTTCAGACACTTGAAGTTCACCTTTCATTAAAATTTCTTTGCATATTTCAGTTTCATCCGACTTGCCAAAAGCTTTCAACAATTCTTCCTTTTTGGCAGCTTGACCTTTCGAGACATTGGTGAAAACTGTATGAGTTTGCAAAACTTCATCAATATCTTTTTCCCTAAAATGATAAATGATTTAATTGCTAATGTAACTTCATAAAACTAGTACTTACGCATTACTTCTCCAAGACAGCACTTTATTTTTATAACAAGCAATCTCAAATCGCTTTCCAGCTTTTTTCAATCTAACCACTGCCACGTTTGTTAGGCGTATTTGATTTGTGGGTGTGAAGATTTTCGACATCTTGTTATTAAAAGAATTTAAATTGTACAAGAAAAATTATGAGCAAGTGCGAGTGTTTTCGGTCGGTAATAAAAATTAGAAATGAGAAATGAATCAAAACAAAAAACATGTGATTGTGAACTGTCAATTTGTTTCTTTAATTCTTGTCAAATGATCGTTTTATTATGGTAACTCCGTAAAGAATGTCAGTTGAGTAACAGTAAATCCGCGCCAGTGCATGAAAATTCGCGTCGTAATTTTAATATCTTAAAATAGTTCAAATTAGTTATTATCAAAGGTAAATTTTGCTATAAATTATTTAAATAGACTTAAATGAATGTGGAGTTTGTGAAATTCGGGCAGAACTTTGTGTTTCCGTGGAAAATAGCAGGCCATAAAATTGCTTATTGGAAATGGAGAAAGAAATAAAATAAAAAAAAAATATGTAGTGTGTGTGTGTGTGGGTGTGTGTGTGTACACTTACAAACACCTCCCAGCAGCGTTGTCAACTTTCAAATTTTAAAAAGCACTGAAATCAGGAAAAAGGGCGTAATTTAAGTAAAAAAAGCACTAAATTAACAAAAATTTTATTTTACTAAATAAATACATATGTATGTATGTACGTATATAAAAAATAAAGGAATCGGTTTACCTTGCATTTCGCTCCTAAAACGTTAAATTAGAGGCATCCGATTCACATTTTAATTCTATAGGAATCAGTGTATTCTAAAATCAGTTATTATAAAAATAAGTTGTGACAAAAAAGTTTAATTTTTTTCGTTAAGGAGTTTATTCAAGTTGGCAGTAATCGACAAGTATTTATGAGGTTAAGAGCTGATTATATTTTGAACTCGATGGGCTTAATAGTTCATAAAAAAAGGTGTCAAAAGTATTGTGCACCAAACGCAATATAAATAGCAAAGTTAAATACAAAGAAAGTGATTTGAAAGGTTATCAAGTTACATATATACAAAAATATTCATAGCAAAAAATTAATCGAAATGAAAAAAATATTGGATATTGGGAATTTTTTTTTAAATTTTGGTTATAATTAACCAAAAACGGCAGCTCTATTCACATGAAAATTGTCTCGTTTCAGACCGATTTTTATATAAAGCAAATTGTTAACCAAGTGTAAGGACATTCTGTTACGTAGTTTAGACTAAACTACAGTCATAGAGGTAAAAGCGCGTTCAGATTCTTCGTTTAAATATGGAAGTGACAGAAGTTTGATGCTAATGCAATATTTGAATAATGCCTCAAAAGAGTTCATTTTAACTGAATCGCTATTAGATTTTACTTCTGCCCAAAACTCGATAGTGGACTCAATACTTGTAATATGTCTTCCTTGTTGTGTGGAAAAACACTCCTTGCATTAATTATACTTAAAATGTTAAAGTTTGAGGGTAATATGTCGCTTATTTCTTCAACCAAGTCTTGTACAATCTTATTAGAATTTTTTTAAATGCTCTATTTAACTTCAGAGCTTATGTTTTTTCAATGATATACTTCCTCGAAAAACAAATAGATAAGGAAATTTCTCTTTGAATTTTTGGTTTAGTGCCACCGCTCGAAACAAAAAGCACCGAAAATGAATTTAAAAAAGCACTGAGCACTAACATCAAAATTTTTCGCGTCGATAATTTCAAAAAGCACTGAAAACGGTGCAAAAAGCACCGAGTTGACAACGCTGCCTCCCAGCATCCATCAACAAGTTACCATATCTTTTGACAATAGTGTTTCTTTTCTTCTTTCTTCGCAAACAGTTGTCTCACTATGGCAACTTCAAGGGGAATGTCAGTTGAGAAACACTAAATTCGCGCCGAGACATAAACTTCGCTTCTCCGTTTCCAAATGTGAAAATTGTTTATTTCCATTGTTTTTTTTTACGTGTGCTTCAATATTAGATTTGAGTAGGCTTAAGTGAATATGGAATTTATGAAATTAACTGCGAAATTTGTGTTTTTGAAGATATAATCAGCGCATTTGATTGGCGATTGAAAAGTGGAGAGGAAAGCACAACGAAGACCATGAATAGCATTTTTTGAAGGTGCCATATTGATTCATAAATTTATTTTCTTTATTGCCAAATAGTTGCCCTACTATGAAAAATATGATGCTATTTGGGAAATTCTTACTGAATTTCAGGTTTTGTAAATTTACTTTTATTTCTGTACAAATATTATCGTGTAGCGTTTTGTGCAGAATTATATTTGCATACACACAATATATATGTTTGCTAAAACACTAAAAATTAACATTAACTTTAGGTATGGTTTATTCGAAACATATACCTACTTAATTTTTAAGCAGTTATAGCTATAGCTACTTAATAAGTTTATACACACTTATAGTTATAACATCCCTAAGATAGGCAATAAATTTTAAAAATTCCGTGTACTTTTCTTTTGAAAGTTCGTACTAAAGTGCTGCACAAGACCATTTATAAGAACTTCCAAGACATGAGATTTTTCAAATGCTTTACTACAGCGAAATATTCTAAAACAAACGCTAAACAACACTGTTGGCAAGGCATTTGTTTCAGTTGTTTGTCTTGCCAACATTGTTGTTTAGCGTTTGTTTCATTATATTTCGCTGTAGTAAAGTATTTGAAAAATCTCTCATGTCTTGAAAGTTCTTATAAATGCATTAGTTCGTACTACGAACGGAAATTTTATGAAATTTACCTACCTGAATTTTCATGTTTTTTTTTCGTATGGGAACCAGAATTCCTACATAATGAAAGCAAATGTCTTCGAATTGTAATGTTAATAACATACAAAGGCTTTGTGATGCATTGATATTTTCGGCTATGAAAATTCACATGTGTACATAATTTCAATCTGTGTAGTTCCTGGGTCAGAACAATAGGTTTTATGCAGCGATATACTTTCGAATTAGTTATGGCATAGTTATCTAAATCGAAGCAAGTTCAATGAGAGCTGCTATTGAATTTCCGTGTTGTTGGATGTTAAATAATCCAAATGAAGTTTTATAAGATTTAGGAATTCCATATATTTTGGTAGAGCAGATGATATTTAATTTGGTCAATTAAAATACTGATGATTTCAAGCAATTTAAGGACCTAGTGTCAGTGCTTAATATATAATAAAGTAAAAAAAAATAAATTATTATTATTAGTAATAACATTCAAAAAACAAAAGTGTTAAACATATGTTCCTGAATGTACGACTTCAAAATTCATCTTTTGGATTCAGATTACTGGTAAGTTCAGAAATTAAATAATCATTTATTAGATTTATTATATAGTATGTATGTACATTTATTTTAATAAAATATCAAAAATGTAAATCAGAAACTTCCCTATAAAAAATAGTCCTAATAACTTACTAGAAAATTTTCAATAAAAAGCTTTTGATTTATATTTTTACACATATTATTTGGGGAATTCAAGCGGTAGTCATAAATGACATTCTCATAATGTTTTAACAGTTTTATTTGAAAGCAAAAACCACTACATATATTCAAATCATTTAAAACATTACGACAACGGGTAGTATGAATACAAACAAGTACATATTTGCTTTTTACTTAAAAATTTGTTTTAAAACCCCGAATACTCGTATGTATGTATGTGTTTTTTGTTTAAAAAAAATTTAATTAAAGAGCAAATACTTTTTTTTATTCATGCTACCCAATATGACCTTTATGACTTTTGTTTGATAAAGTCTAACAACAATTTACAATTAGTTTAAAAAATGTGCATTTTTTCAGAGCAAGAAACCTTTTTTTGTTCTGTCATTTAGAAATGAATATAACCGAGATTTCCAAGATAATAGCGTAAAACAATAATTAGAGAAAGCTATTTTTGATCGTATAATTTTGCAAGTTTTTACTCTATGTTACATCTGGTGGAGAATTGGAGTGGTGAGATTTTTCTTCATTTTCCACAGCGGTCTGTTCTTCTTCATTGTCCACAGCGGTCTGTTCTCCTTTATATTCCACAGCGGTCTGTTCTTCTTCATTTTCCACAGCGGTCTGTTGTTCTTCATTGTCCACAGCGGTCTGTTCTCCTTTATATTCCACAGCGGTCTGTTCTTCTTCATTTTCCACAGCGGTCCGTTCTTCTTCATTGTCCACAGCGGTCTGTTCTCCTTTATATTCCACAGCGGTCTGTTCTTCTTCGTTTGATTGCGTCAGTTCTGGCTGAGTTTCTTCCTTGTAGCCCGCATATGTCTCAGCTCGCTGTTTAATGATCTCTTGTATGATGACTGTGAGTATTTCACGAGAATCGACTATTTGACCCACTTCTTCAGCTACTTCTGCTGAGAGCCAAGGGCAAATGGTCTTCGTTAGTTGTTCCTTTTTGGCGTCATCTGTAGCCGGTTCCAGACTATCTAATATTTCTGGCAAAATGCTGGCAATATGACCTTGCAATAGTTTGGCGGCTGTAACTTCTTTTTGCATTTCATCGTCCAGGGATGTGGCAATCTTATCTTGGCGCAATCGTCTTTCCTTTTCAGCTTGCAACCGAATTTCTTCTTCTTCCAAACGGCGTAATTCAGCCAACTCTCGTTCACGTTCAGCTAAAAGTCTGCAATATATAAAAATAAGCAGTAAGTAAATATGTAAATATGTATGTATATCTACATATGCCACTTCCAACTCCTCGGTTATACTTACTGTTGTTGTTTTTTGCGTATTTCTGAGATTTCTTGTTCGTGAGCGATTTCCAAAACACTTGTTTCTAATATGCTATCAACCATAACATCAATAATTGATTGGACCTCAGCATCGAATTGAAAGAGTTCACCATCGGCGATCTCGGTAGCAACATCGATGCCAATTTTGGCTGGTATGTATGGAGGTGTTGGTGGTTTCTCTAAAAATAGATCAGTTTGGGTCTCTGTGGAAGTTGCCGTTGGTCTTGCTACCAATTCTTCCAAATATTTATCCGTCTGTACATCTTCATGTCTGCGACCTTTAACTGGTGGCGGCGTGCCCAAGACATTGCGCTGATTTCTGTGCGTTACATTCTTTTTTCGCAAAATCTGACGTCTACGATATTCGGCAGCCTTGTCAAAGGGATCATATTCTTCCTGTCGTATACAATAAGCAAATTAGGAAAAACTTAAGGTGTTTGTTGTAGCAGTTGCTTTCTTTAAAGTCGTAAAAAAATAATACAAAAGAAATAGAGATTTATAATTGAAATGTCGTATTACATATTTCGCTGTAAAATACATTCATACGTATTATTTTTCGTTGTTAATGGTCTGCCAACATGCTAATGTAATTAATACATTACATACATACATACATGCATACATAAATGTACATGTGTACACTCACACAGATTAAACTAAACTAACTAAAGCTACACCCAGCGGGAAAACTCAGAATACCTTCTCACATCTAGCCTTATTTCAGGCCTGCTCAGGCGTCACCTAAAACGCAAAACGCTCTAACCAACATTTTGATAGCTTTAGAGGAGAAGAAAAGAACGTGTTGAAATATTTTTGGTTTGATTTTCTTATTAAAATCTATATGTTTCTTTTTTTGCTCAAATCCATCTGAATTTATAAAAAGGCGATATCCAAATTTTTGTTTGTGTTTCTAACGAGTTACTATTATTCTCTAAGTGCTAAAGAATGCCTTAGAGGTTGGCATTGGCTAAATTATTTAGCATGTTGACTACCTAACTACCGTAGGTCCTGGGTTCGAGCCCGTTCACCTAAAAAGTAATTAAGTAACAACACCACACCATTTTTCTGATATACATTAGCGCGTCCCTGTGTGTCAGTTGTTATAGGAAAGTGCAAGTGTCGAAAGTCACTGGTCACTGAACTATACTGACTTCAGCGAATACCAATCCTAATGTGTAACATCAGAGCGCCCACCTTCGTTGGTATTGTGTAGCAGAACTATCGACGAAGTAAAATAACCAATGAAATGGCTACTAGACACCTAGAAACCTACATACGACTTTTATAAATCGTACGATTGTGTAGAATAGTGTATCTCAGCCTGGCAACACTGCCTTAAAAATAAAAACCGTGCAAACAGAAGAGTTGTAATAAGAACGAAGCTTTCTTATAACTCTTAATTCGCCACCTATCTTCTCTATCACTATCTCTTTCCTAAAGAAACTAACACCTGGTAGTAGCAGAAGTCATTCATTGCCTGATTGTTACTTCTCTTCATTAAAAAAATGGAGGGCCTTGGCTCTTCCGTATAAAAGATAAGCTAATCAAAAGAAAAATACTTTATTGTGAGGACTTTCAAAATATCTGACGAAAGAAGTAAGAGCGGAGGGCCTAGCCCGCAATCACGTGTGTTAAAAACGATGCAAAAGGAGTACAGACGTACCAGTACTGCTTCTTTTTCCCGCTGGGCAGTTATTCGCATGTGCGAGTGTGAAGGTGTATTAGTTAAAAGTGGTGAATAAAATTCGAGGGTTGCAACAAAAATAAAAATTAATCATCCAATGAGAAAAGTACGAAGCAAAGTTGCAAAAAAATTTAAATACATTCATCTACATAATTTTATACTTAGTTAAGCTACAGTTGTTATCCGTCTTCTTTTTCCCGGACAATGTCCTCTTTTTTTTTGTCATCTGTCCTTAAAAAAAATAGGCGTCCGGAAAAGTCCTACTTTTTGACCAACCTTTTGTTATTTTTTTGTGAATAAAAAAGCCTTAAAGACGCAGAAATTCTGCTTCCACATTCTGAGCGTTTATATTTTTTAATTAGTTACTTAAACACCCTGTTGTATTGCACAGTGTTTTAGTGTAAAAATTTTGTTGTTGTATATTTATTTGCCTTTTTCAAATCAATTTTTTTGCAAACAATAACAATTTTAATTCACAATTTTGTGATTCGCTTTTCATTATTATGATTTCATTTATAATGAAATTAATATGTTTTTGATGAAAAAAGTTGTTTTTATTTATTTTTTGTCCTACTTTTATAGGGAAAAGTCCGGGTTTTTTTTTCAGTGGCTGTCCTCTTTTTTTTTCAAATTAGAAGATAGCAAGCATAACTTTTACTCACCAACAATTGCTGTCCTGAAAAATTACTGCCTCTTACAATTCTCCTCTCGTGCATAACATTCTTGTAGGGTTCAGGTGGTGGAGTTTCTCTAAAAATAAGTCAAAGACAAAAACGAAACAAATAAAATGATATTTAATACGTTTACAATGAAAAATTAAGGCCTGCTCCAAAGCACTCTTTGACCTTTCGTGCCGTTTAGCTACTACATATTTGCTTTAAGGAATGCAAATTCAAGTCTTAAGAACAAAAACATTTACGCATTCCTATTCTCAAGGATTTAAATTTACTACAATTCTTTTTGATTTTAGTTCAAATGTTTCATATCCAGAAATCTTTTTAAAGTCATGACCTATGCAAATTTTAGCTTGTTTATTTTTTAATATTAAATATGTTGGTATTTGCTTTTATTTAGTTTGCAAATTTCTAAGACCGGAAGCTTAAAAGAAAAATAACAATGTTAGATTTAATGGTAACAACTTTTCAGACATTTGCTACACTTAAAAAAAATTATTTATATTGAAAGATTTCTTTTGCCATCGCGATAATGTAATATGTATGTATATAGCCAGCAAAAAATTACACATTACCATCATAACTACTTGCCATGTGAATGAATTACTTTTCTAATTGCCAAATTTCGCTTACAAATCATATTACATAAAATTTAAAAAATGAGTAGAATGATTCTTTTTAGATTTAATAGATTATGTGAACATGTTGCCATTCTTGAAAACTAAGAACTTCTCGAGAATCGATTATTTTAGTCTCATGAATTGTTAAATCATTACTAGCGGTCTCCACTAGCCATGAACTTGGTATGGGCATCATGTCGGACATCGCAAATTGCTAATGGAGAGCGCTCATGTCCAACTTTCCTCCATGCTCTGACATGGCTGCCCGAACATATGTATGTCTGAGCAACAATGTTCGCCATGAGATTCTCAGTCCATAACCATTTGCAATAAAAAGAAAAGAGACAGAACAAAATCGGTCAATATTCCATCTTTATTACACTAGCGCAAAATACTTTGATATGCCTGAACATGGACATCGCACGTATTCACCACAACAAAGAAGTTGATGATTTTTTCACAGTTGCTCTGCCGGCGTCATGTTCATGTCATGTCCAAGTTTCATGGTAATCTGAAACGGATTGGGTCAATATTTATTACACCTCTTTCTCTGTTGTGATACATATTTGTAAAATACGAATTAAGCATGTGTGCTATTTTTATTTTTCCAGGATATTGCAATTGATAATTCATTTGTCCCATAAATATTTAATTATTAAATAGTATACATATGTATGTATTTATTTTTTGTAGTGATGTACCATGTGTGTACGTATGTATGTATGTAGCTGTTTTCCACCCCAGTTGACCACGTCTTTAAGACATCTTTGACGACGGGTACAAGACAATGGTAAGTCGTAGAAGACATATCGAAGACAGCCCCATACAAATCGTCGACGAAATTTTCATACAAATGGCGCCGAGGTCACACAAGACGAGATGGGCGACAATGTCGCTCAGATTGTCGTCAACACTGCTTTATTGAAGACAAAACTTGTATGACACTGTCGCTCAGATTGTCCTCAACAAAGTCTTATTGAAGACAAAACGTATGACACTGTCGCTCAGATTGTCGTCAACACGGCTTTATTGAAAACAAAACGATGGATATTGTCGCACAGATTGTCCTCAACGAAGTTTTATTGAAGACAAAATGATGGATATTGCCGCCCAGATAGTCATGAACGACGATCTCCTTTAAATTTTCGATTAGAAAACCTAATGAACAGGCATTAATCGTCGAAAACAATGTCGTCTGTGACGATTTGGCCAACTGGGATGTTTTATTTCATAAATAAAACTGTGGGTGTATTGGCTTAAGGGTTATTTGTGTTTAGTATTTGATTTTTGACGTAGATATATTTATGACGCAAACTCTGTACAGTAGAACGCGGTTAATACCAACTAGAAATGATCAATCGTTTAATTTATACGATTTTAGCATATGTGCGATCACACTTGCTGCGATTATAGGGATTTCGAAACAAATCATGAAAATTCTTCGATATACTAATGTTTGGTAGCTTCTGTGCTAAAGTTTTGCCCACTTTGGGGTAAATATTTATTTGCATTTAGTGAAAATATTTAAAATTATTCACCCTTATAGGAAATAAAAGGCGAATAGTCACCCTTATCGCGAATAAAAGGCGAATATTGTGTTCAAGTCAAATATTTCATGTGAACAAAAAATGGTGAACAAAATTAGAAAATAAAAAATTGGCGATTATAGCTTTAGGGAAAGGGAACACATTTCACGTAACTTTTATTCCTGATAAGCGTGATTATGTCGATAATTTAATGAAATTAAGTCGTGAGCTTTGTTTTCACTAGTACCCATAGACTACACAATATTAATCACCCTTATCGTGAATAAAAGTTCACGTGAAAAGTGTTCCCTTTCCCTAAAATTGCGATCGCCAATGTTTGCGTTGTTGTTGTGTCAGTATACTATTTTCTAACTTTGTTCGCCATTTTTTTCCCGTGAACAAAATGTTCGCCTTTTATTCCCGATAAGGGGGAATGACTGCTTTATTGCTATTATTATTTTTCCCTTTGTTCCACACTATTATTATGTTACATAATATAATATACTAGCTTAACCCGGTGTGCTTCGCTACCCCTCCCCTCCCCGCAAAAAAAATAAATATATATATATATGGCATTGGTGGTGCAATATGAAAATTGGATTTTGCCAATATTTTATTTAACTGAGTCTAAATTATTTTTTACTTTTTAGGTCTTATTTCTTAAAGTTGGTTAAATTTTTTTTAAAGCCCCTTTATTTTTAACCCTTTAGTGCAAATTATAGATTTTCACTCCCACTTTTGCAAATAATGGTGATCCTATTCACTTTTTTTAAAAGAAGTAACACTCACGCAATGAATGCCTACTACGATTATTATTAGGTGTTACCTTCTTTAGGAAAGGGACAGTGTCAGAAAAACAGGTGGTGAAGGAAGAGATAGAGGAAAGCTTCATTAAGTTACAACTCTGCTTTTTGCACATTTTTAATAATGCAGTGTTACAGAGGCTCTGGTGTCAATGAGGCTTATTAAATTTTTGAAGCAGGCCATTTTATTTATTCTAGTTCGACGATAATTCTGCTACACAATACCGACGAAGTAGGGCACTCTGTTGCTACATTATAGTGTTTTCACACTGACTTGGTTTTAATAAATGTTGGTTTTAACGCTAAAATCAACTGTTAAAACCTGGTTTTACCATACAAATTGTTTTTGTCAAATCCAACTTAAAACCATTTCTGAATTGGTTTTAATTTGGTTTTATGAAATGCAACAATGTTTTTGCTGTGGTAAATTCAGTGCTGCCAAGTTAAAATGACCGGCAGCAGCTGATAATGTTTATGCCAGTGAATAACAATAGATGTCGCTTGAAAGATTTTCAACTTAAAAATGGATGCAGCAGCAACAATAATCAAAAAATTATGGTAAAAAAAGAGTTTTTTGAAAGGAAAACAACGAAAATATTTTCATTGACCTCTGGAAAGTGAAAATAGACGATGTGATTGACATCGATCCGCCGATAAAAAAGTTTTATTTTGTGATTTTTATATACATTAACTTGATTTCCAATCACTTCTTCACTTTGTTTACAAAATATAAAATAGTTTCTAGGACTAATAAATATATATATAGGACTAATAAATATATACATATATGCTGAAGTCAGGTTTAATTCAGTGACCAGTGACTATGCCTTCATCACTTGAACTTTCCTAAAACAACTGATACAATGGGACACTAATGCACATCAGCAAAAAGAGGGGACCTTCGGTTTTGTAATGCTCGTGCTAACTACTTCAGGCAACGCCACCCGTTTCTAAATGCAAGATATCGATACCACTTTCAGAGCTCAAGTTGTGTGTCAACTTTCATAAGAATTCGTCAAGTAGCAGAAGTATGTACGTGAAATATATTAACTTTTAATGGGCATGGCCTGCCCACTTTTTAAAGCACAAGATTATCAGCGATGCCAACTTGGTGCTTTTGGCAATATATTTAGTGCTTTTTGAAGACTCAAAACGCCAAATTATAAGCGTTAGTGCACGAAGAAATGCTTTTAAGAAATTTGTGCATTTCTTAAAATTACTTTCATATTTTTTCAGTGTAAAGCATAACTTTTACGCCTGATATATTTCATTAAAGACAGAAAAGCTTAGAAAATATTGAACATTATGAAGCTTCACTTGTTTGGATCTTCACTCGTTTTTCACGTTATTGCTTTTTACTATTACTATTACGCTAAAGAACATTGCAACATTTTTGCTTTAATCGTCGTAGTCGGAATACGACACTCGTAATAAAGCCCATTATTTCTCCAATGCTATTGACTTATTTACTAAAATTATGAAATCGCATTTTGCCATAACCACTGTTCGTTATAACCGTGTTCATCTGTGTGTCAATAGTGTAATACTCGTAGGAATGTATTATTTCGGTTCTTTTATTTGTTAAACATGTGAAGTAAATAAATGTGTTGGTTTTGATTTAAATTTTTGGTTGAGCAGAATTGTTTTCGATAAGTATTTTTATTTATTTATTTATTTATTTATTTATTTATTTTTTTTTTGAATTGAGGACACACATTTACGGAAAGCAAATCTAATTGAACGCTTTTAATATTTTATGGTTTTACATATTACATATGTTTTAGGACGATACATATCGCGCTTATTTACTTCAACACAAAAAAAAAACGATTTGAAATTATTATTGTAAAATATTGAGAACGTTCAATTAGAGTTGCTTTCTGTAAACGTGTGTCCTCAATTTAAAAAAAAATTAATAAATAAAATAAAGTTACTTAACGAAATCAAAACCAAGTCATTTATTTACTTCACATGTTTAACAAATGAAAGAAGCTTATGGCAATGCAATTTCGTAATTTCATAATTTAATAATTCGTCATATTGTACTTCATCTTGTATAAAAAATTTATATAAATCACTTGCACAATCACTTCTTGAGAGCATAATACTTTTCCGTAACTTCATTGAGCTGTATTCAAATTTAAAGGTTTGAACTCTTCTTTTTTTGTAAAACTAGCTTCTGTGACTTATCACGTCGCAAGTTAAATGTCACTGCTTACATTTACCTTACACGTTACTTTACCTTTACCTTGTAATATATTTCCATGCGGTTTCTAAATGAGACTGTATGCAGTGAATACATTATAAATTCATTCAGCAATAAGACTATAAATTTTAAAATTTAACGAATGGATGATAATGCCGAAAGTGAGTAGTTTAGTGAGTCGAATAAATCGAAATTATTGAAGTGACCTGCAGGTAAACTAATACAACTATAGTATTTTTTCGTTTCGACTTGCAAAAAAAAAATGATAGCAGATTATACTTATAACTCCTCCAGTGTTCCCTAAGATTATCAGTTATCTTCTGAGGCGTTGGCTGAAGTAGTTAGCAGGTTGACTACAAAACCAAAGGTCCTAAATTCGAGCACGAAAGATCAAGTAATGAAGGCATAGGCACAGGTCACTAAACTGCACCGGCCTCATTGGATACTAATCCAAAATGTGTAACATCAGCGCACTCTCCTTCATCGGCATTGTGTAGCAGAATCATAAGCCAATTAAAATAGCCAATAAAACAAAATGGCTACTAAGCACAGCTTCGAAAATTTAATACGCCTCATTGACACCAGAGGCGCTGCAACACTGCATTATTAAAAACGTGCAAAAAGCTGAGTTGTAAGAATAATGAAACTTTCCTCTATCTCTTTCTTCACCTCCTGTCTTCTCTATCACTATACCTTTGCTAAAGAAGATAACAGCTGGTAATAGTACTAGTAGGCATTTATTGCCGGAGTGTTACTTCACTTAAGTATAAAGAAAAATAGTTCAGCTGCGATTTGGGAAATTAAAAGGTTTCTTTATTGCATGCAGCAATTAAAAGGTTCTAAAAAAGCAGAGTGTAAAAATTGTCACGCGTGTGAATGCTTGAGCGTGAGTGAAAAAGTATTTTTTTGTGCTTTAATATAAAAATAATAACAAAGTAAACAGCTATTTTCAAACATTTTGATTTCCTGTCACTTTATCAAGTGCTTTCTTTGCGTGTGATTTCAAATAACGATTAAGAGCAGTAAAAGTTTCCATAATAAATATTTATCGTTTTTGAAAGTTAAAAAATGGAAAATAGACCAAAGTTGTCATGTGTGAGAAGACGTGAGCGTGAGTGATAATAAAATTTTCTACGTGAGATTAAGTGATGAAATTTTTTTGAACATTAAGAGGGAGGCTTGAGAAGCTTTATTCGCTCTTGCTATTTGGCTGTCATTAATTATGGCCATAAAATGGATAAAATTTTCTATAGTGCGTAGTTGAAGTATATGAAACAAAATATAATGCGTCTGTCTTGCAATGCCTGATTTAAGGTGCAATTAGACGTGACATGACCATAATGCCATAGCCATAACCAAACCAAAATTCAATTGGTTTCTATGGTAATGGCTATGGCGTTATGGCGAGTCACGTATAATCAATACTGTGTTGCCCATTAGTTTAGTTCGAACGGCTATTCTCTATGGCTAGGATTATGTCACGTCTGATTGCACCTTTAAATGCATATAGTAAGTACATTGATAATTAAGCATTTTCTCAGAAATACATATATAGAAAAAAATACCAACCTAACACACATACAATACATACATATGTACATATCGCTCATTTAAATGAAGGGTAGGAACACATGTAAGTATTGTTAAATTAATGCAAGCGTCTCTGTGCGTTTACCTTTTTGAACGAGTTTGCTTAAGTTGTTGTTGAAACTGTTGTTTCGATACGTGCTGACCACCTGGCACAGACGAGTAGGAAGCATAAGACCCTATAGCACTACTATTTAATTGCAGAGAAGCTTTTGTAATTGGCGCATTTTTATCATATCCAACGATCGCATTAGCGCCTCCATCATCATTACCATCACCACCACCACCACAAGTATTGTTACTGTTACGATACTTGTCCTTGGCAATTGTTAAAGTACTTCTATTGCTGTGGTTTCGCTCGCCAATACCTTTAATTTTGTGGCCATTGTGCGTGTTGTTGTAATAAGAAGACGGCAACGTCGTAGCAGTTGTATTATAAACGACAGGATGTGAGAAATACGCATACAATTGTCGTTTACGCGATTGCGAAAGAAGTATAATATCTTTTGGCGGTGGCAAGAATATGCCTCTGGGTACAGTGGTAATAAAAAGTGGTCGTTGGCTTAGTGCGTCTTGATTGCAGCCCTAAAATGCCATGAAAAAATAATGGCATATATTTTTGCAAATTAATTATGTGTATGCACATACTTATGTACAATCTACATATCATTACCTTAAAATAGAAAGGTCCTAACTATTTCTTTGAAATCAAGTTTTTTGTATATTTCGTTAGAAGAACATCTAATGTATCGAAAAATTAAAAAAAACCGAATTTTAAAAAAATAATGACTTAGGACCTTTCTATATTAAGGTAACGTTATGTACATATGTATGTGTATATTCAGCACTCACTGATTGGGTTTTTACTTGGAAATTCAGCAGTTGGAGTTAATTCTAGCATAAAATAAAAATAAATTAGCTAGAGATGCTAATCGGGACAGCTTTTTTGAAATCCCGGGCTTCGGGATTTAGTGATGGAGTCTCGAAATCCCGAACCGGGACCCCGGGATTTTCGGGACTTACAAAATCCCGAAAACATTTTGCACAAATGTGCGTCTTTATATTAAAAAATAATATTTTAATTTTACAAAATATTTTTTTTTCATATTTAAAGGGTACTTATAAATACAATTCAAACATTTAATTGCAAATTTTCATTGAAAAGTGCAATGTATGTAACATTTTTAATAGAAAAGAAAACACCATAAGATATATTATGTATATACCATATAATATTATCTACTAAAATATTTATTCTAAGTAATTTTTTTATTTTAACTTTTTTATAACAGGGAATTTCTAATAATTTTTGATGTAGAAGATGACAGTCAAAAACATTATTTATGCAAAAAACGGGATTCAGATAATCCCGAAAATCCCGGGCTTTAAAATTAAAAAATCCCGGGTTCCGGGATTCGAATAGTCCCGAAAAGCCCGGGATTTCCGGGGTCGGGATTTCCCGTTTAGCATCTCTAGTTGGGGCCTTCCAAAATTCGAATAAATAAAATAAAAATTAATATACGGTTTATTTTATAAACTACTGTTACGTACATTATAGTTTAAAATTTTTAATATAGAAAAAAGGGAATAAAGCCCAAATACGAATGTAATAAGGCCCAATGAAATAAAACCCCGAAAAAAATAAATAAGGTCTAAGAGAAATTTTTTGAAAAAAAAAACACCCAATATAAATGAAATAGAGCTCAATAAAAAAAGCCCAATGAAACAAAACGCAAGATGAAATAAGGCCCAATTAAAAATTCCTTAATTTTATTGGACTTTATTTCATTTTCTTATTTGAGCGTTATTTCATTGGGCCTTCTTTCACAGCGCCAGAATGTTTGGCAGCATTTTTTATCCTTTTTTAAAAGACGGATGCTTTTTTAAGTATTTTTTTTTCATTAACATAAAATATTTGATAAGCAATATTGGCATCAAAGAAAAGGTAAAACTCTGTAGAATTTAATAAAATTGTTTAGTTTACTGCCACTGAAAAAAAAAATAATAATAAATTAAAAAAATGTGATAGAAAAAAATATGCTTATCATATCCCTGAAAGCTTCCACATAAAAAGAGTTCAAAAATTATAGAATTTCACGAAATTTTATGGTTGTATATACATACGAGTATGTATCTCTCTTAGTTCCAAAGCAGTAAAAACATTGTAATCGCGGCACATAATTAATTTTTATAGAAATTCTTATATTAACTAATTTTTATTAAAATCATTAAATCGTATTAAAAATATTTCCGATTTTAATTCAATTTAAAAAAAATGTTTTCGAAACACTGTGCACCATAATAACGCGCAATTTGAGAAGAGAATATAAACAGGTTAATACAGGCATGTTTCAATTTTAAATGATCACTTCGGAAATTTTTTTTCAAACTGCTAACTTCGGCACTGGCCTTGTAAGTCCAGGACAACTTACACATTTTGTTTTATCAGTCAATTTAGCATCTTCAAGACAGCCCAGTCAGTTCCTGTTTTTCAATATTTTTTCTAACTTTTAGTATTCCAACCTCTGGGCTGCAGGACCCACGATACGATAGAGATGCGTCCGATAGTGCAGTACACTGTATACTTGAATTTGTGTACCACGTTTGCTCACAATCGACCTCAAACGCAACCGTGTGACAACTTCGTTCGCAATAGTGTTCAATCGTAAACATAGATCAACACATAGTATAAAATTGATGCAACAGTAGTCGCCAAACTTTTTTCCTTAAGAGCCAAATTTTTCACAAATCAAATCAGTATATTTTTGTAATTTAATCATAGATGAAAATGTTAAGTGGCAATAATCTATAAAGTACAAACTTTTAAGAAATTTAATTATTGCTAAATACATGTTTATGAGGGTGAGGGTTGCTTTAGTTTTTGCCAACACTGTATATTAAAAAATAATAATAAATATAAATTTGAATAAAAAAATTAAAATCACTAAAAATTCACTACAGTTCGTATAAAAGTAAATAATAAATAAATAAAAACAATTTACCGAATACCAAATAAAATCCCAATTCTTCAACTGAAAAAAAAAACATTATTGGGGTCAGCCTACATGATGTGAATAATTCTTTAAAGTTCGACCGGCTCCATGAATCGAATTTAGATGACTCAATTTGCGATTAAGCTCCTCGGCAAAGTGACATCTATTCGAGGCACCCAATTGCGGATATGTTACCGATAGTGAGGGATTGAAGCCGGTAACGCTAAGCTCTTGCCCAAAGTCATTATGAGGTTTCGGCAACGCCGTCTGTTCCGCTCTTCTGGTGGGGTGCACTATGGCGTTCGGTTTATTAGTATACAACGAAGTTGATACGAAATCGTTATTGAGGACAGCAAATGATGATACAGATGATACTGGTACGTTTGTAACGGAATAGTGTTGAGAGGGTGTATAATTTGCAGCAAATGAAAACTTTGGTCGTGTGGCACCACTAGATACCGCTGTTGTCTCCGGGATATTGGTGTAAAATTCGATTTTATCGTCTAAGTCTAGGGTATTAGTTGAGGAGTTGTTAGTTGTGCTCAGGGCGGTTGAATTAGTGTTGAGGAAGTTTTCTGGATTTGTATTTTCTTTGTTGGATTGCAAGTCTTGCATTATATTATTTAAAAATAATTTTTTTTTTATTTTAATTTTAAAATGAAATTTATCATTTTTCTACACTTTCAAATTAACATATTTTTTATATTATTATTTTTCGCACTAAAAAAGAACACAAAATGTTCACAGCACACAACAGCACTCTTTCAGAAATCAATAAACGAGTTCAGCCGGCTTAAAGGACAAAGAAAACTAAAACGCAACACTTTAATTTTAACCGCTGCGACTGGAACTGAATGTTACACGGTCAGCACTCAGTCACGAAATGACCAAAACACATGTTTAGTTTCATATTAAATTGGCTAGAATGGCTAACTATTCGTCTAATAACGTTTCGTTGCTCGGTTGTTTTGAGGGAAAATACCGATGGTCAATAAAACGACCACTAGCACAACAAAAATAAAAACAAAGCCAAAGCACGACAATTTAAAATAGAAAGTGAGTAACAGATTCCTGTCAGTAGTTCTTCAGGCTCGAGAAAGCAGTTTCTTGTAATTGCGCACAATTTTTCTGCTTGGAGGTAGAGAGTTCTTAAGAAGCCTTAAGCTTTATAAGGACATAATATGGTTTATATAATATATACATAAACTTATATACATACACACATTCGTATATACATACATACGTAATTAGTTTGGCTTTTCTGCATACTCAACGGCCCTTATACGAGTAAGTACAAGGTGCTGTGCTGTGTAATTTTACTATTATACGAGTTATATTAGATATTTGTGCAAATTTTTGTGTCCAGCTCTCACAACATTAATTATAAAATTTTTATTTGTTGGTTTTTTAAAGCTTCTTTATGAATCCGTGACTTCCTTTGAACTTTGGGATCCGGTTTGCTTAGAATAAAGGAACCTTTTACAGTATTCAATGTCACTGGTGTTCAAACATACTCACATACATATATACATAATGGTTAAGTAGTTGCTATATTAACTTAGTTGTATGTTAATTACGCTTTCATCTATGACTTAAGTTCGTAAAATCAACTTGTACATTGTGGTCATTAATGCCAAATAATCATAGATTATTTGCTACATTTATTTCACCAAATACATACAGTTAAAGGAAAAAATCTACACACACCCGTACATTTTTAAGTTTCCAGGAATCAGATGATCTACTCTATAATTCGAAACGAAAGCAAATGTTTTCCAATTGTAATTTTAATAAATTCGAAAGAATTTTCGTTTGTTTCAAAATACAGAGCAGACCTCCAGTAGTGACATTAGAAAATAATAATTTTAATCAGAAATAATATCTTAAAATCACTCAATTAGAAAATAATTTTATACCAATGCTTAGGAGGGCATTAATATATAATATTATTTGAAGAAAAAAAAGAAAAAAATCAACATTTAGTGTCGCAGAAATTATTAGCAACTGTCAGGAAATCAAGAGCTGAGGGAGCTAAATATCTTCCCTGTAGTAAATAAAATAATCGGTTGACAAAAAACACTAGCTATAAATTAATTATTTTGCAAGTGACTACAAATTGGTTTAAATCTCATGCAGATATCAACCAAACATATTGCATAGAAGCACACATAAGAAATAAATAAAAGCAAAATAAGTAAATGAAAAGAAAATAAAAAAAAACAAAGGAAGCATGCCATGAAGTCAGATTTCATATATATGTATATTAAATGATGATGTATATGTATATACATACATACATACATATATGTATATATTTATTTAACTACAATATTAACTGACTTCAAAGTGGTTGAAAAATAAGTACTTAGTAGTCAGTTTAAAAGTCATGCAGAGATGGACAATTGACTACCGCCTACGACATGTCTATGTTAAAATAGTGAGTCGGCGACAAGGAAAAAAGTAAATTAATCAACTAGATGTGGCTATTAAAAAACCAGTTTGAAGTTACTTATAAATGGGTTTCAGTTCCTATAGGGTTTCTTTGCTTCACAAACAATACCACAAGGTGGTGCCATTTTAATATAAATTTAAAAATAAGATCTGGAGGAAAATTACGACAATCGATTCCGATCGAAATTTTAAAATATTTATTTATTTATTTAATTATTTATTGGTGCATATTCCATGGTTTTATTAACAGTATTCTTAAAAATGTTTTTGTGACTGATTTTACCTAACCTAAGCCTTCATATAGGAAGTAGCAACGTGGTTGTCAACGAAATTCCACAAAAGAACCTCAAGACTATACGGTTATCCGTAATAAATTAGTCAACCAGTTCGAGCGAGACGAAAACTCTCGAAGGCCCAACAAAACACACAAGCCTGATCGCTCTTAAGAAATAATTACGATGATGCGAGAGCTGTTCTTCAGCCCAGTACCTGGATACCTTAACTTTTTGCGAACCGAAAATCGCAATATTTATCCACATATTTATTCGCTTGCGGTAACGATAATGTGATTCCACAATTTCTTTTTTGTTACGATTGTCTCTAGCTTTATTTTATTTACCATTTAATTCGATATTAGATATGTGGTATCTCTGTATAGAAAATGTGAAAATAAGGGAAAAGCACAAAGCATAATAAAGAAAAACTCAATGACCTTGTGATTTAATGTTTTTTTAAATTAAAATCTGTTACTGAATAGGAAAGCCGATAAATTTTCGTTATATTTAATATGGCGATACGATTATCTCAATAAAAGTTACTGAATTCAGTAGCAGAGCTGCCTAACGACTGCCTATTGTTTGTTTGTTTTTATGGTTAAGCTTTGTCTATATGCATCTCGTCCCCGCTTATGGAACTCGTCATTAGACCTCCACCCTAAAAATTTTTTATTTGATTTTTTGAATATTTTCACAATAACTCTATTGAAATATTTCGTAATTTCGTTCCATATCCAGCACTGCAATCTGCCCCCTGTTTTCATAAAAAGTTGATTTGAAAGTGTACAACTGATGACATTGATTGGACAAAAATTATATCAATCAAATAGTCAGCTGCCGAGTTAATGCGTAATTGAGCTGCTTATACAGCATTTCGAATTTTTGCTGCAAAACATTGATTTTCCCTTTAATGTTAGCTTTAAAGACTTACAAGGTTCGTGTTACTAGGTTAAGCAGGACATTTTAAATAAAGTCTTATTTAACTGAAAGGTAGATATTTTCTTAGTCTGTTGTTAGTTTGGCTCATTTAGTTTAGAAAATTTTTATTTTCCCGGAACTTGTTTGAATAGATGAAAACAAAATCTGGCAACACTGATGATATTTACATATTGTATAAGATCACAACACTCTGTGTACACAATTTCCCAAAAATCGGTTTGATAGAATTACATGGTATTTAATGTTAAATTTAAACAGGTGTGGCCTGCAAGTATGTGTATGTGAGTATGTGAGTATGTGTGTATGTATGTATGTATGCATGTATGTATGTAAAACTGTCATAACTAAACTTGGGAAGAACTCATTAAATAGTTCATTTTCGATAAAAACCCAACGGGAAGCGCAAAAATGATGTGCTTGAAATACTGGTCGCCAAGTTAAATGAGTATTTTTGTAAATTTTAAAATTTTGAAAACCCCCCGAATTCATCTAGAAAAGATGTGATATTTTCTAAACGGCTGGACCAATTTTCTTCAAATATAGCCAAGAATACTCTCGATCAAGTCACATTTAAAAATCGGTCCAGCCGTTTGGTCTGTACGACCACTTGTACAAGCACATACATATATATATATATACAGACACACGCTACTAACTTATAACACCCCTTTTTTTGGTGGGGGGTTAAACATTTTTGTGCAAATACCACACTTTTTATAATTTCAATTCGCTTTTATAATATAGGGATTTCTACTGAATTAAATAAAGCTACAAAATTAGTTACGATTTATTTACATACATGTATGTGTGTATTAGAGTTTTTCTTTTCCTGGACTTTTTCATTTCCCGGGAAAGCGGGAAAGATTTTTCGGTTTCCCGGGAAATCCCGGGAATTCCCGCCTAGTACAAAACAATTCAAAATATTTTTAAATTTAATCTATTTCAAAAAAACATTATAATTCATGAGATCGATAAATAATAACGCTTTATACACACGTTAGTCAAAAAATAATACCTTTTCCGTTCTTTATATAATAGCAATACATAGATACCAATATTATAAAAAAGTAATTATACGAGTATTATTAAAAAAATATTACAAAATATCCCCTTTATGAAAAAATCATTGGTTGGTTTAACAAACGAATTTTGTATGGCAAAACCGGTCTTAACGCATGCCTTAACTTTAACAATCGTTTTTGCATAAGGACATATTTCTTTGGAAATAGGACTTTAGTACAGAATAAGCTGTTAATGCTGTTAACTGTACTATTTAGCAAAGAGAATCTGTAATTATTTGTAATTTTCTTTTATTTCCTTGGTCATTTCTGTGTTTTACTTTTATGAATTGTTGTAAAATTAAATTTTGAACGTCGCGTTCTACTTTTTCCAAATAAAGGGATCTAAATCTCAGAGCGAATGCGTGTCATATGTAAGATCGGTCTTAGTTGTTGTAAAGCTTTAGCTATTGTGATATTGCCATCACCTTATTATTGCACTATCGCATTCATAAAGTGAATAATGACACTCATCAAGGAATGTGTACATATAAATTAAGTTGTCATAACAAAATCAAAAAATCCCGGGAATTCCCGCACAAATTTCCCGGGATTTCTTTCCCGGGAAATCCCGTATGAAAAACTCTAGTGTGTATGTATGTATTTATGTATGAATGTCTGATACTCTTATGTATATTAATAAGTCCCTACTTAACATTTTAGAATAGAAACCAACATTTACATTGAAATTGTATCATCCTTTTAAATATTTTGTGCCGTTCGCATTCAAAAAAGTTCATTGACCTTCAAGTTATTTTGACCTTTAATAGGTCTTTGTTGTCTTTTTTTTCACATAATGGCTAAAATAAACTGCTTGACCACTAACTAAACGTGTTATAAATTTATGTAACTTCAGTTGCAAGTATGTATGTAGTACATATCGCTACATTAATATATAAAGGCCCTAACTCAATAATTTTTTTTGAAATAGAATTATTTTGATAGAAGAACATCTAGTGTATCGAAAAATGCAAAAATTTCGATTTCGAAAAAATAGTGAATTAGGGCCTTTCTATGTTAAGGTAGCATGTACATATATTTAAAATGGCACACTTGTGTATTTGCTTGTGTACACTTGATGCTCGAAAGTACATTCATAAGAGTATATACACATACATACATACATATCGTCACCTTAAATGCAAACGGACGTAACTACACTTTTATATTTTTTACAGGAGAAACAAAAAACGTTACAAAATCAATAATAATAAAGTATTTTTGAAATTGTTCTTCGAAATTTACTTGTAGTATGGATACTTATAAGTATTTGACCATTTATTTTATTTTAGTTATATTCCTTGCAATAAAAAATATGTAGATGCATTCGTTATTATGTCCGTTTGAATTTCTTTAATAACGTCGTAATTTTTGATCGCAGAGGTCTAAATATTTTCGTGAACATGTAGTTTGGTAAAATGAACCATAATCAATCAAAAACTCGATTTCGAATTTTTGTGTAGTTACGTCCGCTTGCATTTAAGGTGACGATATGTATATATACATATGTATGTATGTATATGTGTATGTACAAACAGAGCTATCTATGCATGTGCATATTTGCTTAGAATCGTTTGCCAAAAAAATGGATATTAGATAAAGGTGCAATTACTTACTTTTGCGCCTTGGCATTTTTTTTGCCAACCGTTTTGGGGGGTGACGACCACCAAAATGTGTACTTGCATGGTGGGCAGTTTTGCATACCCGACGATGTCCATTTCAATTGAACTTCCGTAACGTCCGTACGCTTAGCCTTTGTATTATTTTGGGGGGATCCTAAAAGGGACAAAGCATCGTCGGCGTATTTTTTGCTACGATCAAAGTTACGCGCTGGAACTGTCGGCATTTTACTAGTTACTTATTTATTCAGTTTTCAATCCTTAGTTTTCTATCAAAATAAATTTCACGTTTATTATGTTTGCTCTGAAAGGAAATACAAAACTACTACATATTTACACAAACGATTTTACATAAACACTTCATTTATTTATTACTCGTATTTTTTATTAATGTGTTGTAGAAAACAAGTTTCCCTGAGAGAATTGTTAAGCAAGCAAAACATATACAAAATATATGAAGCCAAAAGTAACTGTTAATGTAAATAACAGTAAATCAACAATCAAACAAAATAAAAATGGTTGCCATAGGAAGTTGTCAAAATAGCGCTACACAAAATAAATCTTGAAAAAAAATGTGACACAAGAAAAATAAGTAATTGGAATATCAGGAAGCGCCCTCTACTTGTAAACAGCTAAGCGTAGTGATAGAATCTACTAAATTCTTTCAGCCGAGTCATGCACCTTTTGATGGAAACTACTGTGAATTGCGATTATAGCACTGCTATAATTTGTTTATGGGTGTTAAATTGTTTATATGAAGGGTAAAACCCAACAAACAAAGGCAAAGTTAATGAATACATATGTACATGTGTATGATTTTTATTGAATGCTAGTTATGTAGTTATTCGATAATTGTTGTTATTTAGAAAAATCCCAGCAAACAAAGTGCAAATAACTTTTTGAAATCATACGCATAGTTATACTGAAGCCACATTCATTTTCAGGTTATATCAAGACTACAAAAATATAACAAGGAAAGAAACAACATGGCATTTTAGTTGATCCAAAACGTCAAAAATAGAATTTGTTTAACAAAATAAAAATAAAAATTATTCACATAATTTATTTAAAATTTGCAACATTCAGTTTTTCATATTTTTAATCAACTTCAAAAAAAAAAGAGGAGGTTATCAATTCGTCTGTATTTATATATTTTTTGGCACTATTACCTCACTATTACATTTTAGACTGATTGTAAAAAGGCTATAGCTTCCAATTGGTCCCATTATAAAAAAGTGGGCGGAGACACGCCCAAAATTTTTTCATTTGATTTTATGATATTCTACTTATTTGATTGCTTCTTTGGTTGTTGTAATTACAAAATTTTTCCAAAAAAAATGGGTGTGACTACGCCCATTGCAAACTGTTTCTCTCCAAGCGATTCCCATGAAACTTTGCACACAATCTGGACTCTTGCTATGGCATTAAATCGCTATAAACAAAATGGCCACGTCCATTATAACGAACTTCACATTTCATATGCATGATCTCTGGAACTGTGTAGCTGAAATTTTCAGCACAGGTTCGGGTCAATACCCGGTCGGTTTTCGTTTTTCTTTCAATCCAATTAGACTTGGGTCGAACTCGTTCACTAGTTCATTTTTGCCACAAACCAATGATCAAACCCATGTAATTTAAATGGGTTTGATCATTGGTTTGTGGCAAAAATGAACTAGTGAACGAGTTCGACCCAAGTCTAAATCCAATAAATTACCCTTGTGTGGAGCAAAAAAAAATATGATAATAGAGGGTAAGACAACGTTTGTCGGGCTCAGCTAGTTATTTATACGAATTACAAATGAATGGTTAAGGAGAGTGCTTTTCAATGAAAACGCCACCTAGAGATAAAAAATTTATAACAAAGTGAAAAGTATGTAATAGCTTTTTCCCAACTTCATCCACAAGTAGAATATTCGCTGGGACATTGCAGAGAGAAGAGTTGTATTTTCTGTGCTGCCACCCTATTCGTTATCATCATTGTTATCATATACTGTGATTTATTTCTCAGTCATCCGCAGTCCAGTTAGAAAGATCACAAACAAGGAAATTACACTGCAAGACATTGTAAGGGAGAAAGTTATATTTCTTTGTTGGCATTCTTATTGTCATCTATTGCGATTTTTCAGTCAAATATACTTGGAGTAATTTTAGCAACTTTTTAACATTTATTTATTTTATGTTATAAAGGTTTACATCTAGACCATTTTTATTGTTAAAGCAGTGCATGACATCAATAAAAGCGTAGAGAAATATAATTGATTACCTTTTGAGGTTATAGTTCGCATACCCTCATAACCTATTGCTACCACATATCCTTCTATAAAAAACGTTTCGTGATAATATGTAATCGAAACATAATTTTTTTTACGATGTTAAAACCTGGAAACGCATATAATATTTAACCAAATGATTCTGTAAAATAATTGATAAAATTTACAAAATATGCCCACACACACTTCGCCACGACTATTTTACTTTCTTGTATATGTATATTAACTGCTCTAATCTGGAATCCCCTTTTTTTTTGCATGAGCATAATTTCTGTTTAAATGAAACTTCTTTCAATATATCACATTTGTGATCTTCCTGACAACGGAGCCTGTTTTGTACTTAACCTTCGTTACAATTTGTTGTAATTGAACAGTAGTACGTTGTTGTTTAAAAATTTTGTACAAACCAGTGGGACATGATCTCTTACCTTGATAAGTGTTTGCCAGTCGTGTTTAGAAAAATGTGTTTTTGTCTCCATGTCAGTTTGTCTATTGTTTTTCTTAGGAAAGGTTAATAATAATTTTGTCTCAATTACTTGTAACACTTTTAGCTGCTTAAGTGTGATTGTAAGTAACATTAGTACTTTGATATCACAAACAAAATTATTTGATTTTCATGAGGGCAGATAAAAAAAAAGAAATTATTTTGACTGGTAATAATTAATGAAAAAAATATTCTCTTATAATAAATTTTCTTTTTGTGTTTCTCACGTCATCTCCAGCGTGATTTATTGGCTTGTGCGAACGAATATAATAGCTGAAAATATAATACGAGAATTGTGCTACATATTTGTAGCTGATTCTAAAACTTTTGCTTTTCTTACTTAAATGTCAAGGCAAATACGAGTACTTTAGTTCTTAAACAAATCTATGAGAATATGCTATTTGATAAAGTAATAATTTTAATTATTAAACTTAATTTCCTTTTATCATAATGACGATAAGAAATAATCAATTGAAAGATTTCCTTTGTAAATAATTTTATGTAATTGATACATTTTAAGTAAATCCTAAATAAATTCTGTGCAGAGGGTTTGTGGTATTGATTACTTGTAAACAAGAATAAGAAACTCACAGATTTCAATTGGAAACGCTTGCAAGCAGTCGACAACAAATTATTTTAAATGTTAATGCAATAAAATAGTTCAACTGCAAGTGTCGGTGTTTCTTTGGAGGCGGAGAATTTTCAATTGATGTATTTTTGGTTGATGTGTTTTGGAAATTGTTGCAGCTCGAATTGTAGTTGAAAGAAGAAGTATCAGAATTATTTATAAAAATTATTAAGGCTTTATAAAGGCTTAATAAGAAAAATTTTGTGTGAGAATTTAATTTAACACCCCTTTATAAAGCCTTAAAAATTTTTATAAATAAGACTGTACGTTTGCAAATAAAAATAAATGTAAAAAACAACAACATCTATACTTTTTTTACACGATTTCACTTTTACACTGAGAAAATTAAATCGTAAAATCAAAGAAAATACACTTTGTTGCAAAGACTTTTATTGGTCAGATTGTGCCCAAAGACAAAACAACTTTAACAGAAAGACGCAAAGTTCTTTAGATTCCCATGAAATATATACGTAAAATCGAAGACTTAAAATCTTGTGGCAAAGATGTACGTCTTTGGACACACATGAAAAAATTCCTTAAACTAAGGAAAAAGTATTTTGGCACAAATACTTTCATTCGTTAGTCTTAAGGCTAACCTTAAGTTTCGTTATGCATTCGTAAAGAAATTTAACTTTGAAGACTAAATTCTTTAAAGATACAGACTTTATCTTTATTTTTTTTAACCGCTCTTTTTTACCGTTGCAAGCAAACATGTGTGAACAAGCAAAAATGTTCACTTATGCATTGAAGACAAAATTCTTTAAAGTTACAGACTTTGTCTTTGTAGCAAGGATGCTTAGCTTTAAAAAAACAAAGAAAAGTCTTTAATTTTAAATACGTTTTTCAATCCCTTATTAGCAAAGAAATTAATCGTTGTAGCAAATATTTTATCTTTACGGAAAATATAATTTCTTTGATTAAGCTTCAAAGAATTGTAGTCGTTTGTGTTGAAGACGCACCATTTGCTTGTTTAAAGAATAAATCATTGATGCAAGGATTTTTTCCTTCTAACAAAGATATTTTCGTTACAATTTTACAAAGACGTTTTTTCTTTGATTTTAAAGCTTTTAATTTTCTCAGTGTACACGATTATTTTGGTTTTCGTGTAAATTGAGAGATTTATGAAATATCTCGATTTACGCGATTTTTTATGTGTTTTATTCAATATTTTTGAATATTTTATGAATTACATTAATTTTGTTTTTGTTTTTATGAATAGCATTTATTTTGTTTAATGAATAAAGGTTTATTTTTATGTGTTTTGGGTAAACGCTTCTGATATTTTAAAAACTAAGTTGAAACACATATGTATGTATATAATTTCTTAATAAAATCAATTTTTTACACGATTCTGCCTTTATTTTCGATTTGCACGATTTTTCATAAAAAAATTTAAAATTTCTATTTACAACACTTTCTCAGGAACGTATCTATCGTGTAAATCGAGGGATAGGTGTACATTGCTTTCGCAAGCATACAGTGTTGCCACACAGGGTTTTTTGATCGAGTTCTATTAAGTTAATATTGTGTCTTTTTGGGAAGTGTTACCATTTGTTTAACATATCGCTCATTTACTTAAGAAATGTCACAATCCAAAAAGTTCAATTTTTGAGTTAATATTGACCGTAAAATGGACAAAGTGATCTATGAACCTGTGTTTTATTATTATTTTTTTGTCACAGTAAATTTTCATGATTTGGAAGCATTTTGTGGCGTTAAACGATTGATGAGGACTTGCCAAACCTTATCGAATAGAAATGTCCATACAGTTTTACATTTTCTCAGCTGTCAAATCATAGTTATCGATATCGATAGTTCTCATGCCTGGCAGTCGACAAAAATTCCAAGTTGTTCCCAATATCCACACAGTTTGATATTATCAGCTGTCAAATCATAGTTATGGATATCGATAACTCTAATTTTTTCCCAAGTATTTCTGTTGCACAGTATAATAGCTGCCTCTCCTTGGCTAGTCCTTCAGCCTGAAAAACACTTGCACCATCGGGAAGATGATACTATAGCTATACGTACAAATCACTTAAGAAAACTCCAAACTCAACACCGCAGATCATTCATGATCCGTCAGTGTAGGTTCTGGTGTCCATTGCTTTTTGGATGTTAGGAAGACCTTGAAAGTTCTATGAGTATCGAAACCCATTTTGGCTACCGTATAATCCTTAGTTCTGGAGGCAGGCGTACGCTCTTGACCTCCACCAGCCAGATGCCGCCAATCTTGCAGCATATAATAATAATAATATCCAGTATAGTATTCAAAACTTCTGAAGGCCTCGTACGTAAACAGCCCATAAGTCTGATACACGTGGATCATTTAATTCCAGTTGTTATGGGCACTCTGCTACAATACATGATGATAATTATAATTTTTTAGGACCTCCAAATGTCTACAAAGGGATATGTGAAGAGGTGTCGATTGTCATCATTCCAAATTTAATAAACTTTACTTTATTATTGCACAATATAAAACCAAAAAACTTCTTGTATTGAATAAAGTTTTCATGACCTGTGGTGAGACTAAACTTAAAAGCTTTTGAAGTCAGCTGTCACAGCAAAAAACTGTTGGTAGTTTCGAATTCTCCGCCTCTAAAAATCATATCTTATTTAACTATTTTAAGGTCTTGAGGATAGTAAAACAAAAACAAAAAACTAAAGTTACTGCAATAGATTTTGCTTCTTTTTCTTCATATACAAATTTGAGTGAGAATTCTTGTAAAGCCACAAAGCTTTTGGCAATTATGCACATTTGACCACATTTTACAATAGGAAAATTCTACTAAATATGCAGATCAATTTTAGGGGTTTATTTTTAGAGCAAAAATTATCTATTTCCTCTGCATGAGAAAAATCAAGGATGTTTTAAATAAACTCAACCAACACATTTAATTGAATGAATGAGCAAATAAATAAAATAAAATAGTAAAAGATTTGTTTTTCGAATTCTTCATTTCAAACCACACAAATTGAAACATGCACTAAAAGTGATTTCAATTCGGTTTGTCTTAAATTAAGGATAATCTTATTGTTGTTGGTTTGTGTTTCTGGTGGCACGTAGTGTATGTGTAGGTGCAAAACCAATACGAGTATGTATTCCCTTTAACTATTGTATAATGGTTTCCCTGTAAAACGGAAGTATTTTCTAGCACCTCATAACTTAATGTTGAAGTCGTTTTTCTAAGTATACTTATAAATTAAATATAAATATGTATTCTTAAATCGTACGGCAATAATCATTTAACAAGACCAGTTATTGATAACTCAATTGTCTGATTGCACCTCAGAGTCACTTGTACTTTGATTATTATCAAGACAAACATGCAATGACAATTTTTAACGTACTCGCAGTTAGTCCTGTGTGTTTAAGTGAGTGTCTTATCACTTTGAGGACATCGCGTGCACGTCTCACCCTTAAATCCATAAGGCCATAAAACAACAGGATATCTTGTGCATTTTTATTTCATGCGTGTGTGTTAGTGTGTGTGTGTACTAGGGGCACTGTACTGTTGAATTCCTATGAATTGTTTAGGGAGAGGACTGTAATAAAAAAGATTGCACGTGTGAATTTTATGATTTGTTATTATTACTGGTATTGTGTATCTCAACATAAATATTGTGTGTGTGTGGGACCGATCGACCAAACCGACTGACTGAGTAGTTGAATGAATTTGTTGCACTTGATTTTCTAAAGATATTTAATTTGTTTTCATACTTTCCCTGCTGCTTCTTTATTACTTTCTTGAGAAAACAAAGAATTTGATAGATAGTGAAAGTGTTTGCTTTTGTATCCTTGTGCCTTGGGTTTACAACGGCGGGAATTTGTAAAAGCCTGGCGCCTCAATTTCTTATTGTGATATAAGTACCTGTGAGAAAAAAAAACATGATATATGTTGTACAAAAATATTGATTAGTTTTTATTTATTTGCTTCTATGCACACATATACATAAATTCATAAATTGCATTACTACCCTATAGGAACTCAAACCCATTTGTAAGTAACCACAACTGGTTGATTAAGTGACTTTTTTCCTTGTCGCCGACTCACTATTTTAACATAGGCATGTCATAGGCGGTAGTCAATTGGCCATCTCTGCATGACTTTTAAATTGACTACTAACTACTTATTTTTCAACCAATTTGTAGTTAATTTATATTATAGCAAAAAAAAAAAAAGATATATGTATATTTATATTATATATGTATATTATATATACACATATATTTATTATTATTACATAATATGTAATATATATATATATATGTAATACATATATTCACTAAAAATAAAAAAATCGTACATAAATATATCCATACTTACGAACCGCTAATAGAAAATATTATTGAAATTATTTAGTTTTTTTTCAACACAAACATATGGCATTTGATTTCATGGCAAGCTTCTTTTGATTTTTTTATTTTCTTTTCATTTACTTATTTTGCTTTTATTTATTTCTTGCGTGTGCTTCTATTCAATATGTTTGGTTGATATCTGCATGAGATTTAAACCAATTTGTAGTCACTTACAAAATAATTAATTTATAAGTTAGTGTTTTTTCTCAACTAATTATTTTATTTACTACAGGGTATTTAAATGGAATATAAAATATTTACATTTTAGTATTGTTAAATTATCACAATCAAAGTTTATAGCGACACTTAAAGAGTCACTCATGTATACACACAATTTTTTTTTTCAAATCGTCTACTTATAAATAAAGGGGAACTCAATAAGGCCTTTCGAACATTGACAGTTGATTGCAGTCATATCGTTGAAGTTACATGAGCCGAATTGGCTGTTTATTTAGTCTGTTTGCCACCATGATGAGATATAGTTATCATTCAGAGAATGACGAAAGTATGGTCTAAGGTACTCTTTGAATATTGGCCGTCAAACAACTATGAATGCGTATAGCTAAAAATACAAAAACACGCTCATATACAAACACACTCATTTATTTTAAACCGAATAAGTATAACTATATATACAACATTTTTTAAACTACGCAACACAAACGGCTATAACTAAAATGTATAGACTGTGTGAGCTACAATTACGCGCATGAGTATAAAAATACTCTGAGTATTAATCGGCTGCACAGGGCTATTTTATTTAAACACACATACAGCTCGTTTGCAAACAGTCAGAATACATTTTTCATTCCATTTTATATGCACAGAGGTATGTGTAGGGTTTCGAATGATAAATAAATATCCCGAGTATCATGAGTATTCTTTTTTGTCCGACTAAATATACATACTCCGAGTATAAGCATACTCCAACTATAAGTATGACATGTAAGAAAACTATTCCCTAGTGTGCTAGATAAATTTGAGTCCACTGTCTTAGTAAACAACCCTTTTACGAAAGAGTGCGAAGGAGAAGAGGACGCTGCCGATTTCGTTTCGCTCTTATACAGACCACAACTTGGCACAACGAATAAAAACTTTCGTTGATATCTCACACACACTTTGTTTTATTTAAATTTACAGACAGGAAGCCCTTAGTGAAAGAGCCTTTATATTGTCTTTTTATTCTTTTAAATAAAAAAAAACAGAGGTAAAAAGTGTATTTTATAAAATGCAGACCGACATTCAGTAAATGTTTGTAAACATTGAACAATTTACGAATCTGAATTGCAAATTATTTCTTTTAATTTTACTGTTTGACATTTGTTCTAAATGGACGACGGTCATAGAATGTGATTTACTGGCGTAGCTGCGTATTTTTTTTTCTATTTTATCATAAATGGGAAGGTCCAATTTTTCGCATTAACAGTGCTAAAGGTTTTAATATGTTTACACACTGCCCAGGGTCTCTTTGAAGCATTATTATCATTCCATATCAATAGCCCGATATTTTTTTTTATTGTTTGTCTTTACACTCATTTCAATAACGCGGCCGGCCACAAACACTTTTCCCGCAGACCCGTCGGAAAGCTAAAAAAAGGCTTAATGTGCACGGATTTGCTTTATTATTATTGTTATTATTATTATTGTAATTTATCACTGAACACCTAATTTTAATTTTTAATTTAGTTTTTATTTATATTTTCACCTTTGATGTACACTGTTAGAGTTTTCCTTTCAAACCAAAATAAAAAGATCTTTGTCTGCGTCACGTCAACAGCTGATTTATAGCAGCAAAAGTAACGGACCTGCGCCATGCATAATCTTGTTTATTTGATACATGCCAATTCACCACCACAATCTGCAACAAGATGAAAACTTTAATCCCCTTTAAATAAGAATCAGACCTAGACTTTCGAAAATGCCTGTCATATATTCTGTTTCGGTCTCCTTACCACGAATCAGTTATAACAGCTTTGGGAAGTTTGATTTTTTATTACATTGCTATATAGTAACGTCTAGACGGGGCTTAATCGCACCAATTGTTGGTACCCAGTATTCGTGCGCTATATGAAATAGGAGCAGCCTTGAGAAGATCATAAAAGTAGCATCTGACCTTTCTATATATTTTCCAAACAGTCTAATACGCTGACATACATACATACATACATAAGGATTGCCACATATTTCACTTTGTGGAATGGGAATTGAATGTGATTAAAATCACAAACGGAACGATAAATTCATTACATACATATATTACACCCCTCTCTTAGGGAAAGTTGTTACATATTACTCGTATGCTTTCATATACTTATAATGTTCGCAGCAATGGAAGGAATTTCACTTAAAAGGCATTTACAAATTTGTCTTTAAGTGCATTTCTTAGCGATGCATTGCATTCCGCGAATCTCACTAAAAATCATTAAGGTGGGAAATTATTTTAATTGTATACGAGAAATTTCTAGAACTTTAAATGGGCTATCGATTGCAACATCTTTTTGCTTTCTAAGCAAAAAATAAGGCTTAGAAATAAGTACTTACATATATGTATGTGTGTATGTATGTATTTAGTTTTGTTTTTCTTTTCATTCTATTCTCAATACCTTTTCAGGCATGATCATGAGAAAGTTACAACATTTTCATTAAAACCTTAGAATTGTTATTGTTGTGTCGCTGTCGTTTTGGTTGAGTGACTGAGTGGATGGATGGATGGATGGATGGATGGATGGATGGATGGATGACTGTTGGTTTGGTTGGCTGGTTGCTGGGATTATTCTAGCTGTAGTTGTAGTTGTAGCTGTAGCTGTAGCTGTATTTGTTGTTGTTGTTGTTGTCATGGCGTTTAAAAAATTTTTTTGCAAACAACACTTGTGCCAACTTGTCATTGCAACACTTACACGAAACAAGTCATAATTCCATAAAAAGGTCTCGACTATAAAATGGCAACGACAAACCCAACGAATCTCAGTCAGTCAGCAGCCAAAGCAGTTAGACCAAAAGGACAGACAGACGGCTAAAAGTAAATGTGTTGCATTTGTAGACTAAAAATGGCGATTTTGTTATGTATTTAACTTTCAAAGTGGAAGTGGCCATATTTAAAGCTTAATAAGATAAGAGAGAAAAAACAAACGAACGAACAAACGAACGTTTGGTATGAAATGTGATCTTTGTAAATGCCTGCCAAGGATGCCATAAATGATGAAAAACAATTAGAATTCTCTATGGGGTCTAAAGTTTTTCCTTTATTAATTCTTCTAAGGCATGTTGTAAGAAAATCACTCAAAAAGTTCTCGCTAAAGAATGGATACTAAAGGAGACACTTTTTTTCCTTACTCGTATTTAAGAAGCATTTTTATTGAGTTGTGGGAAAAAAAGTTGGCAGTTGCTTGTTTTCTTTGAACAAGCAAAAAATCGGAAGTTAAACACAAATCATTTATTTCTGCAAGGCAATTTTAATGATACATATCTTAACATTTATGGATTTGCTGTGAATCCCAGCTTATTTTTTCCACATCATCATTAATGTCCCCATGTTTGATAACTTTATAGCAAAAGATAATTTGGCTATTGTGCCAGAATGGCCGACCGACCTAACACCGGATGTTTAGAACATTTACTTTTTTCTTCCGCTTAAATTGCAACAGTGTGACGAGTGCGTTGAAAGGGGAAGTTTTTTCCTCTATTTTTACTTTTCATTTTTTATCATTTTAATGGTGAAAATGTAAAAGGTTTTGCAACCATAGAAATCAACACCCTCAAGTTTGTTGTTTGTTATGCGGCGGATAGATTAAGATGTCATTTGACGTTCTGCTTGTGTGACCATAGTTGGTCATAATTCACTATCAACTACCGGGAAGAATATAAAAAAATATTCGAGTACACTTCAAAGTGTGATTTATGTGTATGTACTCGTATGGATATGCCCTCCCTCTTCAGTTTTGCCTTTGGTTGTTGCGTTTGCAGACGTTTGCGGAAATGTAACTTGTTTAATATTTTTTTTAGCAAAACTTACAGAAATTTATTGACTGAAAAGCTATCGTTTTATTGAAACTAAATGAACAAAATAATTCTCACTTTTCTATTAAGCCGTATCATGAGTACAATATTTGGCCTGAGCAAATTAATTCTAAAATCTTAAAGTATTTTGAATGCTGTAGAAGTGTTTTGTAGATAATTATGAATACTTTTGAGGATATGCAACAGTGATGAATTTTTTAAATTAGACCAGGTTGCTGTTGGCTGAAGTAGTTAGTATGCTGACTACAAAGCAAAGGACGGTTACTGAGAGCCCGAGTTCCATCCCTGGTCAGACCCAGTAACATAAACATTATAGTAGACTTGGATCGAACTGATTCACTAGGTGCTTTTTGACACATGTAATTTAAATAGGTTTGATCATAGGTTTGTTTCAAAATCGAGCTACTGACTGTGTTCGATACAATTGTACACCATAGACTTTTCTGATATAGATAATTGTATATGCTAAGTTATATCGCAGTGCCGTCCTTCGTTGATATTTGTAGCAATCAAATTTTGGCGAAATAAAATAAGTAATAAAATTATTGAATACCTTAAAGTAATGCGCCTACTTAACACCAGAGGCGCTTCAACGATGCCATAAAAATGAGCAAAACGCGCCAAGCAGGGTTGTAAAAACGAAAATAAAAATGTATTAAGCTTCTCTTCTCTTTATATATCTGTCACCCTCTAAGCCCTTTCCTACTCTCAAGTCACACAAAAACAGCTTTCATTTCGACCCCAGTGAGCTCAAAATATATTTTCTATTCTCAGCAAGCTGCCATACCTAACCTAAACTACAAGTAGACCGAGTATTAGATTATGATTACTTTACTAAGGCTGAGTTTACATCTGGCATTTCTAGGGTGTCATGTGCCCAAAAAATCGTAACCACTAATTACTAATGAAAGACTGTTTGATTCCGACATGTATTTATTGATTTAAACTGTTTTCAATCATGTTGTATTCTTTAAAATTGTCTATTACTTATGTATGAAACTGTTTAACTTAATAAATACGTGTCTAAGTCAAACAGGTTTTCCTTAGTAATTAGTGGTTGCGCGTGTTTTACGCATGTGTGGCACATAGCACACAGATGTAAACCCGGCCTAATGAATGTGGTTTAAGCAATGAAATTGATAAGAATAATCGTTAGTTAAACCATGAGCGTTAGTTAACTATGGACTGTGGACTTGGACCTTAATAGTTAGATTGAAAAATAAGTTATATATGCGAACGATTTCCAATTTTTTTTCTTGCAATACTTTTTATATTAAGGACTTTGAAAAAGAAACATTAATTTTTTAAGTAAATTGGCTGATTTTGTCCAAAACCCTTAAATTTTTCTATTGTTATAACTGCCTGATAAAATAAATTGTATAGTTTTAAGAAAGCGGCAACACTGCTGTGGATACGGATTATTTTTGTTTGTGAAAACATTGTAGTGGCAACGCCTTACTTTTGTTGCTTTGTTTATAATGAAATCTCTTTGGTCTACTCTTTTCATCTGAAGCATACCTTGCCAGGTTGTGTATAACAGCTGAAAGTTGTAATAAAAAATTTCCCCAATTCTATTAACTTTCAAATAATACTTATCAATAATTTAATAATAATAAAATCACATTTTCACTATCACTTTGTTTTGGACTTATTTGAAAACCACACCTTTCAAAGTTAAGCAATTTTTTGCTTTCTCTACCATATCTTCTTGTTTGAAATATTTAAATTGCGATAATCACACCCATTTCAGTAGCCAGGTGAGCTCAAATTGTTATAAAATGCTTAGTATTCTCAATTTGTTATTAGTAGAATAAAAATTTTGTTTTAAATCATATTTACACGTAGTAAAGATTTTTAAGCTGCTCCTATACAAACAATATACTACATATCGTTACCTAGTAATATAGAAAGGCCCGAACTTATGATTTGTCTGAAATCGAGGTCTTTCTATATTTCGATAGAAAAACATCTAATGTATCGAAAAATGCAAAAATCTCGATTTCATAAAAATAATGACTTCGGGTCTTTCTACATGAAGGTAACGACATGTATTTATGCACCGTACAAAAGAAATTGTTACAATTGTAATATATGTTTTATTTTTTTTATAAATTAATTAAGGCGAAGTAACACTCAGGCAATGATTGGCTACTACTACTAATAGATGTAACCTTCTTTAGGAAAGGGATAGTGATAGAGAAGACACGTGGTGAAGGAAGAGAGGGAAGAAGGAAGAGGGAAGTTTCATTCTTTTACAACAATGGATTTTTACACTTTTTTTTTAATAATGCAGAGTTGCAGCGCCTCTGGTGTCAATGAGGCGTATTAAATTTTTCAAGCTGTGTTTAGTAGTTAGTTCTACGATGCTCCTGCTACACCATACCGATGAAGGAGGGCGCTCTGATGTTACATTAGGATTAGTATCGGTGTAATAAAACTGTAGACACGCGTTAGAGCCGCTGTCATAACTTACATATATCGCGTTTTCCCCTCAAACGATTCCTAATAAATAAATATATACTATTCGCTAAGAAGAAAAGAATAATTGTCTAAAAACCTTCAGCTTGTCCTCCACATTATTTTTACTTACTTTTACCTTCCTTTACCTTCTGGTGTAGAGTACTAAGCATTCGTTTTTAATTAGATAATTAAACCTGAAGCAAATTTATTTTGCAAGTTTTATTGTTTATCAGGAAGTTGTCTGTTTATATTAATCCACATAACATGATCAGAATTAATAATTTTCACATCAGTATTTAGTTTCTGTATTTCGTTTTATGTATTTTCATTCAGTACATTTATGTATGTTTAATTCGGTTTTCATTCTAAGCTTTTATTGTTATCGTTGTTGCTACTGGCAGCCACTGCTGTCACCACTGTCACGGCTGCTACTGCTTAAAGTGGCCAATTTGCAAATTTGTCAAAACGCCTGAATGATGATGGTGAATGATGTAGTCATCCGTTTATTAATCGTCTAAGTGCACACAAACTCTTTGTTTTTTTTTTTTTTCATTAATCTACAAATCAGGGAACGAGCAAATGAACGAGTGAGGAAAAAAATGAAACAGAAAGAAACGCGCTATCATGAATGCAAATCTTAATTCTTATTCACACCAAAACGCACCATTTTTATAGCAAAAATAATAAAAAATATATGTATGTAGTTTAAATATTGTTGTGGTTGTTACTTTTGCGAAAACATATGCATTAGGAATCGAAAGGGGAATAAATTATGGAAGAAAAAACAAACAAATGCCCCTCATAATAATAATGAATCAAATGTATTTTTAAACAACAAAATTTTTTATTTTATTTTATTTTTTTGCTTAAACAAGATGTCTACACAAAAATAATACTTGTATTAGAAATGTAATAAAATTTACAAAAAAAAAAAAAAAAAAACAGCAACAGGAGCAACAAGAACAGCAACAACAACACAAAAGTAATCACTCACAAGTGGTTTGAAATTAAAATTTCTCTAGTGTAACTTGATGAAATCAAGTCTAGAATACAAAACAAAATTAATAAACGATTTATTTACTCTGTCCATATTAGCTGGGCATTATTATTTTTTAAAATGTTTAATAAACAAATTTGTAGCAGCACTGAGAAAGATAACCCAGCACACACACACACACACACACACACACACTCGCATATAAATATATGTATTTATTGTACATATGTGCCAAATCATTTTTTTATTGATTTCATTTAACGACGGCAAGCCCCAAAATTTGTTGCTGTATTGATTATTAACAAACGCACTCACTCACTCACTTTGATTTTCGACTACACTTTGGAATTTTTTAACGAGTTGGTAAATACGCCACCCGCCTTATTTTTCATGCACCGCAGGCCCCTTCTTCACTAACTCATTTTACATGTGGCCTTTTAGAAAAGAAAGCATTTGATATTTTAGAAAGACATTGCGATACTAATGCATTTTAATGAACTTCAAATAAACATAAACCAACAAAATTCATAAAAGTAAAATATAAAAAGTAAAACAAAAATCATAAATTTAAACAATATTTTAAGCAACAAAACAACTAAAGTATATGGTGTTTAGATTTTGAGCGCGAATAACTTTAAACGAACAGTACAGAGAAGTGTGGCAGCTAACATGACAGTTCTCAATGGTTTGGACTCAATTTGATAGGTTAATTCATAAGAAAATTGGACAATTTAGCAAATTATTGCCATTACATCAGTTAAGTACTCGTATTTTGACACCGATTAACTAAAAAAAATTCCTAATAATCCCGCCAAATAGCCTGACAAATTGCTAGTGAGATATGGCAACCCTTAAACTTTAGCTACATACAATTTTCATTTAACTAAAATAAATGGACATATACAGTACTGTGCAGAACAAAAGCAACAAAAACCCTATTTGACTTAAAATTTAAATATTTTAGACATTTGATTATTTCAAGCAGCTCTTTTCACAAACTTTTGTAGGCATTCATACTAGAAAACGAATTCGTATTTTAATTTTTTAATATTGATATTTCCTGAAAAATAAAATAACTAATATTCTCAAACCCATGTATCGAGATTGTGCAGAACAATAGCAACAAAATGGAAAATGTCATAATTACCAAAAAACTCTTTGATATATCCCTATAATTCCAAAGTCCAACAGGCTTAACATTTCTTATTAGTCCTTATACTAAATATTAAAATGCATTTCTTAATGTTATTGGTGCTGCTTGATTTAGCAAGAATGGGGAATAGTAGGTATTGCTGAACTTTCTAATATTTAAAAAATTAATCTAAAAACATTAGATAAGCGGCTGTTACTTATTTAAAAGTGTAATAAAAATATATATCTAGTTTGCTGATGGATAGGTCGGCATAATAATTACGTATTGAGCAGTTTTGGGTACCACCACGAAAAACGTCCGCAGGTTATCATAGCTAAATGCATTTCAAATAATCCAAAAGCTCGTTTTCTGTTCTTAGTGAGGTTATAATATCTCGAAATCTTAGTGTGCATTATGGTACAACTCGAAACTGTGCCAGAGAAGGCAATTGAAAAAGTTACATACTAAGAAAATACTATAGTTGACCAAGAGATAGATACTTCAAAAAAATCCAGGTAAATCTTGTATTTAGTTCATACAATTTTATTGTTTTTTTTTTTGCTTAAAACGGAGTTCAGTAGTAAACACCGTAATTGAATCCTAATAAAATGGGAAACCGATGTTTTTATTGAAGAATTCAAGTTCCATATATGGAATTGGTATATCATCTCTTCAATGCGGCGCTTGCCTAGCAAACCGTTTTCGCCACGAAATGTTAAAATGAGTTTTAAGCATAACAGCGGTTAGGTGATTTTGATGTCTTATTTTCCGACATATAAAGTTAGACCATTCCCAAAAATTAAAAAAAAAAATATCCTTGAAATAAAAATTATTTGGCATTTCGATTGGAATATGACACTTTTATGGGTGTTTCAATGCGGTAGTATGCCATAATATACTTGGAGATTGGGCAAAAAAGTCAGGAAAATTAATTTAATTCCAATCCTTGCTTTACCGACAATCGCAGCTTTCTCGATCGCCATTGCAAACCTCTTTGCAAGAATCCGAAGGAGTGTTTTCGGAAAATGGATCCTAAATTGCAACGAACACTTCAAAGTTCCATTAACTTAGCCAAAATGTATTCCTTAATGCATAATAAATAATATTTGAGAATTTATCCACGTTGATATCCACGTCTTATGAAAAAACTAAAGATTATACAAAAAGGATTAATTTGTTGCTTTTGTTATGCACAGCTTCATATCAAAGTCTGGACTATTTTCTATAACTTTCGAAAACTTTTTAAGAAAGATTTTATTCAATACGATACATAGGGCATATAAATACAAATAAATTATGCTCAGAGCTTTTGTTGCATATGATGTATATTCTGAAATAATCGTCTCCATTTATTTTTGCGGAGTTTGTTGCTTTTGTTTTGCACAGTACTGTAGTTAAATATTTCTCCAATTAACACGTTAAACTTAAAAGAAAAAGTGAAAATCAATTAAAAATTTCATTGTCTCAATCTAACTTTTTAATTAATTACATTTTTGAACCAAAGTTTAATTGACGTAATTAAATTTTCAATTAAACTGTCAATCAAATAAATTTTTGAATAAAATTTTAATAAACTCAATTAAATTTTTTATTGCTTATGTTTTTTTTTTTTAACTAAAGAGTCCTAATAAAAAAATTTCCTTACTAGAATGCAAAAAAAAAAAATTATACACTCTCCAGTCCTAGGTTCTTAACATTTTCCTGAATTTTTGTTTGAGAAGTTAAAAAAATATCAGATGATTAGGTTAGGTTAGCAGGCTGCTGGCAAGGAAAAGTCGAAACTTAGAGTCCAGCTCACTTGGGTTCGTTATAATGATCTCTTTGTGCTGCCTGTAAGTTGAAAAGAAGATAGAGTGTGAGAGATATATAGAGGGAGGAAGGTAAGAAGGCTAGAAGTAGAAAAGAGATAATAGTTATTTAAGGGAGGTGAGAGGTGAGAGTGGGTCAAAAATTGGCTAGGTGGTGAGTCAGCGACTATGTCAGCCACTGTTCCTAAGCATATTATGCCAAGGAGGTGCAGACAGAGATCCTCCAGAGGTGGACAAAAACACAGGAGATGCAGGATACTTTCCTCCTTCTCCTCGTCATTGCAACTGTAGCAGTAGTCGTTATACGCCAGACCCATACGTTTAGCATGGGCTCCGAAGGCACAGTGACCAGTCAATGTGGCCACTAGGTACTTCAACTGCTTCCTATTGAAGTTCATGAGATTATTCGTTCTCTGAGAGCTTAGGCGAGGTCAGCGGGTTCTGGCCAGCGATGCCAACTTGGTGCTTTTGGCACTATTTTTAGTGCTTTCTGAAGACTCAAAACGCCAAATTTTGAGCATCATTACCAAACTAAGAAAAAGCACTAAGTAGTGCTTTTAAAAAATTTATGTATTTCTTAAAATTATTTTAATGAAAACTTGGTATATTTATATTTTCAGTGTATAGCATAAAATTTTCGTGTGATATATTTCATTAAAGATGATACTATTGCCGAAATAGAGAATAGCTTAGAAAATATTAAACAGTATTAAACTTCAAACGTTTTAATCTTCACTCGTTTTTCACATTAGTGCTTTTTACGCTTTTTAAATCTAAAAATTACGCTTTTTTGTGCTCTTTTTAAATTTTTATGTGCTCTTAGAACCAAAAAAGTTGGCATCACTGGTTCTGGCTATTGCACGGCTGGGCTCGTTGCGCCATCTGTTTTGAGCTAATTCAAGAAAGTTAACATCGAAACTTCTCTAGCAGGATGAGAGTGGGAGACCACCGAGATAGTCGATATCGACTTCTCTTAGTAGGGTTCCCCTCTTTGCCAGGTCATCCTCAACTATGTTTCCTGAAATATGGGATACTCCTTACAAATCTACCTTCAAAAATAAGTGCTGTTATAGTATAACAAAAATGTATTATTTTTTTCAGAGAAATATCCAAAAGTTCTTATTAATTTTATTTAACATTCAGTCTTTAATGTATTACGAATTTTTGTTTGTGGTGAAAAACGAAAGTTGAATGCAAAACTCTAATAAAGAGTTTGTTTTGTAAAGGCCTTTGTTTGAGGACTTTAAACTTAATATGTTTGGAAATAGAAATCTCATTAACATATTAGGAGTGTTTCTCTAAGTGTAAAATTCATCCAATAACGTACAAAAAAGGTGCAAAATAAAACTTTGAACTTTATTACTTTAAAATATGTAATGAATGAGCGATTGTCTGTAGATTGTTAAAACGTAACAGTCTCCTAAAAAACATATATATTTTTTATATTTTTATTTTGTTTTAATAGTATTTATGTTTAATATTTTTGTCATTCGTTACCTCACTTTAGGACGCTACGATTTAAACTCGTTTTGATAGCTTAGAACTCCTTTAGAACGCTAATCATTTTGATTGCTTAGAACACCTTTAAATAAAATATAAATGAATAAAATAAATTGTTTTAAGGTGCAATTAGATGTGCCATAGCCATAACCAAACCAAAACTCAATTGGTTTCTATGGTAATGGCTACGGCGTTATGGCGAGTCACGTATAATCAAATACATTGTTGCCCATTAGTTTGGTTCGAACGGCTGCTTGCTATGGTTATGGTTATGTCACGTCTGATTGCACCTTTAAGAGTATTTACCTTAACCTTAAGATATGAACTTTATTATTTTAAACTTTTAAAGCATGCAATGAAACTTAACAACATCTTACAAAACATGTATTTTATATACACATTTTAGTTTTATTTTAACACAACATCGCTTAAAATTTTCATCATTCGTTACCTGACTTAAGGACGTTATGATTTCACCTCGTTTTGATTGCTTAGAACTCCTTTAAATCAAAGACAAAATATAAATAAATAAAATAAAGTGTTTTAAGAGTAATTGCCTTAACCTTAGGATATAAACTTTATTATTTTAAAATTTTAAAGCATGCAATGAATGGGTAATTGTTCGTAATTTACTTACCAATATCTTAAAAATTAAAAATTCATTTTATATACATATTTTAGTTTTGTTTTAACACAACATCGTTTAACATTTTTTATCATTCGTTACCTCAGCTTATTTCAACTCATTTTGATTGCTTAGAGCTCCGTTAAATCAAAGCCAAAACATAAATAGATAAAATAAAATACTTAAGAGTAATTCCCTTTACCTTTCCCCTGCCTGCTGCTTCTATTCTGCATACCGCCTTGTTTTAATTTTTCTCTACAACATTTTTGGATCTCTGCTCTAGTCAATTTAATTTTCTTCTCTTCTTAAAGCCCAAAATATTAACAATAAGAATAAGAAGACAAGTCACGAATTACAACTTTTTTACATAATTCTTTCTCGCCACAAACAAATTTTAAGCAAATGGTAAAATATAATTGAATTATATATGTATATATGACTTTTATTCAACACTCGCCTGAATTTTTAGAATAAATATTCAAGTAACGAATGACAAGTTGCTAGCAAATTGATGAATCTGTTGCTATGTGAAGTTTTTTTAGCTTATCTCAAAATTTTGGGTTGAAAACTACCCAAGAGTTCCATTAGCAGGAACGCAATGCTTATGGGCGGTACTTAACCAACAAAACAGACAAATATTATAAATGGATTACTTTTTGCCCACAAATATCCAACATTTAGTGGAGTAATTTTTTCTTACCAATACTAAATGTTTAAACAAAAACTATCAAAAGTTAATTTAGTGAAAATTAAAATATGAATCTTCTTTGTGTATTGGATATTTTATGTCACTCTCAATATCTCTGCCTGCAACAAACAAAAAACCACCCGATATTTATTGCTTCACGCTGCTTAGAATTGTTTTGTTGTTTCTTAAACATACAGATAGACTTCTACCTAAAAATTAAACATTACAAAAACGTAGAGAAACGAATAAAAAGAAACCCTGACAAATAAATGTTGACATAAATTTTGTTTATTTATCCTGCCACAATCAGTGGTACTTACAAATTTTGTCTTAAGGTGACAATAACTACATGTTGCGTCCACAGTACAGCGTTTTCTATACTTGATCTTGATAAACAGCTACTACCGACTTGTATGCATATTAGCACTTAGAGTCTTTATGCGAGTACAATTTAATAATGACCCATGACCCTTGACCCTTTTGCATGTGCTGAAAATAACTAGAAAAAAATCAAAGATAATAAGCTGACAATAGCTAAACCACACTTTAGTGCAAAATAATGTTATTAAAATTTCTTATGGAAAATAACACGGTTTTATAAGGGATCTTAAGTCAATTTAAAATTCAAAGGCTTCGACCCCTATTTTCGATACATAAGCGACATGTATTTAGTAAAAAATTTACTTTTTTATTGAAATTAAAATTGTATGGACATACCACAGTTTAAAATGATTAAAATGGCAAAATTATTGATAAGCGATAATTTTCGTTTGTAAAACACATTTGAATATTTAAAAAAAAATCTTCTTCTGAAAATGTTAATTTTTGTCGTTTACGATTAAATCGAAAATAGGGCTCGATATGGTACAGGGTAAATAGTTACATGCCATATCCCAAATGTTGAGATTCATTCCCTGATCAGTGCAATGCTTTACGACTCTGCATTGAAGGTATGTATGTATGTATGTATGTATGTATATGTATTAACACACATATTTTGCAATTGTATGCATCTTGACGATTTACCGTTAATTTTAACTGTCATTTTTAATATCACTCTTTCCATATGAACTAATTATGTGATAAAGAGTTAAAATAAATGATTTTGGAAAACAAAAGGTTTAATTTCTACTTAAAAAAAATTCACGTTTTAAGCGAAATCTAGTATTTACAAGATTTCGAGCAAAATCTAGTAGATTTTCCATACAAAACAAAATTTACTTCGTTTCAGGATTTTGTCGAAATCTACTTAAAATCTTGTAGAACTTGGTGATGCTTGTTGGTATATTTTTTTTCTTTCAAAATTGTACTAAAAAGTAAGCATCTGTACTCAAAAAGGTTTGTGAATTAGCATCGCTTTAGTTGTTTGGTTGTAGTTTAGGAAATTATTCAGTTAATGGTTTTTGTTTTGGAAAAGAAATCTTGCTAGATGTGAAAAGAACTCAGTGTAAAGGGTATAGATTTTGATATTAAATACAATTAAATTATTTTAAACGTTCTTAACTTTGTGAACTATCCATATTTTAACTACATGATATTAGACGATGACCTACACGAAAAAAATACAATATTGAGGCCTTAGTTCATCCTCAGAGAGGTTTATCATTGACCGCATAATTTAAGTTTTGAGTACATATTAATGGGTTAATAGTTCCTTCTATTGGTTGATATCTCTTAAATAAATTGAATCTGTTGATTTGTTTCTTCTTCAGTGTTATAATAGAAGAAACATTTTAACATGTACAGTATAGTTTTTTTAAATTCAATATATGTGACGCGCAAAATAGGAAGGGACCTAAGGGTAAAAACCGGTTTTGTTCCGGAGAGCCATTTTAAAGATTTAAATACGTGTATCTTTGATGTACCATCACTTAGCGTGTTGGTATTGGTCTCATTTGAAAGCGACACATCTCATGACGTCAGGAACGTGTTGGTAAACCTTGAAAACGCGCGTAGGTCGTCCCTACCTCTTGTTTTGTGTAGTTGGTTTTTACTGTTTTCTACCTAGCGCCCTCTTTTCCATCAGTTTGATATCAATTTTGCTCGGGTTTTTTCGAATCCAGGTTTGTTTTCTGAAATTATTAATTGTGAATTATAATAAATACTCATTTATAACTTTTTTAAATCGTGAATATCACTCTGTTAGTACGAACATTTTTTCACATAACCTTAGAATTGTCGACTTCAATTTCATAAAACGCGCATATCTCTGGGAGGGAACACTTTTGGGGCATGGAATCGGTCTCATTCGATGCTCAGATGTTGTGCACATCAAAAAAAAAGTGAAAATTGATTTTTTTTACCCTTAGGTTTCTTTCTCTATGCGCTGTCACATATGTATATGTTCTAAAAAATATAAATTGCATCAAATAAACCGTAAGCCACTGTATATTGAGCTCTGGTGGGTTCTATGGTGTGGACTAGGGAATGACAATGAGTACAAAAAAATACATAAGTAAATAGTCTCAATTTTAGTAACTGCGTATAAGCATAATTGTAGCGCAAACATCGCGTACTCTTACATATTTTTTTCCAAGCAACTATGAATAAAGCCGCTTCCAACATACAAGAGCATCTCTACTTCGTTTATGCGAAAGACTAAAATACGCTGCAACTAAAAATAAAAAGGCACATGCGTATCATTGACTCTCTCTCACACTTATAGTCTGAGTATGCTTATACTCAGGCTATGGATATTTAATCGGGCAAAAAAAAATATACGCGTGATACTCGGGATATTTATTCATCATTCGCCACCGTATACATATATATGTGTTTATAAAATGGAATGGGAAGTGTGTGTGTGTGTGTGTCGCTGTTTGAAAACATGCTTTATGGGTGTGTGTAAACAAAATAGCCCTGTATACACGCATATGTAGCCGATTAATAGTCAGAGTGCTCTTATATTCATGCGTATGATTATAGCTTTTGAGCTATAATCATACTATATATTTTAGTTAAAATTGTTTTTGCTGCGTAATTTTAAAATTGTGTATAGACATACATAGTTGTTGGATGTTTATAGTGAAACGTAATCGGTATAGATTTAATACGTGAGTTTGCATATGAGCGTATATTTTTATTTTCAACTGTACGCTTTCATAGTTGTTTGATGGCCAATACTCAAAGAGTACTTAAAACGATACTTTTGTTATTCTCTGGTGTGGTGGTCTCCGTGTAAGCAAAGCTTTCATGGGCCAGAAGGGTCTTAGTGAGTCCCGTAAATCGAAACGAAAGAAAATGCTTTAAAATTTGCATGTGATAAGCATACATACTACCTTACACTTACGTAACCTACATTTTAGGTACGGAATAAGTTAAGAAGATTTATGTACGACTGTGCAATGTAATCAACTCTTGAATACATTGAGGTCAAATTATATGAATTTTTGGAGTTAAAGACTAATGTCAGAAGGTACCAAGAAAGTATCGTCCTAACCTCTTCAGTTTTAAGGATTTCGTATCCAAAACGAAATCCTTTGTCCAAAATTTGTTTGAAGCTGTAATAGTGCATTTACACTGTCTTGAAATCTAGTACTTTCGGGATTTCGAGCTAAATCAAGCTGCTTTTTTCCAGATTTCCCATACAAAACCAAATCGAATTTTTCAGTATACTAGTGTTCGCCCAGTGGTTGAAAATCAACCATTAACGCACAGAGGTGGAGAATAGAATAAAAATATTTAAAGTTTGATGAATTTAAAACACAATTTAAAAACTATATTTAAATATACATATGTATAGACTCCAGGGTAAACCACTCTCTTAAACCACTTTCTTAACTACTAAATACGAATTTAAAATTCCATCATATTCCAACATTCCATCATATTCCAACATTCCAGTATGTTCACTAATTTAAAGCACAGAAAAATAATGAAAACAATGAACAAAACGCACACAAAATAAATCAAAAATGAAAAACTTATTTTGTGCTGTAGGTGAATTTAACTTTAATCAAAGTTATTAATAATTAAAAAAAAAAATATTTTTAAGTATCTAAAGAAAAATAATACAGTACTACTCGTTATTTAAATATCCAAATTTTATTAGTTTCAGCAATAATCGTTTAAGTCCATAGAAAGATGGAAATAAGAATAGAATGAACAAATAAAATACGTTTTTCCTTCTGAGTGTTTACGGAGTTGCCAAGCCAAATTGTTGTAATTTTTTTTAGCAAATTAAGAGAGAAAGAGAGATCATGGCTTTATGATTGGATAATATTCTTAACTGTTTTTAACTATCTTAGACACAAAAATGTAGAAGAAAAAATACATTCTGCACTGCTCCTATTGACAATCTATCTAACAAAAAAAAAAAATCAAGCGAATACGTTGAGTTTAAGTCAGTTAAAATGGTTCTTAACTTTTTTCACTTGCCTATTTATATATAGATTTGTAGGAAATCTAATAAAAATTTAATGTTTTTATCATTATTATTTATTATACAGGGTAGTACAACAAAAGGTGAGTAAATTAGATGCGGTCTGCTTAAAAAAGTGTGTGAATTGGCTACATTTGAGCTGTTTGGTTGTAGTTTTGGAAACAATTCAGTTGATGGGTTTTGTTTTGGATAAAAAAATCTTGATAAATGTTAAAATAAAGTTGGTGCAAACGTTATAGATTACCATAATGATTTTAATCAAAATATGCTAGATTTTGTGCTGATGTAAATGCCTTATAATCCAAAAAGTGCCAACTTAGCTCATTCACACACCTTCAATAAAAAATATTTGGTAGAGCGTAGCTAATTCATTCACCTTGTAGATACATAAATATGTTGTACAGGGTACTAAAAAAATAAAATATTGAATTTTGAGTAGATTTCGTACAATTCTACTGACAAAGTAGATTTTGTTTTGTATGGGGTATCTAGTAGAAAGCAACTAGATTTAGCTCGAAATCTCGCAAGTACTAGATTTTGAGGCAATGTAAATGCATTTTTATAGTTCTTTTGAATGCGTTATTTTGAAATAAGTGTGTATATTCGATATTTGAGTTTTCAAACCGTTATTGTTTCAAATTTATTTTCTTTTTCTCAGCCAAAACTTCATTATTTATGTAAAGTTTATGCAATGGAGTTTATTCTCGTTCCATCTTGAATTTCATTTAAATGATTTAAATGAAAAAAATACTGTGATCCATCCATTGCCAGAGTATTGTTTATGGGATGAGCACTTCTCTGTCCATTGGGCTTTTTGTTTTGTATTACGTATATATGTATGTATAAACGAGTGTGTGTGTGTGTGTGTGTGTAAGAGGAGTGGAGTGGACCATTGTAATCGCGTATGTTAAACATTGAGATTATCGATATTAAACGTTTTAAAAATACGCACCACCAGCAGCAGAAGAACTGCAACCGTTGTTACCCTTCCAAGTGACTCCACGTAGATATTCTTTATACACAAATACTTTCACACATTTATCAATGCACGTTGACATAAATCCATCTCCCTACGTCAAAGCTATTCAGGTTTATTTTCTAAACAGAACTGAAAAAGTGAAATACGAGTAAAATAAAATTAAAGGAATTGATCAGTTGTTGCAGCGGTAGGCACCAAATGTTTAAATGTTGTTTTCTTTTTTGCTTCTGTTAGAGTTTTGGCTGCCTGTCCAAAGACAGAGATATCTTATCTTATATACCTATTTTTTTCGTTTATTTAAAAGGTAGAAGGGACCTCCAACGATAAGTAAGTAGCCTGGCAAGGGAAAGAATGACTAACAATTGAACGTTTTTAAAGCTTTTTACAGCTCCAGTTGTATCTTTTATATGTCAAATATATTTTTTGAACTGAGTAGACACCGGAATTGATGGCGTAATGAATTCATTCTTCTGCTTTGTTATGTGAATCTTTGTACATATTTTGTTATTTTCCTTTCGCTTCAATCTTTAAGATAAAAGTAACAATTCTTTTTACTATTATCACACAAAAATACAAAAATACAAACGTATAACACTTACCCCATATTAAGCGACATTAAAATTTAACAATTGAAAAAAAAAAAAATAAAACTAAAATTGAAATCTACATCATTTACGTCAATATGTTTGTGCCTTAACCTTTGATGGTAAGATGAAGTAGTTACAAATGTTTGTGAGGTCATTTAAATGACTTTTTCCTTTGCAGATCTCTATACGTAAATCATTGATAAGTTTTTTTTTAAATATGTGGCAAGAATATGCCGAAGTATGCCGAAGTCTGTGTAGTAACAAATCTTGTGCTGTCAATAAGCCATTGATTAATTAGGCTATCTTTATACGGTCTAACTCTCAGTCTGCTTCATATAGTTAAATATAAGAATTTGAAAGTTAACACTTTTATGAGGAAATTAGACAGGGATCTTTTTTTAACTGAGCTAAGATTAATTGAGAAACATTTTCATATTTAAGGTGCTATTTCACTTTTAATTATGAAACTTAAGATTGTATGAAGACAGCTTCAAAAAGAGTTATTTGACTTAAAACAAAATTCTTAATTTCTCTGGAAAATGTTTTCATGACCCGCTGCATTAAACTTTGATAACCTGTAGCTGGTTCTGTGTTGTAGCACGATACCTACAAAACACTGTTTCTGGGAGGTTAGATCCTTTTCTTTTTAGAACACATTCGGGCTTATTCTCACACAAAAACGAAAATTTTACATTGAAAAGGTTAGGGTGTTAACCGAGCACCGTATTACCATTTCTGAGATGAAATTTTACTTGTTATGTGTCATTTTAAAACAATACTCTAACTTGAATAGCCGCAATAATTTTATAAACTAATCAGTAGTTTAGAAAATAGCAGCTTCTTGCCATTAATGTTCCTTTGCTGACTTTAATGCTGAACCTATCACCCTTTTTATACTCAACGCAGATATCCCAAGAATGTTGGAACTATTCAAAAACTTCAAGCCGTTAAAAGTTTCTTTTGATCTGCGTATGTCCAATATCACCCAGTTGGTCATATCTTTCAGACAGCTTGCAAGACGAATGCACGACAATGTTAAAGCGGGGAGAACCTGTTGGCGACAGCTCAAACAGTTTATTGAGGACATTTTCGAACAAATGTACGTTAAGTTCATACGTGAACTGAGAATTTCTATAACATTTTCATTAATGAAACTATACACAATTTTGCATTGATCGTTTCAAGACCAGCTTACGGATAATATGCTTGATGCATGACCAGTTGAGTAACTTTTCTTTTACCGAGTTTTTGAGCACGGTTCTGTTAGAATGTCTTAAAAGAAACTTTAATCGATGTGCACGACAAATGTCGAAATTTCCCTAAATAGTCGTTGATGAAAGTTGCCTCTGCGACAAGTTGGCCAACTGGGCATTTAAGAGACGATTGTGTTCTTGGTGTTTACCGACCCTTCTTTACAGCATAATAGGTTAGATGAACACCTAGATGCGAACAGTATTATCATGAAGTAAATGGGTCTTCAAGCAAAAACTTTAGAACTGTGAGAGATGATATCGGACATTTTGTTGAAAGTACAACTATCGAAATTTTGCCAAATCAGCATGGTGTTCTATTCGGCAAACGTTCGATATCGGGACTGCTCTTAGCAGTTTGGTGGATAAATTTAAGTCCACTGGCTTCGTAAATAACCAACCAATACCCGTACGTCGACGAAACGTAAGATCTGCTGAACGCATCCATGAGAGTAAGCAGGATAACCTAAGGCAGTGGATCTCTCGTCGCTCACAAGATCTCAGAGTTTTTCAAGAAGCTTAAGCTTAACGACTAGAGACAATGACGTGTATACGTTGAGTAAGTCCTGGAGCAGTTGGAACCTGAGGCTAGTTTTCATCGAAGAATCGTCTTTCACAATGAGGTCCATGTCTAGATAAATGAGTACAAAATTCTCGAATTTGGGACGATAACAATACAAATGAGATTTAAGAGCATCCTATGCATACCGAAAAAGTCACTGTTTACTGTGGATTTTAATCTGGCGGCCTCATCGGTCCGTATTTGTATGAGAAAAAGATGTTGGCCAGGCCATCACTGGGTGACACTAATATACATGAGACTCAAGAGCGTCTACTTAAACCCGAAAAATTCACTGTTTGCTGTGGATTTTATTCAGGCAGCGTCACCGGTCGTAATTCTCTCAGAAGGACGTTGGCCAGGCTATCACTGGACACCACTAGTAAACACAATACTCAAGAGCGTCCAATGCATACCGAAAACGTCGCTGTTCGGTATGGATTTTTGTCTGCGGCGTCATCGATCCATGTTTTTCTAAAATAGACGTTGGCCAGCTTATCATTGTCAGCCGCATTTCTGCATAAGTGATTTGAGGACATGTTCTTTTAGATGGAGGTAATGGTAGCTGGATATTTCGGTAGCACGCCACCCAATAAAGCCCCGGCGGATACATTCCCAATGTTTTATTCCATATATAAGGGCGTAAATACGCTTTTCAAATGATTAAAACATTTCCATTTCACACACACACACACACTTTGCTTTATTTAAATTTCAGGACATGCCGTCGTACTTAATGAAGGACCTTTTACATCAGCTGCCACATATGTTTCAGGTTACTGCTTTATCATATTAGCTGTTATTTTACAACAATAGAGCACAGTGTTGCCTAATATTATATTTCCGTTATTTTGTTTTATACTGGCAACTCCGTGTTGTAGAATCAGTGTTAACATTCACAGTGTTGTATCTTATTTTGTTTATCATATTTATAACTACATTTTACGGATAAAAATTTAAAGAAAAAATAAAAATTGAAACTGAAAATCGATTTTAAAATTTTTTTCTCCGAAATTTGTCTTTTTGAGCCGATGCGAGCCGATACAATCGGCGGCGGCTTGATGCACAGAAAAATAACCGGCGGCGGCGCGCCGTCGGCTTCGAACCGGTCGACTTGTTTCTCTGCACCAGAATTCTTTCGATCGAATACTTATATTGAAAACAACAACAAATTCTCTAATTTTATCGTGGGACAGGCCGTTAATTTCGCAATGGCATTATTTTTAGCTGACATCTAACTATAAGTGTACCTCACGTTCCCTGAAATAAAATCGTTCACATCTTCCCATAACGTGCTAATGCTTTTTGCGCGAGATTTAATGTTGGATTAATAAACTAAAAGCCCATAATTTTCCTAAACATTTTTTCAGTTGCATGTTAAGGCGGCGAAAACTGGAATGACACATACATATATTTTTGTATACCTGGGGGGTTACTCTCTATTGCGATGCGAAAGCAATTACGATGCAAAATTGTTTGAAAAAGTGGCAACATGGACATTGCAAAAGAAAATATGGCAAGGGTTGGCAGTACTGAAATGTCAAAATATGTATAAAAAAACGACATTTAAATGCAAAATTTAAGAAAAAGTGAAGTGTAACAGCTTTTAATTGAAAATAAAGTGATGAATTCTGTCGCGTTATGGTTTTATGAAGAAAACGTCCACGTATAACGAGTTGCAAGACGAGTCTTAAAGGTTCAATTAGACGTGACATAACCATAGCCATAGAAAACAACCAACTCTCACCATAGAAACAAATTGAATTTTGGTTTGGTTATGGCTATGGCATTATGGGTATGTCACGTCTAATTTAAGTTTAGAGATAGTTCCGGTATACTTTCCTTAAATGACCGCAGATAAGAAAATATCAGTAGCGGAATATGTTATTAAATACATATTGCTTTATTTTAACTTTGTACAAAATTTGCATTTCTGTATGTTTTAAACGCTGTTCAACACTAGCTAAAAGTTTATAAAACTGGCCGCTGCCTTAAAATTACTTGGCCAAGGTGGATACCAACATCAAATTCGCCAGGACCATACCTTAGGAATATAGCAGCAGTCCATGTCCCGTCGCTTAAAAGAGCTCTACGTAGCGATTGAGAAAATACAAAACTGAGAGGGACAATCACCTGTGCTGGAAATGCTTAATTTATTTTTACGCATTTTCACTTGGTGTGATTTTTTATATCAAATATGAATACATAAGTACATACCAACATACATGTGTAATATTCACCCTTATTCCAGTTGGCGACATCGACGTCACTTTAACACAATACTAAAAATTTGGGGCTTGTGTACACATTGTCGAAAACAACTGACTCTTGTTGGTACGTTTATACTATTTTCCAGACCGTAGGGAAATGAAATAGATTGTCAGTAGCACAAGTGACGTCGACGTCGCCAACTGGAATAAGGGTGATTATAAGTACTATTAGTGTCACATTTCATTATAAATTTATGTCGTCTGTCAATTTTGTCCACAAATTCTTTGCGGCTTATTTGACATTTGCTCACATGCAATCCACTAAAATTTCAAACTACCGTTGTTTTGTTTGCAATTTTTTGGCTTTTTCCCTAAAAACTACGATTTAGATATAAATATTTTGGTTTTATAAATCAAATTTCCATAGAAAATTTGTTTAATAAACCTCTTATAAAACAAAAATATTTTTTTCAACGTATTTACATGTTTTTCTCGCTTTGCGTTTGGTATTTAGTTAACGCAAGATATTTGCGCTTATCGAGCGATTTTAACAGGCGCTTTCGCATTGTACAGTACGGAAAATAAAAGATGCGAAAGGTAAATGCGCAAACGCTTTAGAGAGTACCAATCGTTCGATTTCGTACCATTTTTATTGCGGATCGTAATAGAGAGTAACCCATCTGGTCCTTAGGAACTAAGATTTTTTTTGCATCTTAGATGCACACGATAATATATCCTTTCCAACTGCCATGGATTCGTTCACATTTAAGTAAATCTTTGAGAACATTATAAGTTAGCAGTAGTTCACTTAAATTAAATGCCAGCAGGAAAAGCATGCTTAATAGTTTGATGACGAAAGAAACGCTTTTGAGTTTACTTTGAAAAAGTGATTTATGCAAAAAAGGATTTTAATAACAGAAACCAAAGATTGTTATCTTCTTAATAGGAAACGGAAATTGCTTCAAGACTTAGCAACATCTGGCGGCCGGCATGAAATCAAATATAAACTATTAAAGGGTTAAGAGTCCACTTCGTATGTATGTGGGCATTTAGGAAATCATTTGAGCAGCAAGGTCTCCCAAAAATGTTTTCAGCTATACCTACACATACCTACACAAATTCAAACATAAATACAATACATACATACATACATACATACAAATATATGTATATGCATACATAATCGTACATACAGACGTGCACTGATGTCTAGCAGTGTTTTTTATATTTGTGTACTGAATTTTTTTTATATCTTTTATTTTCGTAATTTATGACAATTTATGCAGCGATAATGTTCTGTTTTTCCTTTTTGAATACTTACAAAGCCATACAAGACACATAGAAAGACAGATGAACCGGGCTGAGTAACAGCAATACTACTGACGATTTTGAGCAGTAGGCACTAATCATTGTTGTTATTGTTTTCGGTTTTGTCACTGTTGTTGTTGTGTTTTTTATTATTATAAATTTTTCTGATTTTTAAACAGCGATTCGGCTTGTGTCAAGAGTTGTTTTTCTTTTGATTTGTTGTTGTTGTTGTTGTTGTTGTTGTTGGTTGAGGTTATTATTTTAAACGTAACCAGCGTCTTATATATAAAAAAAAGTCACTGGGGAAAAGCATTAAAAATTGATGTTAATCGATTTGGATGGAGTTGAATTGATATCAACAAATAGAAACAAAAGTTCTATATAAAATGAAAAGAAAAGAAAAAAAATAGAATAGAATGTAACTAATAGAATCTATTTTATGTGAAATTATTTCTGTTCATTTAACATATTTCTTTTTTTTTCGTATCGATTACTACAAGTTGTTGGACATTCAAAAAGAATTTACAGAAATTTCGATTGTCAGCTTGAATATCGGCACTCATTCTCAAACAAATTAGAACAGTTTTGCATAACAGTTTATGGAATTCTAACAATTGATTTGCATAATGATTTGTAATCTTTTGATTTTGTTGATTGCTGTTATTTTTGAAAAATTATTCACGCTACTCTTGAAACTGTTAATATGAAGTTAGGAGCCACAAATAGCGGCAATCGATCAAACCAAATTTTAAAGCATTTACACAGATTTTAAATGGAAACATATTCAAATTTTGTTCGTTATTGAATAGATATAAAAATTTAATTTTTTTGCGTTAAATTTCACATTAAGGCCCGAGTTTGTAGAAGTAGTACTATGTTGTTTCGTTAAAAATATATAAAACGTATCTGCCAACATTTTAAAATAACATGTGAAATAACGTGAATAACAGTTAAAATTTCCATTGGACTTTTTGTAAACAGCTGACCATGAATTAATGAATGAATGAATAGTTTATTCAATAGTATAAAAACTAATCAGTTTATTTCTTTATATTTTTTTTTGGCGAATTTTACTTTTTACAGATTTAGTAATTTCTTCAATACATTTAGCAATTTTTCGCTAACTTGCGATTTTTTCGCGGTTTTAGAGTTCCGTACACCAAAGCGAAACGCTATGCTGTCCGTCTGCCCGTCACAGGCTGTTTTCTCGAGAGCAGTCAGAGCTAAGAAGCTGTAATTTTTACCGAATATGTAGGACTTTGGCAGCTATAACAGCAAATGTATGACAGTTAAAAATTAAAGGGTATTTCAAAATGAGCAGCGGAAATTTGTTAAAATCCCATGTAATATATGTACATACAATTATACATAGTATATAGGCACTTGAAATTTGCAAAGTTAGTGTATTTTTATACAGACTACAACAATTGACACTAAAATTTAAAAAATAGAAACTAAAGGGTATTCAATCAGTTAATGTTATTATGACTATGTAATTTTGATAATTTGCTGTATTTTGGAAACCGTAAGAGGCAAACTCTCTAAATTTAAACTAAAAAATCCCAAAAATAAAAAAAGTGCCATAACAAAAAAATCGCCAAATAAAATATATAACCCTAAAACTAAAAAAATCGCTATAACTAAAATTAATAAATCTCCAAAAACTCGAAAACTCCAAATTGTCAAAAAACGAAAAAAAAACTTTAAATCTAAAAAAGGCAAAAACCGAAAAAAAATCCCAAGAACGAATAAAAGCGCCAAAGCTAAAAAAGCTTCAAAACTGAAAAAGCGCCAAAACTAAGAAGTCGCTAAAGCTTAAAAACCGCCGAGAACCGAAAAAATCTCCAAAAACAAAAGAAAAACTTTATAACTTAAAAAATGGAAAAAGCCGAAAAAATACCAAAAACTAAAAATCGCCAAAAACGAAAAAAGATCCAAACTAAAAAAAAACTAAAAACCGAAAAAATCGCCAAAATGGAAAAACACCAAAATTAAAAAAAAAAATACCAAAATTAAAAAAACGCTAAAAACCGAAAAAATTTCAAATCCAAAAAAAAAAACGTATAAAATAAGAAAAACCTCCAAAAACCGAAAAAAGGTTACCGAGTACTTATTTAAATTTTATTTTTTAAATGTCTACAACAGGTAAAATATTTGATTATATCGTGCCATAACCCCCAAAAAAGCTTAAGCGACATAATTTTCGAACTTAATTTTTTGACCAAAATCGATTATTTGTGAACGTAAATAGCCCATTTTCGTCAAAAAAACAAAATCTAAAAAAAGTGTCGCTTAAGCTATTTTAGCGGTTATGGCTCGATATTGGCCGAAGTTCGTATAGTATTTCATATGTATGTAATGTCCGTACTGAAGCGAGTCACAGTCGCACTTTACTGAATTTATTATATTTTTAATGGCTTTCGCGATTTCTAATAAATTTTAGGGCTTGCTTCCGATTTTGCAAATTCTCGCGAATTTTCGTAAACTTCGCTATAAAAGCGTCTTTTGCATATTTTCGACTTCCAGGAAGTTTTACCGTTTTTTTAAACTAAAGGGTGTTTTTTATTGAGGTATAGAACTTTAAGTTGGCATCACTTTTTTAACTGGCGGCCATTTTGTCAGCTGTCAAGTGATTAATATTTAGTTTGGTTTGCCATTTCATCATGAACAGGTTGACAAAAGAACAACGCTTGCAAATCGTGCAAATTTATTTCGAAAATAATGGTTCAGTTCGCGAAGTTTACCGCAAGCTCCGTCCATTTTATGGTCGACATAATCGTCCATCAGAGCAATTAATTCAGTTAACCATGGATCGTTTTCGCACTACGTTTACTCTATGTGATAATACGCATCCGCAGAGACGTCGAACAGTGCGCACCGAAGAAACAATTGCCGCTGTAGAGCAAAGTGTTGAAGAGGACCCGAATGAATCGATTCGCCACCGTGCACAGCAATTGGAGCTTTGTCCATCAACTTTATGGAAGATTTTGAAGATTTTGAATGTGGATGAGTTGTGGTTCCAACAAGACGGCGCTACATGCCACACAGCGCACGTCACAATCGATTTATTGAAGGAAACATTCGATGAGCGCATAATTTCGCGGAATGGACCTGTCAATTGGCCACCAAGATCGTGTGATTTGACACCATTGGATTATTTTCTTTGGGGATATGTGAAGTCGCTCGTCTACGCCAACAAACCAGAAACGTTAGGGGACTTGGAAGCCAACATTCGTGGCGTTATTGCCAACATACGGCCCCATATGCTCGAAAAAGTGGTTGAAAATTGGACCTGTAGAATTGGCTTTATTCGAGCCAGCCGCGGCGGCCACATGCCCGAAATCATATTTAAACATTAATGGCATAAAATTATCCTTCCAATAAAGCCAAATTGATGGACATTAAAACGATTTTCTTGTGTTTTATTTCAATTCGAAGTTCTATACCTCTAAAAAAAACACCCTTTATATTATACTTTGTTTTTCCCTCTTATTGTGCTTGGCAATTTTGCGGCAAAAGTCAGGTGTATTGTACTATTTGAAAGAAAAATGTAGCTTATTTTCTTTAATCAACTACAAATAGTCGAATTTTAAGTCGAAAAAATTCACTATAAGGCCCATAAGCCCCATTATCTCGCTGTTCGTAAGTTTATGAGAATTTTGCCGTTTCCGCGATTTTGTATCAAACTTTTTGCATTCCTTACATTTGTGGTGATTTTTAATCAATAGTATGGCTTGTTTAAGATTTTGCAACTTTTGGTGATTTATTGTTTTTTTTCGCTTTATAAAAATACAATTACTTTTGTAATTAACATTAAAATCTTGTAACTTTCTTTTTTATTTTGCAATAAAAATATTTCTAAGCACTAATTTGATTTGCCTATTTTGCTATATTGTCAACACTGATTTTGTTTTGTAGCCGTCAAAAATAGAAGTTAGTTTAATTTGACTACAACAACAAATGCACCATGGATAACAACATAAACGTTGGTATTCTATCCTTGATATTTTGAAGTCTGCAGCTTGCTGTGCTGTATGTGTTTAATGCTATAGAATAGGTAGTAATTAAAAAAAAGCACGATGCGACCAAATTGGAACCGATAAGTACTCGTATCCTAAATGGTCATTCGGAATGAAAAATCATAAGAGAAACCTAAAAATGATTTTAAAATGCTTGTCGAATGATATCCATTTTGGCATAGTTCGCCGACTTTTTATTTTTTCGTATTTACAAAATGGCGTCTGTTGGCTGCCATATTGAATTTTTGCTACTGCCATATCTTTAGTGATTGAGACAAATCGATTGATGTAAGAATCATCAAAATTGGTCCGCGCATTCGGTTTATATAGTGTCGCAAAGGAACACCCATACATACACACATACATACATACATAGGCTGATAAGCACAATACCCTTCTTTGCGCCCGCAATTGGGTAAAACATTTCAAAAATATTTAAATTAACGGCCTGTCCCACGATGTCACCAGAAAAAAACGTTCGATCGAATACTTGTATTGAAAACAACAACAAATTTTCTAATGTTATTGTTGTTTGCAACACAAGTTGTCGATCGAACGAATTCTGAAAATTCAAAAGTATTTCTTGCCTACTTTTAGGGGCTGCATGTATTTCCTGTTATTTGCAAATCAAACTGTAAATTGCTGCCATATTATTGTTTTTATTGCGACTTGCTAATTCAGAAAACCATTCACGATTAACGCACTATTTGCAAATAAAATGCTTGAGGTTGCCACGTTTACAAATGTTTGATAACAAAAAACAAATTAAATATTTTGTACATTTATACTCTTTTTTTTTTGTCAACATAAGTAAGTTTTCTATAGAAGTGCTACCAAGTTTGTGTACTTTTGCTATGCCGTATAAACAAAGAGTTAATTTATTTGCAAATAATTTTATTTGGAAATAGTAAGCGTATAAACGTAGTATGTATCAATTCAAGGGTGTTATTGCAATAATTTTTAAGAAATTGAACTCTGATGTTGTGAGTTGTTATGGTTTTTTGTTTTGACAAAATCTTATTAACTCATTGCAACAGTATTGTGTTTTCATTAAAAATAGCATAAGTATGCGGAATAGATCACAGCCATTAGGAAATGTCAGGTTTTTGTACAATAAGTGGGATATATATAGTAAGTATTGAAGAAGTGGAGCCCAAACATCTTCAAGTGAACGGACTTACGTTCGATTTACTTTTGAAAATGCTAAAATTGTAGCATGTGTGCAATCACTGAGACAACAATCTAATGGTGGGAAAATAATAGAGAGGAAGAGCGGCTGCATAAAATGCCGCATGGAACAATTAAGCATATTAAAAGCCAAGTACTGCCTACTCTTTACCAAAGGCAAACACCGAAATGCCTGCACTGTCATGGTCGGTAAATACCCTTGATATTTTGTTCGTTTGTTTGTCAGTTCGTGATTTTAACAAATTTCAATAATGTTGTAAAAACTTACTTTAGTTACACTCAGGCCTATCTACGCCCCATCAATGTGTGACTGACTGGACACTCTTATGCAGCACTTTACTTTCTTTCCATACTCTACTTCATTGTGATCTTGCAACTAAAATCGTGAGTGCAGCCTAAATTCATTCATAAAAAAATAACCGAATCAAAAAAGAAAGAAAAAACATCATATAATAAACAAAAATCAGGAAAAACATTGTCTCATGATTTTGCATAAATTTATGCTAATTTCTGTTAAACAATATTTTTTACCTGTTTCGCTTGTTTTTTTTTTTTTTGCTGTTCGGCTGGTCTGTATGTCTGTCTGTCTATCTTTATTAAACGACACCGAAATCCTTACGAAATACAAATTTCGTTCCTTAGTCTAGTTGGTTGGCTGCTGACTAACACAAAGCAAGATGCAAAATCTAAATAAAATTGCAAAAAATAAAATGAAACAAACCTTAAATGACAGGAGGAGATTCTTTACACGAGTATGTGCTTTTTGCCACTCGTGTGCATATGATTCGTTGTAGCAAACAAAACCTTAACGACAACACATGTGGCAAACAGTAGCAATTGTATTTTGTATATCATGTTGTTATGACTTAAATACACATATATATAGAGAGGACACGACACGGATGAATTATAATGGACAGAATTCTTTTCATTTTGTCGATTCTTTTTCTTATTATTCCTTCTTTTAGTTTGAGTATCTATTTTGACTTAATTTCTTTATACAGCTGCAGTTTATTAAAGTCGTGAAATGTGAATTGTGAATTTTAGTTTGTTTTTCCTAAGGAGGGTGCTGCTAAACTATTGTCAGCCATGTTTTCTGTTGTCCATGGCGAGATACAATACATTGTTGGAGTGTAACATAAGTATGTGTATGTACATACTTTTATGGACAGAAAAAACAATTTTTTATTTGTTTGTTGTGAAGTGCAAAATGTTAAGTTCTTACAAGTTGTAGAATTATTTAAATAAAATTTGGCATAAGCGCAGCGTGATGGCGAAAATGTAGTTGACGAGTCAGACTATATAACTATAACTATATTTCACTTTTTTTTAGGAGGAGTTGTCTATTAGTCTTCCATTTATTTGGAAATATCGAAGTTCATATATGTATGTATGTGTAGACGGGGAATATCGATGCAGGCATGTTCTGGCCCGGGCCTCTTCTTTCAATCCACTTCATGCTACAATGATTGTTGCCCCAGCCATCCTTTAGCTCGACTACCCCTAAATAACCAAACATTGCGCAATTATTGTCAGCGTTTGCTCAACAGGTAATGATCGACATCTATACTTATCGCTGGTTTCTTGGTGAGGGCTGATTTGCTTTAGGCTGAGTTTTCCCAGTGCTCTGAGTTTTAGATCGAATTTTCACATAAATTATTTTTGGCAGTGGTTGTCAATCTAATGCTAACCAAAGCACATAATGTACGAAGCTGCTTCAGCTGTTTTCAGTCACATTATCTACCAACATTTAGAGCTTCAGATAGTATCTAAGACTTGCAATGAATGTAGTTATCCTGCTGAATTTTTTTTTAACAAACACAACCCGCGAAGCGATTAGCTTGTCTGCGGAAAACAGCCAGGGTCTATGGCGGGAATCGAACCCATGACCTCTGGACTGAGAGGCTAAAATCGCTAACACTCAACTACAGATGCACTCGGTTATATATACCTAAGTACTTTAATCGCAGTGCTATGTAGGGATTTAGCGAGGACCATGTGACCGACGTTGATGTTCTCCGTCACCTTCCAAAGCTTATATAATCCAAGTTTATGAAAGTAAAGTTGTCTAATAATTAATTATCTTTTTCTATTTAATATATTTCGAATCAAAATTTTTATTCGATTAATTATTATTCGAATAAAAATATTCCGACACAAAAATTATATGAAAAGATACATTCGAATGCAAGTTATTGCAATAAAAATTATTTGAATAAAATCATTCGAAAAAATTATTCGAATATAATTATTTCAGTAACTACCTAGAGACTTAGCGGGCAACACATAGCACATATCGAGCCTTATTTTCGATTTTATCGTAAGCAACATAAATTAAAGTTTTCAGGAGAAGGTTTTTTTTAAATATATCTTTTCCTATTTAATATATTTCGAATAAAAATTTTTATTCGATTAATTATTATTTGAATAAAAATATTTCAGCAGAAATATTATATGAAAAAAGCCATTCGTATGCAAATTATTGGAATAAATATTATTTGAATAAAATTATTCGAATAAAGTTGTAACTAACTGAGGACTTAGCGGGCGCCGTGTGACTTGAGCCAACTTCCAGAGGCTTATGGAAACTAGGTTTATGTAAGCTAAGCTTGATAATATGTAATTAATTATTATTTCCTATCTAAAATACATATTTGGAGTAATTTTAAAATTTATTCGAATAATTATTATTTGAATAAAAAAATTCTAACAAAATAATATAAAAAAATTGATTATAATGAAAATTATTCGAAAAAATTATTCGAATAAAATTATTTCGGTAACTTAGTGGGCGCCATGCGAGCAAGCCAACTTCCAAAGCTTGTGGAATTGTATCTTTTCCTATCTAATATAGACATTTAGAGTAATTTTTAAATTCATTCTATTCGAATAATTAAAATTAATATAAAATTCATTATAATTCGAATAAGTATTATTTGAATAAAATTATTCTAGCAAAAAATAATGTAAAAAACATTCATTTGTATGACAATTATTGGAATCAAATTATTCGATTAAAATTGTTCCAATAAAATTATTCGATTAAAATAGTTCGAATAAAACTGTTCGAATTGTTTGTTTAAATATTATTATAACAAAATTATTCGACTAAAATTATTCATATAGAATTATTCGATTAAAATTAATCGAATAAAATTGTTCGTTCTTTATTATTGAAAAAAGTATTCTAATGAAATTATTCGCATGCAATAATTTGCATATTGTTATTCAAATACCATTTTTTTGGCGATTAAAATTGATTAAATAATTTTACTATAATGGGCCTTATTACGAGTGTCGTATAACGACTTCGACTACGACGGTTTCGTACTATGTAGACTAAAGAACATTGCAACAGTTTTTCTTTAATCTAGTACAAAATCGTCGTAGTCGTAGTCGAAATACGATACTCGTAATTGTACCCATTATGACAATTAATTTGGATAAGTTAATAAAGTCCAGAAATAATTTAATTTAAGAATTTTAATCTCACGAAGCATATGCTGTACATAATATACATACATACGAGTATATGAGAATTGCTATTTGTTGCACAAAAGTATCAATTAAAGACAACTTGGTATGCAAAATGTTTATCTCATATCCAATCATATTGTTGCAAGTTGCTAAAAATACTTAGGAAAAATGTAAAAGAAAAAATTAAAACTTGTCTAGGAGCAGGATAATTTTTGCTTTTTTACTTATTTGTTTTTTTCTTCTTCTTCTTCTTTCATTTGCACTCTCTGCAACAGTAGAAACACCAATAATAACAATAACAACAGCAGCAGTAGCAGGAACAGCAACTGACAGACACAACATGATATTTTACTTGCTAAATTTAGCGAATCATGTGTAAAAATCTTAAGTGCAAACAATTGTTTGTTGGTGCATCATTTGCAGACGAGAAGTAACGACCGACCGACCACCTTGGTAGCCAGTGTCTGTTTGTCTGGCAGTTTATTTAAAGTTTCCGTTTCGTTGATGGCCTGCTGCACTTATGTACTTCACTGTGTGACTGTGTAACCTTTAGCTTGTAAAACTTTTTCCACTCCTGCCACCAAACATGATGTACGAGCAACTTATTGACTGTTTTGCAATTTTTTGTTCTGTTAATACATATTGATGGTTTAAGGAATTGATAACAAAGTTTTTACTTTTCTTCTTTGTTTTTTAATTAAATTTAACACTATAAAATGTAAAGGAAATAAATCTGGTTTGTGTGTACGAGTACATTGTTGAGCTTTTAGGCAGCTGAAAGGAAATCATGTTGTTGTTGTGCTTGCTGGCAGGAATTCATCAAATAAAAACAAAAGAAAAAAAAAACAAACTTTGGTTGTTTCGTCAAATTTTTAATCAAAAGTCATAAATCACAAAAATGTTCAGCTTAAATGTTTTTCATTCGAATGTTGCACACATTGTAAGTTTTCTGGAATTGGCCTTAAGCTGTGTGTGCCTGCCTCATTCAACAAATTAGTTAAAAGTGGTCACAAAAGAGTCTTAAAAATATTTGAGACCGACTCTAAGTCTGTGTATGTATGTATGTATGTATGGTCGTTTGGTTGGTTTGACGACAAAACACTTTTCTTTTGTTTTTGTTGCACAAAGTGTGCCTGCTTTTAAATTATCGATCTTTTAGAAATTTAATTAAAAACAAAAGAGATACTCGTAGATAGAAAGAAATCCTTTTAATAAAACGTCAAAATGAAGCCATTTTAAATGATTGAATGCCAAAACGTTCCGTTATAACACAGAACGATTACATTTTGCTAAATTTTATTTCTGCAAACATGCAACAAGCTCGAGAGTCTTATAACTAAACAACAATAGAATTTAATCGCATGTTTGAAAATAATAATTTTAAGCTGCAGAAAACTTTTTATTATTTATTGCTCGAACACTTAACAATTTGAAGCAATTTTCAATAGCCTTCAAATGCAAAAGTTCTAAGTTGCTGCCTAAAGACTTCGTCGCCTGGCTTAAATGAATTTTAAATCACTTGCTTTTGAAATGGTTTTAAGGAAAAATTAAAAGAATGAAAATTGTAATTTTAAGGGAATTTCTGCAAGCGCTGCAAAGGTATGCAAACATTAATTAATTTTTATCAACACAACAACAACAAAATACATATACTTAAATATGTATATGCAATTTTTTGCATTTAACTTTGCTTGCACAAAAAAAATCTTCAGCGAAAATAGTGCTGCGTATTTGCTCAGTTGCAAATAGAAGTATAACTATATATTATATATCGTTAGCTAACTAACAAAATATTCTAAATTGAGTTTTTGCTTGATTGAATTTAGAATCTCTAATTTTAGACGCAAGAAAAAAAGTTTGCGCCATTTTTTTGGGTGATTTTTTTGAAAATTTCATCTTTTTCTAGTTTTGCTCACAGAGAAAACAGTGCCTTCTAAATACCTCATAAAATTTTTTTTTTCAATAAGGAAATCTTATTAATTTCATAGGGAAAACCTTTTTAAAAAAATCAAGAAGAAATCTTCTTCTTATTAGGTTATCTTATTGATTTTTTCAATAAGGTGTTCTTCTTGTTTTTATTAGGCGACCTCATAAAAAAAAAACAAATTGCGTCTTTATTCTCTATACTTATGTATTTTCATTTAAATTATACCATACACATATGTATGTATGTATGTATGTAGTATATTGTAGATGTTATTTATTTATACATACATACATACAAACTTTGTTATATTCTTAACTAACTTAGTCACCAAGTATTGAACCAGCAAACTTCTGACTGATAGACAAGCACTCTAAACAAACATTCTTATACAAAAATGAAAAATATCATAAAAAATTTTCTCTATGTCTATTTATAGATATGAAATAACAAGACACCTCACAAAATCAAGAAAATTTTCATATTAAAAAAATCAATAAGATGCTTTACACATAATCATATAGGAACCTACTAAAATCAAGAAGAAAACCTTTTTAAAAAAATCAATAAGGCAATTTAAAAAAATCAATAAGAAATTCTTCTTGATTTTATGTGATTTTCTTCTCGATAAAATTAATAAGATTTACCACATAAAAACAATAAGGAAGCTCCATGAAAAAATCTTTGCTTCTTTCTGCTGGGATACTCCTTAGCCTAAAAACGTTGCATAGAGAAGATCTTCTTGATTTTATGAAGCAGTTTTTTCTCTATGTTCATCTTGCATAGGTAAATATGAGTCAGAAACATTTTTGTCAGTCATAAAATGTTTTGCTTTGCGAAAACATGACCATGAATGGTCAAAAATTTACTGGCTGTCCCACGATGTCACCAGAAATCGTTTGATCGACAACTTGCATTGCAAACAATAACATTTTTTGATATTTTCAATGTACATAAGTATTCGATCGAACAATTTCTGATGACATCGTGGGATAGGCCGTTAATTTCTATGATAGTAAGGCATAAGTAGTACATTTTTTAATATTTACTTTATTTTTGCAAATAATAGTTTTGTCGCCGCCCACAAAAAAAAAAGCGGAGACGAAAATAGGATTTTAAGGTCTCCTGGATTCAAGTTTAGAGCTTCGAACTTTCGGCGAGTTGCATTTGCTAAACAAAAGTGTGAGAAAATTTAAGAAAAAAATTTAATTTTTCAGAGGTAGGATTAGTTTCTCTAAGGGGAACTTTTTTGCCCTTTGTTAGATTTTTGTTATTTTCAAGATTTAACAGCCTTGGACTGCAAGACATGTTTCTGCTAAGTTTGATTGTTCTATCAATATCTATCAATAACTTTTCACAAGCAATATAAACTAAAAAAATTAATGGCCACCTTCTTGGCTCAAATACTCCTCTGTGCAGTGATGCCATAAAGTAACCGATTGTTAGTTTGGGAAATGTGAAATGAATATCTTTTACTTTTTTTAATTTACCACAAAAAAAAAAACAATAATTTCTTTTCTCTTCTTAAGTAATTTGTGTTTAATTTGTATCCTATATTTGTTATAAAATAACTAATTCCTAATTTCCCAATACTATAAAAAATAAATCTAATTGGCAACACTGCTCGTACATAATATAACAAAAATACCTGAGAATGAAATATTTAAAAGATGTCGTTCGAATTCTCATTACGTGCGACTTTTACTACTCCTCACCAGAGCTGTCGGATATGGCGATTTCTTGCCAAACGTGGCGATAAATAAACAAACAAACACAAAATAACGCTGATGATGAAGGTTTAGTGGCCTTCGAAAACAGCTAATTGTTCCGTTAAACTATGTGTTTGAAAGAATATTTACAACTAACTTTGGTGTTATTTTTTCATTAATAATTATCACATATATGTAATTTGGCCTACAAAGCGATACGAACTTTAGCCTGATTAAATGATAAATAAATAAATTTGTTGGCGATTTTATGGCTAAGTTTTTAAACAAAATTAAACTAAAAAAAGTAAATAAAAAAATAAATCCTACCAGTAGTACGATTCACTAACTTTTTTCTAACAATAATCACATCGTTAAAATAATTATATCGATAATTTATCGATTTTGCCATTCAGTACTATTTTTAACGATATTCGCTATATGTTAATGTCAGCTGTGTTGTTATTTAAGGGACAATAATTTATGTGCTGCTAATTTTATCGACAAAAATCAACAGAAAATATCAGCTGCATACTATCGTTAAAAATAAGTTACAGAATCACACAATCGTTATTGCAAGCGACAAAATGTATAGACAAAAATTATGATTGTCGGATCGTTAAAAGTTACTGAAACCAGCTACATATCTCATCTGCAAGAAATTAAAACAATTTGATTTTGATGATTTTTCTGATATTAATTATAATAATTATACGTTTTGAATTTTGATGAGAAACAGTTAAAAGAAATTATTTTTGGCGACTTTATTTCTGCTAAATTTTTATACGATTATTTTATAAATATTTATGTTAAAACAAGCTTTGTATGAAAACAAATTCGTTATCAAATATATATTAAGAAAAACTACATTGAAAGGATTTTAGCAAATTTTTGGCGATTTTTAAAATCAATTTGGTGATATAGGTCGGAAAAAATCTGATCTGACAACCCTGCTCATCACATCTCATAATATTGCCTGATCATGTATGTATATTGTCAAACAATTTTAATGGGCTGCCAGATATTTAAAAAAAAATACTTCGATACTTTTCAGAAAAATGCAATAAGTTATTATGCACAACATGTTCGTAAAGGCCGAGTTACATAGAATCCATCATGCGTTAAACTTCGCCTTTTTCAACTGACAGCACACAAGTTGAAATACGGGTACAGGGTTTCTTATGAGCTCATTCAGTACTTCTCCGTCAACGCAAAGTACAAAAGTTGGGTAACTTTTAACTTTTAGCGTATGTTAAGTAGCTTGACAGCTTTAAGTTATTTTTTTCGGTATGTTTTGATATAGGTTTTTTTTGGTGTTTTGTGGGAACAAGAATAAAATAAAGCAAAAGAAATAAATTAAATAAATAAAAAAACTCGAGTTTAGTTAATGAACTGAAGAACAAAACTATTGAATGGACTCAAATGATACCGTCAACAAAGTTAGTGCCAGTTGAAAAAGGCGACGTGTAAGGAAGGATTCTATCTGACTCGGGCTTAACGATCAAACAAAGTAACAAAGTCCATAATAAAATCTACGGCAGTAACTTAAAATTTCTCTAATTTTTGTATTATGTATTTTCTTTTGTGCTTATTTTATTTTGTAGTTTTTTTTAAACAAAATGTATGAAATTTACTGAAAGTATGGTAGCCTTGTTGACTGAATGAGTATTTATGTGTGAGAGCATAAGGAAAAAGCTGTCAAAATAAAATAAATTCTATGATCAAACAGAATATGTCCGCAACTTCAGGAAAAATCGTTGTCAAATTAATAAAGCCCATAATAAAATCTACGGCAGTAACTTCAAATGATCTATAATTTTAGTTTTATTTTATTTTGTGCTTATTTTTCTTTGTAGTTTTGTTCACAAAATGTATGAAATTTATTGAAAGTATGGTAGCATTCTTGAGAGAATAATTATTTATATATGAGAGCATAAGAAAAAACGTTGTCAAAACAAAATAGATTCTATCTATCGACTGCTTTCTGGTGCTGATTTTTTATGTCAATTTGTATGGAAAATGTGTTTATGCCGCAATTCTGTTTGATCATTCTATCTCTCGACTGCTTTCTCTCAAAGTATTTGACGCAAACAAGCCCAGCGGTCTTTAACTGAGTTGCCAGATATTTTTTTGAATGTTACTTTATTGCTTTTCAGAAAATATGCACAATGAACTTGTATTATATAAATTTTTACAATAACCATCGTGAAAAGCAAAAGCAATATACATACATACATACATACACCTATTGATATTTTAAATCATCAAAGTGCTGGTATTGACTGTGACCCAGTAATTATCAGAAATTGAGAGTGAAACTTCAAAAATCTTTATAAAGGAAAATTGTTTACAGCAGAACTTTAATTTAAACAAAAAATTATAAAATGCCAAAAGCATTGATTGAAGACTGCCTCATATTTTATTCTCTTGTACACAAAACTCGTCTAACACTTACCATGACCATGATCGTATACCTACACGCAAAGAAAAAACATTATAAGAAAATGTTTTAAGTTAAAACAAATAGCTGTAGTAAGAAAAAAAAGGTTTAAAACTTTTCAAGCACTCAAATCAAAAATAAAAATTGTACCCTATGGCACCTAGAAAATGAAAACATAAAGCTGCCACTTTTTGCAACTTAAAACACGTGTTTTATAAGTTTGCCACTTTTGACCAATAGTCTAATTTTTTTTAAACTACTGCGGCCATCTATACGTTAGGTCGGCCAGTTTTGAGACCGCCCAATAAGAGAACCAAAACTTAGCTTTTTACTGGCTGTTTTAAATAAAATTTTTTCTCCCTGTGTAAAAGACAAACGGAATGTCTGGCATTATTGCATCCCTGATGGCTGATTGCATGAAATTCTTAACATAAATATGGCTGCAAGCATTTTCGATACGTAATACCAAATATGAAGCAAAATGCTTTCTTCTTTTTTTTTGCCTCTTAACAACTTTGCATTATTTTTTTGATCAAACAGCAAGAGGAAAGATCATTAAAAAAAAAAAATAAAATAGAGTGAGTGATTTAAACGCATGTTCAATGCACGCGACATCCACATGGTTTGTGATTTTTAAATGAGTTTTTGCGTGTCATAAAAATAAAAGGGGAAAAAAATCTCAATAAATAGCTGAAGTTTTCAATATGCAATGATTTGTTGCGTGTTTTTTGTAATAAAAGAAGAAGAAGAAGTAAAAAATTAGAAGACGTTTGAAAGAAATAAAGTCAAAAGATGATCGATTGCGTCTGATAAATTAAACTCAATGATAATGAAAATATTTTGGGTTTTCTTCTTTCTCTATAATTTAATAATAACTATACTTGGAAAATAGTTTCATACGAGGGTGGTTTAAATAATTCAACATAGCTTATATTGCAAGATTCAGCAATTTTGTCTGAGCTTAAGGTTGCATAGCATTTGACTTTAAGGTGAAAGGGTTTTTTTAAGTGCAATAGAACTTTAAATTGTGGAAAATAACACAAAAAATAAAATGCGATTCCAAAAAAGTTTTTTGTTCGAAAGATATTAATTTCATAAGGCAGTGAAATCTGATGGCATATGTCCACCAATCCAAAAAAAATTTTATTCAAAAGCCCAATACAAGGCATTGACGTTTGAAAATGATTTCGGGCATATGCCCATCGTGGCTAACATTACCGAAGAGTATTCTGGACATGCAATTTTGGGCCACTTTTGAGAAATTTTTAAAATTTATTTTTAAATAAACACAACCCGCGAAGTGATTAGCTTGCCTGCAGAAAACACCCAGTGTCTATGGCAGGCATGAAACCCACGACCTTTGGACTGACAGGCTAGCATCGCTACCATTCAGCCTCAAAGGCATTGCTGGCCGTATGTCCCGAATAACACAAGCAATACTGTTCTCGCCAAGGTGTCAATTGTTGGCGGTACATCAGAGTAAACCAGTGACTTTGGGTAGCTCCACAAAAAATAATAGAGGTCAAATCGCGCGACCTGGAAGGTCCATATCTCGCAATCAATTTATCGCCAAATTTTTGCTTCAATAATGTGATGAACCATGATGGAGCCCCATCCCGTTGAACATCTCGTCCGGATTCTTATCATTCATATTTTCAAACAAAAACTCTCAAAAACTCAGAAACGCCAGTTCCGGCTTCATTTTTGAAGATATGTGGTTAGAAAATGCCAGCAACATTCAAACCGTACTCGTAATAGAGTCTGTAGGATCTGTTGCGGATTGGTTTCACTCCATATGCGATAATTTTGTGTATTAACAAATCTGTTTAACCAAAAATGAGCATCATCGCTAAACACGGTTTCATCGGATCAGTTTCGCTCTGCTCTAGAGCACAATTGGCGTAAAAGCGACTCAAATGATGATCTAGTGGCCTTGGTTGCTATATCAGCTGGATCTTAAATGGGTATGGACCCAGACTTTAGCACAAAATCGCAATTCCGGCGACCAGCAACGAATCGAGCAATTTGAATCTTTTCCTATAGTTAAGCTTACAGCATCGATATTATTTTCTTCAGTACGCACATTCCTTCGAGATATTGGCTTGCTCATATGGAAGATTATATCTATAAGTGGCGCGAATTGCTGACTGATTTTCAAAAGGAAATTTGGATAATTTGGCAACGCTGTTCAAGCGTGAAACCTATTCATGATGATTTGCCTGAGTATACTGATCGTAAATGTCAATAAATTCAGTAAAGTGCGACCGACTCTGACTCTCATGCGAAAGGTTCTCGTACTGTGCTTGTTTCTTTTGGGCGATTTTTTTTGTTTCACCTTTGGTGTACGGAACCCTAAAATGGGAACGCAGTGTGACAGTTTGTTTGACAGTTAATCTTTTTGTAACTTCTATCGGACTTTAAAGAGCAAAATATTCGCTAACAAAATGTCGGTCAATACGCCAGTGGAGTTATAAAAAACTTGAAGTTAATATTTATTTACTTTTATAATCAATCCTCGTATTTATAACAAAAAATTAAAAATATTATTTAATTTATTTTTGAATCAAATGAAACAACTTCGATTTCCAACCAGAGATGTGAATGTGTATGCGTATGCGAATACTGCGCATGCCATTTTCAACCAAACGAAAAAAAAAACTTTCACTACTTAAGTATCCAATATTGTTTGTTTTTAAGTTTCTTTTGGTTTTTTTGAACTCAAACAACTAAAATTCAAATGAATTATTGCCGTTTGCTTTAGCATTGAATTGGCTTAAAAGTACTTGAAAAAATTTTAATATTTTCTTAAACCCTTGCGCCTCCAATTCCTGGTCTAACTCTCCTATTACCACCAACCACACCCTGAATGTTTGAACATACAATTTTAATGTTAAAGCTGTTGTTGTTCAATTTTGTTTTCATTCTTGTGGTTGCAAAAGTGTGGAGGCGCGTCAAGCCCTTGAATGACATTTTTCTGTAATCACTTCAAAATTTTTATATATATTTTTTTTTAATTTTAGTTAAAGTTTATGTGCCACATCTACATACAGCTGCTGTCAGTCAGTCATCCATCCCGTCACACTCAGTCTCATTTAAACACTTTTGGTAATATTTTAGTAATTTTCTTATTGTTTGGTGTCTGTGTACACGTGTAGGGTTTTTCTTTTGCATTTCTCTGTTTATTTAATTCTTTTATATCAGTTTATTGTTATTAAAACAGGCGTGAAATATAATTCATATTTCTATCCGGTTTATTTTGTTGGTCTCTCATAAGCGATGGCACAGAACATGATTGTCTTTAAGTTTATGCAACAGAAAGGATAAATACTCACAAATATTTACACACCTTCATTAAAGTTTGGATCTGTGCTCTACATATGGAATGGATTGGCTTGGAACTAGTAAAATGTGTTCAAAGAAGAGGGATAGTAAGAGTAGAGCCTGGAACTAGTAGAACGTGTTCAAAGAAGAGGGATAGTAAGAGTAAAGCCTGAGGAAATTCAATATAAAAGGCTTCATTTTTGAAAGTCGCGGGAAAGACCTTTGCAAGAGGCTTAAGTCGGGATCCCACTATCGCCACAATGTACCGATTTTCATTGGCTCACTGCAATAAAGTCATAAGTAATAAACCAAAATAGCCTTATTTCGCAATAGTGTGTACTAGTGGAAACGCTTGTTATTTTTCATTGCCTGGCATTGCTTTCCATATAAAAAACATAATGTGAATGGCGTTGCTCACATTTTAAAAATGACACCACAAAAAAAAATGCCGGATGCGCTCTTAAATTTCAAATAAAATAAGCGCATCTCTTAAATTTCAATTTGGTTCTTCTACAGAAAAACTCCCGTTTAATGTTAAATATTAGTGGAAATAATTCTTCGTTGCAAACTGCTGTTGCAAATATTGTAAATGTAGCAAATCCATTTCATTTTACCAGAGTTGATTTTAATGGCCCGTGCCACAATGTCTACAGAAGACGTTCGATCGACAACTAGTATTGAAAACAACAATAAAGTGAAAAAAAATATATATTTCTTTCTCTTCTTACTTTCCAGAAAATAACAATGAAGGCAACAAATGCAAAGTTAAAATATTGGCGGTATTCGATGTTTGATGCAAATGATCTTGCATAAGTGCAAATGCAAAATATCGTAGCTTACCTTTGCATTGCTTGTGCATTTTGTTGTTGGATTTTAAGAAAACGCAACGATATTTTCAATTTAAACTTACGCAAGACCATTTGCAACAAACACCGAACACCGCCATTATACTTTTTAGAAAATTATAAAATAGCAAAAACTAAAGAATATTTTTGCAATCTATTAAAGTCACTTTTAGTCAATTTCCTTATTATCAACACGTTATTTTTAATGTATTAATAAAATAAATATTAAGTCAAACAAAACAGAAAAATAATTTAACCAAAATCGGTCCAAAAGTAGATTGTTGAGGTTCAAAAGAACAAAAAAAAAAAATTTTAACAATTGTATGTTAATTTGTTAGAGCAACAACTGCAACAAACATAAAATTTGGAATTCCTTGTAATTCGGCTGTTGCGTTAATAAATAAATATGATGGGGTATGACTTTTTATTGTTCTGCATATCGCTCATTTGCTCAAACAACGTCATAACTCAGAAAAGCTAGTTTGCCAGAAAACTTGTTTAAAGTTTTCAATTTACACACAACTTAAAGGAAAAATTCAATTTTATTTTATTTAATTTTGCCTTCAAGAGTTGAGTAAACAAGATATTTGGATGAAATTTTTACACAATATGAAGAACGATAAGGAATTAATCTCCTGCATCTTTAACTCAAAAATTCCATTTCTTGAGTTATGACGTTATTTGAGTAAATGAACGATATGTACATCGTTAAATTGTGTTTGGATTCAAGTGAAATTGAATAAACTGATCTCAACTTAAGTTCAGTTGATTTAAGATTGGTAAAATAAAAAAAAAATACACTGCGCGAAAAGTTCACTTAATACACTCAAAATAAAATCAAGCCATTCGTACTAAATCTAGCCAAAGCACCTTGAAGAATAAAATATTTTATAAAAAACAATTAACAAGAAGCTTGTTATAAAAAATAAGACTTAAAGATTATTTAATAAAGTGCAAATAATAAAATCAAGACATCTTGCTAAAAATGAAGCCAACGTGGTATCAACAAGTGAGGAAAGAAAGGAGCAAGAATGGAATACTTCATTCAAGCAGAAATTCCTTTTCAATAAAGTTCTTAATGTTAACCATTATTAAGCCAAAAAGTCTTTGCGACTTTGACTCGAGCACGAAGGGTTCCGTACGTTGGCTTTGAGCATTTTTTTTAATAATGTTTTTCTTACGTTTTTTCAGCTGAAACAATTTTTTTTTATTATTTTTCGCTTTTTTCTCGTTTTGGCGATTTTTTTAATTCTGGCGATTTTTTTTAATTTTGGCAATTTTTTTCATTTTGGCGATTTTTTTAATTTTGGCGATTTTTTTTTCATTTTGGCAATTTTTTTAATTTTGGCGATTTTTTTAATTTTGGCGATTTTTTCAATTTGGCGATTTTTTTTTCATTTTGGCGATTTTTCCGGTTTTCCGCGATTTATTTTCGATTTAGAAATTTTTTTAATTTGGTGCTTTTTTTCGTTTTGGCGATTTTTTTTTTGATTTTGGCGATTTTTTTTCGGTTTGGCGATTTTATAATTTTGAGATTTTTTTGTTATACCGTTTTTGAAAATTTCAAGAAGTTTGCTCTTACGGTTTCCAAGATACAGCAAGTTATCAAAATTACATAGTCAAAATTACATTAACTGATGGTACACCCTCTAATTAAAATTTTTTAAATTTTAGTGTTAATTGTTGTAGTCTGTATAAAAATACACTAACTTTACAAATTTCAAGTGCATATACATACAATTGTATGTATATTACATGGGATTTTAACATTTTTCGTTGCTCGTTTTGGCACACCCTTTAATTTCCAACTCTCATGTATTTGTTGTTGTAGCGGCCAAGGGTCTACACACTCTGTCCAAATTTCAGGTCCGTAGCTCTTACGGTTCTCGAGAAAATACCCTGTGACGGACAGACGGACAGACGGCCAGACGGACAGACGGACAGACGGACAGACGGACAGACGGACAGACGGACAGACGGACAGACGGCCAGACGGACCTTTTTCACCTTTGGTGTACGGAACCCTAAAAATCAATATGGATTCGATATATGCGTGATGTAGAGTTATTCAGCCTAGTCTTCTGCTCATGTATTTTCAATGAGCTCAATGTTACTGTGTGGTGTGGTGTTTAAGCTGAAGGCGCCTTCGGGCCTTATATTTTCGAAAACACCGCAGGCGAAAAGTCTACTGTGAACAGCGAGCGCTATAGAGCCATGCTTAACGAGTTTGTCTTAACCCAACTGTACGAATTGGCTCTGCAAAATATTTGGTTCCAACATGATGGAGCAAAGGCGCATACTGCAGGACCCATAACCATAATTCTGAGGGCTGAATTTCTTCAGATTTGTCCAGTGCCTAGACCAGATCGTCCTATTTAATCATTCTAGACTTCTTTTTGTGGGATTTCTTGAAGTCATGAGTCTATGTTAACAAACCTCTGACTCTTCAAGCCTCCAAAGAAAATACCCTTTAGGGATGCATGGACCTGTCACCGGAAGTTCTGGCAATATTGAAAAAAGGGATTTTCTCCGTTCAAGTGGACAGACAGACATTTTAATTTTAGTTCAAAAGTTGAAAAAATAAGCTTTATTTAAGAAAAACTTATGCTGCGTATTATTGAGTCTTAGAAGTTATGTGCGAATTAGTAATAGCCTCCGGCGTTGAGTTTAGCAATAATAAGGCCCTAACGACTTCTACTAACACTTTTATAGTTGTTGTTTTTGTCCCTGTTTTTTTCATGTGCTTTTATTGGAGTCACGTGTGAGTCACGCATTAGTCACGTGTCAGTCACGCATGACTCACGCGTGATCGTGGCTTTTTTTTATATATAATAATGATTTTAAAAAATAACATTTGTGATTTTAAAAATTTAATACTCACGATCTAACTTCTTAGGCTTGTTAAAAATTAAATTTTTGGATAATTTGTGTCCAAAATCAGTCAATGGCACGCAATTTATCAGAAGCGTGAGTGAATAAAAAATATTATGAATTTTTGCTTGTTTTGTTTTTTAAGCACCGTCTGTCTATATATATTTCATTCCTGCTTCGGTATTTCTGACATAAAAAAGTATGTTTATTAATTAATTAATAGTTACTATGTAAGGGGGTACGCTCCCCCCCCAAACCCCGTCCCATACCAACAAAATTTTGTTAGAACAAGCAGTTTGTTCTATGATTTAGTGATTATCACTATTGTAATTCGGAAGATATAGGAAAAATAAAAATTACTTTGCATATGTAAGTGGGGTATCCATCTCTCCTTCCTATACCGCTAAATTTTCTTTGCAAACATGCAGTTTATTCTAAGAATTAGTCATATAAAATTTAGTAACCCTAACAATTGTAGTTGTGGAGATATTTTTTTTTTTAAATAGGATAAACCTTACTCATGCAATGCATTGTGCTTGAACTGGGAAAATTGGTTATAGGGGAGGAGGATAGAGGAAGTAGTGTCTGTGGACATTTGATTTAAACTTTCTCACGCTGGTAGTGACAGGCAAGACCTGCGCATTTAGTTTATTTCAGATACGAATAGTGCGGGTAAAAAAAAGGAATTCTCTCTGTAAAGCGTAGTGTGATTCATTGGCCAATCGACCACAAAAGGATGTGCCCTGAATGTTGTACGTATAAATGTGCGGGTTTCAGGAACAAGTTCCCTAATTTCCTTAAAACACATTCCGTTGCAGTAACGATAGAACAATGAACATTGCGTCGATGCTCCAATGAATCAATACTGTCACCGATGAGCTTCTTCGCACTCTCCTGTACGCGGCCGAACAGCCCCAAAATATACTTTGAAGCGCCGGCCCATGTTTGAGAGTTGTATTCCATTTTCGATCGGATATAACTGGTATAAATATATAAGGTGGTCAGATGGGGTGAAATATCGTTTGCACCGTTTTAAAAAGCCGAGGCACTTGAATGCTTCTTTTGCAATTTGAAAAATGTGTTCAGTTCATCGAACATCACACTGTATTTTTATGCCAAGAACATCAAGAGCATCTGATTCCTTAATATTTTTACCCACCCATAGTTACAGAGGCAGCAGAATTTTCGGTCATGCGTGCATGTGTAGCCATGAAGCATTGGGTCTTACGGGCGTTAAAGTCGACCTTGTTCGCATGACCCCATTCAGAAATTTTTGCTAAATCATTCATTGTTTGTCCCGTAGCCTCAACCGGCGGCAGGCTAGATATATTGCTGAATGAGAAAGAATGGCAAATGCTGCTGTCGTCCGCGAAAAAATAGATAGGGTTGAACGTTTTACATAGACGGTCATTTATAAAGATAAGGAATAGATTTGGTGAAAGAACGGAACCTTGGGCTACCCCTGAATTTAACTTGAGGCCCATTCCCATGTAAAAGTGACTGGTCCGCTTCATAGGAAGTGCTAGAACTCGCACTGGTCCCTTTAACTTGGGGACCGGTCACGTGACTAGTCTTGTGTCAGTTCGATTTCCTGCAGGGAAATTAGAACAATTTATATGGATGATTCCAGGGTTGGAAAATTTACAAATTTGTTTGTTATATAAAAGCATATAAGTCAAATTTCTTCTTCTTTATAAATTAAGTAATACATTGGGCCTTATTACGGTTCTCGAATTTTTAGATTGGACTTCAACTTGCTGTACTAGATTAAAGAAACATACACAATTTTTCTTTAATCTGATACCAACTCTCGAAGTCGAATAGAAAAATTCGAGAACCGTAGTAAGGCCCATTATGTCTTAGAAAGCCATCTTAATAGGACATTTTGAGAATATGACAATAAACACTGTAAAAATTAGATTCATGATTATATTCTTATTTTGCAAATAGTTGGTATAAAAGGCTTAAATTTATTTAATTACAACTTTAACTGCGACCAATTTCTTCTGGCTTAAAATCGAACAGTTTTTTCCCTAACGTTGTTCACTACTAAAATTTTTTTCCCAGTGTATCCCAGTAATCATTTGTTTTGCAAAGATAGAGTTCATAGCTAAATTACTCCGTCGATTTTTCAATGAACTGTTTCAGTAAAAGGATGATCAAGTATGTCCCAACAAGAATTGAAAAATAAATATTGACTACACGTGTTGAGAGTTGGCTGATACAAATTTCTTCTGGTGATTTATTTGGTCTTCCTTTAAATTTTTTTGTTTGCTGCATAAAAGTGTTAATTGTTAAATAATCCAAGTGCATTTTCAACGGTGTTAAATGAATTTAACGTTCATTGGTTTCTGTATTTTTGTATTTTTAAATATATTTATTTATATGTGTGTACGTATGTATGTATAGATTTTGCTGCCTTTAAATTTTATTGAATTTATCATTGTTATTGTGATATTTTCAGTTAATTGTATTTTCATCGTGTGTAATTGCTTTTTACACGCAAAAATAACAAAGAAAAAAAAATTTATGAAATCAAACATAAAAATAACAATAATAATAAAGATAAATACTTTAAAATAAAATACCAATAATAATAACTTTATTGTTACTTAGTTGGTTGTTTTATTTAATTTTATTTTTTTCAAGATTTTTATCAAAGTTTTTTAAAACACAATTGGGTTGTACGCTTCAGCGAAAAAGTTACAAATAATTAAGGAGTTCATGAGTTATAACTTAAATCGCATTAATGGAAGATAATTTACAAATAAGTTTAGCGAAAAGCAATGTTCTTTTAAGCTTTGTAACTTTTCTTATCATATCGGAAAGAATACCTATGGAATATTTATGTATTTAATGGTAAAAAAAAATAATAATAATGAAAATGCAAAAAGTGCTTTGGAATGTCGCTTATGCCGCAGTTAATTTATTTTCATTTTGCTAAAAATGTTTTAGTTGGTTTAAAACTTGCTGTTGCGTTGTTGTTTTTTAATAACAATTGTTTTAATTATTGTATTTGTGCAGTGAATGGTGTGAAAAATAATGGAAGTTGTAATTTTTTATTGCATTATAAATAACACGCAATCAGAGTTTTAAAAATTTAATTAAATTTTTATTTCACTTAAGAACACTGTAACTGTGAAATTTTTTTTTTCAATATTTTTTAATGGAGAACAATTCTAGTTGCTTAATAATATAAGATATTTTATTTTATTACGTCAAAATGCATTTAGAATTGTGAACATGTCTTTTATACAAAAATTTTATTTCTAATATACATTTTTAATCAACTTCAAAAAAAGTAGGAGGTTAACAATTCGTATATATTTTTTTTCAGGTGTGTTACTTCACAACTCGTTACATTTTAGACCGATTGTAAAAATTTTGTTGTTGTCTGAGAGGGTATAGTAGTGGGTGGGGACACGCCCACAATTTTTTTTAAATATAATTTTATGATATGCTGCTTGTTTGATTGCTGCAAAACCTATAAAACACCTTCGGCTCTTGTAATTGAACAATTTGAAAGAAAAATAAATTCAGTAAAGTGCGACTTTGACTCCCGCACGAAGGGTTCCGTACGTTGGGCCTTGAGCAGTTTTTTAATATAGTGTTTTTTTTTTAATTTTTGACGTTTTTTCAGTTGAAATGATTTTTTTCGCTTTTTTCTCGTTTTGGCAATTTTTTTTTTGAGATTTTGGGTTTTTTTTGTCCATTTTGGCGTTTTATTTCATTTTGGCATTTTTTTCATTTTTGCGATTTTTTTTCATTATGACGATTTTTAAATTTTGGTGATTTTCCGGTTTTTTGCGATTTATTTTCGTTTTTAGAATTTTTGAGCATTTTTTAAATATGGCGTTTTTTCGTTTTTGACGTTTTTTCAGCTGAAATTATTTTTTTTCGCTTTTTTCTCATTTTTGCAATTTTTTTGAGTTCTTGGGGCTTTTTTCATTCTGGCGATTTTTTAAATTTGGCGATTTTCCGGTTTTTTTGCGATTTATTTTCGTTTTTAGAAATTTTTTTAATTTGGCGCTTTTTTTCGTTTTGGCGATTTTTTTTGGTGATTTTTTTTTTGCTTTGGCGATTTTATAATTTTGCGATTTTTTTGTCTTACCGTTTTTGAAAATTTCAAGAGTTTAGCTTATACGGTTTCCAAGTTGTCAAAATTACGTAGTCATAATTGCATAACCTAATGAAACACCCTTTAATTAAAATTTTTTGAAATTTTAGTGTTAATTGTTGTAGTCTGTATATAAATACACTAACCTTACAAATTTCAAGTGTATATACATACAATTGTATGTATATTACATGGGATTTTAAAATTTTTCATTGCTCGTTTTGTAACACCCTATAATTTATATATCTCATTTATTTGTTGTTGTAGCGGCCAAAGGTCTACACACTCTGTCCAAATTTCAGGTCTGTAGCTCTTACGGTTCTCGAGAAAATAGCCTGTGACGGACAGACGGACAGCATAGCAAAAACAATAGGGTTCCTTTTTCACCTTTGGTGTACGGAACCCTAAAAGTTGCCGGAGTTACGCCCATTAAAATTTATTAAAATATTTCACGCGTTTCTGCTTAAAAGATTTTTCCAAAACTTTGCATACAAATTGAGCTCTAAAATAGACAAAATCTTTTATTTAAAAATGGGCGGAGTCACGCCCATTAAAATTTAATATTTTATTTTACGTGGTTCTACTTTAGCGATTTTTACAAAACTTAACACACACCCTCCTAAGCCCTGAAAAACAAATAATCTTGTAGGCCCGCCCATTAAAATTTAATTTTATATTTCAGGTATTTCTTCCTGTCTTCTTCTCTCAGATCTTTGCATTGAAGTCGGGTTGTTTTTGGCAGAAAGAAAGAATTATTTTAATGAAATTACGATGTTTTGGGAAAGTATGAAATAATTACTTGATCTCTCACTTTTCGAAATATTTCAGCTCTAAAGAATTAATTTTTCAAAATAAACCGTAATTGTTCCGTTTTTCCTTAATAAGATCTGACTTTTTGAAATATTTCAGCTTCAAAGAATTAATTTTTACAGCTTCAAAGAAATAATTTTTCAAAGTAAACCCTAGTTGTTCTGTTTTTACCTCAAAAAGATCCTTAAACTACAATCGTAGATCTTCCTTGATCTCTCACTTTTTGAAGTATTTCAGCTGTAAAGAATTAATTTTTCAAAATAATAATTGTTCCGTTTTTCCTTCAATGAGAGCCTTAAACTACAACCGTAGAATTATGAAATTTCGATGTTTTGGGAAAGTATGAAATATTTGCTTGATCTCTCACTTTTTTAAATATTTCAGCTTCAAAGAATTATTTTTTCAGCTCCAAAGAATTAATTGTTCAAAATAAACCCTAATTGTTCCGTTTTTCCTTCAATAAGATCCTTAAACTATAACCGTAGAATTATGAAATCTCAATGTTTTGAGAAAGTATGAAATATTTGCTTGATCTCTCACTTTTTGAAATATTTCAGCTTCAAAGAATTAATTTTTCAAAATAAACCCTAATTGTTCTGTTTTTCCCTCAGCAAGATCCTTAAACTACAACCGTAGAATTATGAAATTTCAATGTTTTGAGAAAGTATGAAATATTTGCTAGATCACTCACTTTTTGAAACATTTCAGCTTCAAAGAATTAAGTTTTCAAAATAAACCCTAATTGTTACGTTTTTCCTTCAATAAGATCCTTAAACTACAACCGTAGAATTATGAAATTTCAATGTTTTGAGAAAATATGAAATATTTGCTAGATCACTCACTTTTTGAAACATTTCAGCTTCAAAGAATTAATTTTTTCAAAATAAACCCTAATTGTTCCGTTTTTCCTTCAATATAATCGTAACATATTTTAATTTTCATTTCAACACATTCCTAAATCAGTTTTACGATTTAAGTCTCAAACCACCAGCCGTTAGCAGCAAAATAATTTTCTACATTCTAATTTTTTCATTCGTCATGATCTTTAACTGTGTTCGTAGCAGGACACTGGCGTAACTGCATGAAATTGACATGAAAGAAGCGAAAACATTTATACCCACAATTCGCACAAAAAAATAAAACTAAAAACATTAAGCCTTGCATTTTAATGTTCTACAGGCAAACAAACTTGGCCTTCATTTTATAAGAAAATAAAAACTAAAACTAAAATAAATAAAATGAAATGAAACTGACAAACACAAAAAAAAAAAGCTAAACAAAAATCAGAAATCAAAAGCTGCGTAACATTTTTCACTTGTTGTCATACTATTCAAGTATTTTTGTGTTTTTTGCTGAGTACACATCTGGCATTTCTTGCGTTGTCATCTTCAAATTGTGTGCCACGCTGTTCACATTAAGTTTTTTTGTATGTAACGAAAAATATCGGAAAAGACAAACATTGCCACTAGTACACACTATTACGTTGTCACAAAATGCCATAGTGTGTACTGGGCATTTGTTTGCCGCTGTGTTTAATAAATAAATTTCTGTTTTTAAGTATTTAAAACTTTTAAGTCTCTATAAATGCCTATACGTTTGTCTGTCCGTCCGACTGTCTGTCTCTATTTATTTCTGTTTTCATGTCCACATACTCGTACATACACTTGCTACCACTTCTTGTGGCGTTTTTTTTTTGGTCTTTCTTAAAAGGCAGACGTCAGCAACAACCTGGAAAAAGACACAATTTTTGACAATGATAAAATAGTTTAACCTCCACAATGTGCGCGTTTTGAATTTGAAATTAATATAAAAAAAACTCTGGATTTTTACAAATCAACAACAGTTTCTGATTTTTGTGAATTTTTTTTCCTTCATAAATTAAATTAAAATTAAATTAAAGAAATCAGCAAACAGTTTGATATATTTAAATTTGTTACAACGAATATTTAAGGCCCATGGTGCATCACATGTATGAGATACTCGTATTTGAAATTAACAAATTTGTGCGAACAGCGTTAGCACTTGAATATTTTTAGCACTTTAGGGCCTTATGTATAAGTTAGCATAAGTTAGCATAAGTGGCAAAACTGATCATGATCTTAAAGAGTTTTGCCATAAAACTTCACATTAAAATCACTCTAGCACTTAGTAGTGGATTAAAACTACGTAATACACCCATTTTTTATATCATATTGTATGGAGGAACTCGTTAACACACAATTCAATTTTGTGACTTATGCTAACTTCATGCCAATTGTGTCTTATACAGGAGTCCGTCATTTTCTAGATTATATTCTAAGATCTAAATTTATTATGCAAGGTATCCAAAGCTATTGGAGACGTGCCCCTGTAGCTGAGTGGTAGCGATCTTAGCCTCTCAGTCCAAAGGTCGTGGATTCGATTCCCGCTATAGACCCTGAGTGTTGTCCGCAGACAAGCTAATCGCTTTGCGGGTTGTGTTTGTTTTATAAAAAAAATACTTAGAGCATTTGAATTCACATTGAACACCACATCGATCAGCATAAAGAATAATGTTTTATTTAATTGAAATTAAATTATTTTTATATCTATGGTTTGATTAGGCTATTTAAGCCAAATTGTATGTGATAATTATTAATGAACAAATAACATCAAACTTAGTTGTAAATATTCTGACAAACACTAGCAGAACGGAACAACTAGCTGTTTTCGAAGGCCTTTACACCTTCATTATCAGCGTTCCTTGTGTTTGTTCCAACGTGTGGTGTCAATTGATGTAGATTTTCTGCGCGGAAGAAGATCCAAATCTATGAATTCGTCTACGGTCGCGGTAATTGACGAGTCTGTTCGTTAAGCCACATAATATTTTAACTTAATGTTTTGACCAAACCCCACTATTTGCGATAGTAAATCATCGATTTTCTTAAAAAAAAACGAAGTCCATAAAATGTGGCCTTAAATTTTTTTTGGCGCTTATAGGTCGCTATGCGTCGGCTTTTTTTACCCGAATTGTGTTTCCGCAAATTGCAGAATTTTCGGGATTTCAGGGGATTTTCAGTGCCTGCAGATTTTCGAAACTTATTAAATCCTGAATCCGGGGATTTTTTAATTTTAATTCCCAGGATTTTTGGAATTTCTAAAACGCCGTTTTTCACAAGTAAAATTAAATTCAGTATCATGATGTAAGCTTCCCTGCAGGAAATGGAACTGACATTAGACTAGTGACTAGTGACTTGTCCCTATCCTTAAGTGATAGGGACAAGTCCGAGTTCTAATACTTCCTATGAAGCGGACCAGTCACTTTTACATGGGGATGGCCTAGGATGGGGTTAGTTGATACTTTGTATATGCCTTATGACCTGTTACTGAACTATTCCACAAAGACCTACCGGTGTAGAATAATATGAATTATTTAAAAATGTCATTCCGACACTTAAGTGTAACAATAAAAACTTATAATTTTTGTAACAAATTTAATTATAATTTATTTTTGAGCAGATATTTTTTGGGATTCGAACTGACAACCTCGTGCATGACAGGCTTGCACACTACCCAATCGACCACAGAGGCACTCATATTTCAAAAGTATAAACACCTGTTAAACTTAGTTTAAAATATAAGTACAGTTACGGGACTTGTTCCATATTGACTTGACGGTCCATTTATATCGATTCATTGTCTTTCCCAGCCAAGTCTTTCTTATATATATACTAAACCAAAAAAAAAAAAAATATTCGTAATAGATAATACATGCCATACCGGAGTCTTTCTTATATAGACATACTAAGCAAAAAAAAATATTCGTAGTACATATAATATATAATATTCGTAATAGTGCCTTATTGAACTAACGAACAAAAAAGTGTTCAGATAACATTTACCCTATTAAGAAAGAGATACTTGTTCCCAACTTATTCCTCAACATACACCTTGATCGACGGCTTACATGGAAATACCACAGTGACTCTAGCGAACACAAATGAAGCTTAAATTAACTCAGATACATTGGGTGTTTAACTAGTAGAAATTCAATCCTTTTAATATACTTTTGAAACCTTTATGATGCTACGGAATTCAGTTACGCGTAACCTGACCACACATCCCGCTATTGAAATTTTCAATCTCTTATTAGATTTTTATTAAAATGTAACTGATACAAATTCAATCCAAATATTTTTTAAGTGCAGTTATTGCTTAACTATCCAATTCCCTATGTGCTTCGTAGTTCAGCTAGTTTGTAGAATACAATTGTTATTATTAACGTGTCATGACGAGTTTTTAAACTAATAATGCAGTCTTGCAGTGTTGCAGCGCCTCTGGTGTCAATGAGCCTTATTAAATTTTTGAAGCTGTACTTAGTAGCCATTTTATTGGTTATTTTACTTTGCCGATGATTCTGCTACACAGTACCGACGAAGGAGAGGGGTCTGATGTTACACTTGGATACTCCCAAATATTTCGACTTTGACGCTGTCTCGATATCTAGTACTTTCGAGATTCTAAACTAAATCAAGCTGCTTTTTACAGGATTTCACATAAAAGGTGAGTTAATTAGCTACGGTCTGCTTAAAAAAGTGTGTGAATTGGCTACATTGCAGTTCTTTGGTTGTAGTTTTAGAAACAAATCATTTGATGGTTTTTGTTTTGGATAAAAATAAATCTTGATAAATGTCATAAAGATTTTAATCAAAATATGCTAGATTTTGTGCTGATGTAAATGTCCTATTAAATAAGACTTCAACAGTTTTTCTTTAATTTAGTACCAAAGCGTTGTAGTCGAAATCGAAATCGGTAGATTATTTCACATAAATTTGAACACATTCTATACAAAAATGCAATGGCTGGCTGCACATTTTCTTTGGCTCGAAGGACCATTAATAATATGCATTCAATATTTGAAAAGGTTTACTCTTTCGTGAATGCCATCCAAAGCAAAGAGCTATTTTCTATAACGTTATACAATTTTCCAACTTTTTATGCATCTGAATTGCCTAGAATTCTTAAGTTGGTAATGTAGTTTTGTCGTCGACTGGATAGTAGCTCTATCTACTTACCTTTTCTTTGGGCTTAAATATATTTTTTTAAGTCTATGATGAAAGTAATATGCAGTCGATGGCTATCGTCACTAATCTTGGCCCTTCGGTATAGTTATCCTAGTAGTTAGAATCGCCCGATTGTCTTCGAGCTTCGCATACTTATAGAAATAATGTTTCATCCTAAATGAGAATTTTATGCTTAATGTACGAGTACATGTGTTTGTTTTATTTGTTCACTACTAGTTAGTTATCTGCAGTATGTTGTTGGTTGTGTTATTGCCTCTTTGTCTGCTTACTTAGTTATTAATTTATTTCATAATATACGTGTAAACTTGTTACAGGTTTTTTTTTATAAAAAAATTACCATCTAAGAAAGTTTTAGTACATTTTCGTTGAGATTGGTGTTGTCTATTTCTGAAAGACTCAAACAGCCCAACAAATAAATATTTGTTTATTTATTAAGCTATTTTAATGGTGTTGTCTTTTTTTTTTTTGTAGTTTGCTAATTTTATTTATTTGTTAATGCTACTTCTGCTTTTCGTACTCTGATCAATCTAAGTGCGTGTTTGGACTAAACAAATAAATACGCTCGTATGTACAAACAAACCCATCATAATAAAATAATAAAAAAATGTATATGCACTGTTAATATTTATTCCCTTCTTGTTGCTTTTACAGTAGCAAACTGTGACCAACATTGCTGCTTAAAATCTCATAATAAATCCACTTATATTTTGTTAATATTTTGGCTACAAATTCTCGTAAATTACTGCCCGTCTACAAGTATAAAAGAGAAATGCATTGTGTCACACACTCCCAACCATTGCTCTCGTACGCTTTTTTTTACAAGCAGTTCTGTGAAATCATTTAAGCTTTAAAAAGTATTTTAGTAAACAGCACAAGAAATCGGCAAGACAATATCAAGAAATGACAATAAAAATAAAATAATTGCGGCCATAAATAAATTTGTTTAAAAGCCAGTAGTAATTTGCTGAAGTCATGTTCGCAATCGCACTCAACTCAACAACTCAACTATTTACCATATCGGCTGCTAGTGTTGATGTTCAGTGTTTAGTTGTTTAGTTTTTTATTTTTTTTTTATTTTTTTGGAGTGTTTTTTTTTCTTGGGTGACATTTGTTGCATATTTTATGTTGCTTTTTTATGGTTTATCAATTTTTATCTCCACAATATAAATACATTATATTGATCAATTGTTGAGATAAAATTGTTTTATATTTATTTGCTTTTAATTTTTACCAGCAATAATATGACTTAATTTATTTAATAATAAATGTTTAAAATTAGTTTTGTTAAAAAAATGTCGTCGGGAATTTATTTTTTATTTATTCCCTCTTTTAAGTTTGTTTCCTAAGTCTTTCATATTTTGGTTGAGAGTTTCTTAAAGTTTGTGTCTTAAGTCTTTTGTTTTAAAAGCCACAAACTAAAACCTTTAAGCGAGAGTTTAAGCACCAAGTACCTACCGGTCTACTGGTCGTAAGAAAAATGTACTTAATTTTTATTAGAGTTTTAAAGTTTTATTCATTTTATTTGTTAATATTTTCGCAAAGTTTTTTGCTTAAGTCTTTTGTTTTAATTGCTATTGCGGCCCATTCGGGCTGCCATGAAATTAAATAATTTTGTGTTTACTGTGTGTTTTATATAATTTTGTTAAAGAACAACTTAAAGTTGCAATTGTAACCTGAAGAAATAAAAAATTAAAATTGAAGTGACTGTTTCTTTTGATTTTTTTTTTATATTTTATTTTTATTTATTTATTGTAACATACTATACAAAGTAAATTTGCATAGTATGGTGTTGCACGAATATGGGCGGAGTAACTAGACCATATGCCCAAGATGTTATTAACAGTATTTTCAAAAAAAGTTCCGTGACTGACTGTATGACCTATGCCTTCACATAGGAAGTAGCAACGTAGTGGTTAAAGAAATTCCACAGAAAACCGCAAGATTATACGTAGCAGATCAGTCAACCAGTGCGAGCGAGATGAAAAACTCTAACAACAGTCAAAAGCCTGACCGCACTTAAGTGATAATTACGATGAACCGAAACGATTTTCTTCGACCTAGAGCTGCTTAACGACTTTATTTTTTATTTTTATTTTTAATTTAATTAAAATAATAACAAAAACTAAAAGTTTTAAAAACTGTGATATCTTCTAAGCTGCTGGACCGATTTTCTTGAAACATAGCTAAGAACCATCTCGATCAAGTCACAAAAAAAAAAACTAAATCGAAATCGGTCTAAACGTGGACATGGACAGACACACATACACAGATACACAGACACACACTACAAACTTATAACACCCATTTTTTTGGTATTATGAACACTTCTTCAATTAAAAAATTATTCGATTTTTAATTAGCTTTAATCAGCTATTAAAAGCGTTAAAAGTAAGCAATCAATAGAAATCTGTGCTCCGGGCTTTGGGATGTTTTTTTCAGCTTTATTTCGATCTTTGATAATGCATATTACAGAGCACACCAGAGGCTGTAAGGAAGCTGTAACAACTAGAAAAATGTACAATTATGACAACTTTGTGTTTATTTCACAGCGATATTCACTGTCTTCGATATCATGTTTATAGTAAGAACTAACTAGTTTCTTAAAATATTAATCAAAGGTAGACTCTACCTGCAAATTTTTTTTACCACCGCGCCAGTTTTTCAAATTGCAAATTTAAATTATCCCAGGGAACTAAATCTGGCGAATTATTGGCGTTATGAAGCAATTAGATTTTTGATTCATTGTTTTTTTCATTGCATTGATGCCCTATTGTCTTGATGAAACAACACTTTATTTTCCATCAAGTGCTACCTTTTTCTCTTAATTTCATCACTTTAAAGATGGAAAAGGTAAGCACAATAGTCGACATTAATAGTTTCTCCTTTTCAAAAATAGTGCATAGTATAATATCTGTTTTCTTAAGGCAGAAGTCTTTTTTTTTAAATAAAATCAACAATATTTGTTTACAAACAATATTTCGATACGCCCTTGTGTGTCTTCTTCAGATGAAGAATAAAAAGAAGAAGCAAAAGAAGAAGAAAAAGACACACAAAGGCGTGTTGCAATATTTTTTATAAATAAATATTGTTAATTTTATTTAAAAAAGACCTCAAGCTTAATAAAAAAAGTTATTATATAGCAATAAAAGGTAAAAAAAAGTTTAAATTTTTGATGGCTGCCAAAAAAAAATAATTGGCGTTTTTACCTTCCAAAAAGGTTATTTTTGTAGGCTCATAGGTTTGTTAATAGATAAAAACTCCTGACTGTACAATTATCATTAAATCAGAACACTTTATTTACTCAACACTGATATTAAGAACTTTTTAACACACAATGTTTAAATAATTTACAGCTAGAATACCAGGATGTTAAACTCGCAGTTTTTTACACAATACTTGACTCAAATAAGCTGACTCCACACTCAGCAGATGTATCCACCTTTTTATACTTTTACACAAAGCTTCCCGAAAAATGAAGGAAAACATCCAGAAAAGCTCAGCCTCTAAATTTTAGCTTTCGATCACGTTATAGTTGTTGTTGTTTGTATTTTTCATCTGCATTGGCTTATGGTTTTGTGTGGTTGTATATTTCTTGACAAGCTGAATGTACCTGCATAATATATGTTTTTGGTAAGGTTTGGAATATTAACCTCAACATCGTCTTTTATATTCTTGCGCCTCTGTATTTATACATCGTTACTTTAATACAAGAAGGCCCTAACTCATTATTTTTTTTGAAATGTAGTTTTTTGTATAATTCGTAGAAGAACACATAATGTATCAAAAAGAGCAATAATCTCGATTTCAAAAATATAATGAGTTAGGGCCTTCTTGTATACAAAATGTTTTTACAGAAGTAATTTTTATAAGGTGGCCAATTTTCACCAAAGTACTTTTCTTTTCAAAGTACTGTTGGCAAATTTCTTTCTTTTAATAAAATAAGCCAACACAAAAAATATTTATCTAACATCTTGCGTGACCTGATGTCCGTAGAAAATTATTTTTTTCCGCTTCATGCCCCGAACAGAATGTGACCAGACTAGATCTTATTTTATATATTTTTGTAGTTCTTTTCGAAGCAATGCTCTCGTTTTTGTAAAGCCTTGCAGTACATAAAAGTTTAATAATTTTCAAAAAAAAAAAAAAAAAAAATAGACTTCAATGCAAAGATCTGCTATAACATTTTCGAAAAAAATTTTATGGGATCAAACTAGAAGTAAGCTCTCAAAAAAAAAAAACTTTTCTTAAAATCTGTTGGTTAAGAAGAAGTACGGAAAATATGAAATAAAATTTTAATGGGAGTTCCTCCGCCCATATTTTTACATGCAAGATTGTGCGTTTTTTAGAGCTCAGTGTGTGTGTTAAGTTTTGTTAAAATCGGTAAAGTCGAAACAAGCAACATAAAATATTAAGTTACAATGGGTGTGATTGCGCCCTTTTTTTAATGAAAGATTGTGACTATTTTTGAGCTCAAGGTGTGTGGTAAATTTCGTAAAAATCGATTATGCAGAACCACGTGAAATATAATGATATATTTTAATAGGAGTAACCCCGCCCATTTTATCCAACTTTAAAAGTGTGAAGTTAAAATAACCAAAGGTGTTTGCTAGGTTTCGCAGCAGAATATCATAAAATGCAATAAAAAATTGTGGGCGTATGTCTGGCCACTTTTTTTTACAATGGGACCAATTGAAAGCTATACCCTCTCAGACAAAAAATAATAAGTTTTCCAATTGGTCTAAAATGTACCGAGTTATAAAACAGCAATGTCAAAAAAAAAAAAATACAGACGAATTGATAACCTCCACTTTTTGTTTGAAATCGCTTTAAAATACGTCTTCCTTACCAGGAGTCTCCATTGGCCATGAAATTGGTATGAATATCATGTCGGACATGCAGAGCGCTCATGCCGGAACATATGGCTGAGCATTAATGTTTGCCATGAGATTCGTCGTCCGCGACCATTTCAATTAAAAAAATGAAAAGATACAGAAGAAAATAAATAAATATTCCAACTATATTGCACTACCACAAAGGATGGCTGAAGTAGTTAAGACATTGACTACAAATGTGTTAACTATACCGGTTCGAGCCCGGTATCCAACAGTCATTAATTACAACACCACGTATTTATCTGGTAAGTAAGCATTGTTGTTGTAAGCAAGTTCAAGTGATGAAGGCATATTCACTGGTCACTGAACTATACCGACTTTAGCAGATACTAATCCTAATGTAACAGCAGAGCGCTCTCCTACGTCGGTATTGGGTAGCAGAATCATTGGCGAAGTAAAATAATAAATAAAATGGCTACTAAGCATAGTTTCAAAAATTTAATGTGCCTCATTGACACCAGAGGCGCTGCAGCAAAATATGTACATAATGCTCTGCCGGCATCATGTTCAAGTCGAAGGGTTATGAAGACGTAGCGTTAAGAACCCTCAATATATATATTTTGATATAACATCACTACAGCGGCTTTAATTGTAATTGTGCTTGCTGGTTGTCTTATATCATAGCCACGCAAAATTTCATTTGCAATCCCAAAAGCGCTCAGTCACGTTTGGGGGGCTCTGTCTTATATACAAATATTCCATTTTGAGCTGTTTACTTGTTCTGTGTAAAGTGATTCAATTTAAATCTGAAAACCATTTGCTATTCCAAAATCTACTTTTACTTATACTCCAACTAATGTTTCCTATTCTGCCCTCTTCACTTAAACACGTGACTCGTGATGTGTAACTTGGAGTGTTAATTGTAATTTGAGGGTTGAAATAAATTTAAGATTTCAAAACTAATTAAAATGCATACGATAAGACTTCCTTTTTTTAATTCGATGACATCTTTAAGCACCTGGAAAAGTTCCTTTTGTTTCCAAATGGCCTTTTTGTACTCCTAAATTTACGCTGTTGTTGTTGTTGTAAATGGCCTGTTAAACTCTAGAGAAAACGGAAGTGACATTTTAGCAGTTCCAGGAATTAGTGAAACAATAGAAGAAATCGAATTTAACAAAATCTTTTAAAATTTAAAATAATTTCTATAAATTTTTTTATTTAAGTGAAAATTTTTTTTTGTATTTGCTTTCTTTTCCACGAAGTTTGGCCTGACACTATTTGTTGTTTATAGAGAATGAATGAAGAATGGCTTGAAAGGTTGATGAGTTTATGTGTTGGCAAAAAAAAAAAAAAAAAGAATGTCCAGTTTTAGTTTTATTTTTAAGAATAAATTTATGCCTCTTTTTTCCAACATTTAACTGTCATACTTTATACACATACATATACATATATATATATATATGTATATATATATATTTTTTTTTTTGTTGTTGTTTGAGTTTCCAAACAACGTGACTTTGCGGCATATTTTATATATTTACTCGTATGTAGTGAGCGGCGGCAGGCATGTATGTGCGACAGTTTGTTTTCCTGCGTGCACTTTGAACGTGTTGCCGATATTGTTTTGTTGATTGCATTCAAACAAACAAAAGCCCAAAGAAGTTGCAAATAAAAGAAACTAACTTTTAAACGTTTACTACAAGTACTTGTATGTGCATACATTATCATTTAAATAGTGGACTTTCGAAAAAATAAAATGCAATTTATAATGCAAAATTATTACAAAAACAAAAATAAGTAATACAAAGCAAAAGTTTCTAAGTTTTATGATTTTTTTTCTCTCTGTCTCTCTCTTCAATGTAAGAATTTACTTGAATTGTTGTTACATAAATCCTAGATTTAAATGGCGCTTGTTTGTTTTAAAAATTCAAAAAAAAAAAAAAAAAAATTTGTATTCATATTTCTGACCATAAAAAATGGTTATAAAAATTCGATAAGAGAAAAGATTTCTGCGGCTTTTCTTTTAGCGAGAACAAAGCAATAAAAAATCTAAACTTAAATGCATTTTGGAACGTGTTAAATGTTCATCAAATCTAATATTTCTCGTTGCTGAAGTTAGTTTGTCTAGGCTTAAAATATGTGCAAGAAATAATTTTTTTTCTTACTATTCTTATAAAAAATAAAAATATTTTTCTGAAGAAGCCATATAGAGGAGTGGCGAAATTATTATTGAATTATAAATAGCATTTTTATAAAAAAATAAAAGACGTTAAGCTTGAAAAAATATTACAGATTATTTTAAGAAATAATTTTTTAAATCCTCTTAATAAGAGTATCTCTAATATTATTTTACGAGGGCGGATCAATAAGTCCGTGACTTTTCGAACTTCCTTCGTAGTTATATGAAATGCAATACAGTTCCCATCAAGTACCAGCTGTTAATAGACTAATGTCATTAACTTTGCGTTTAACAGCTGTTCAAAACATTCAACCTTGTATATTTTTCTAAAAATGGAAAAAGTGAATTTCGAGTGCTCATTAAACATTTTTTTTTGCAATAACAAAACCGTCGATCAAACCAAGGAAAATCTCTATAAATACTATGGGGACTCTGCACCATCGATTTCAATGTTAAATAAATGGTTTACTGACTTTCTTTGTGGTCGCACAAGTACAAATTACGCTGAACGTTCTGGACGGCCAATTGAGCTCAGTACACCCGAAAATGTCAAAAAAATTCATGATGTGGTGTTGACCGATCGAAGAGTAAAAGTGCGTGAGATTGTTGATGCTATAAGCATTTTATATGGCAGTAAGGTTTCGATTTTAAATGATCCTGGGTTCAAGAAAGTTGTCTGCAAGATGGATGCGCCTTTGCTCTCAATTGACCATCAACGTAAACGTGTGACAACTTCAAAGGATTGTTTGGAGTTGTTTAACCGCAATCTGAATGAGTTTTTGCGGCGTTTTGTAACTGTGGATAAAACACGGATCCATTACTGTACTCCGGAGACCAAGCATTAGTCTAAACAAGGGATTTTTACGGGTGAACCTTCTCCGAAGAAGGCCAAGGTGAGTTTGTTGGCCAATAAGGTGATGGCAACAGTTTTTTGGTATGCACGAGGGATAATCCACATCGACTACCTTTAAAAAAGAAAAACAATAAACGGAAATATTATGCCAACTTATTAGACCGATTTAATGTGGATTTAAAAAGAAAACTTCCCCATATTCAAAAAGTCACGGACTTATTGATCTGCCCTCGTACTGTTTTGTTAAAATTTTGTTGTAGTTAGAAAACTTGCTATTTTGTTGAATTTGGCTTAACTTTTTTTTGGTCTATTAGGTGTAGATCAAATAAAAGAAACATACAGGAAGAAACGTTTGCTTTCGGTTTATTTTGTTCTTTACAAGAGGTGAAAAAAAGAGCCAATGGGCCATTTAGTTTAGTTTTGTTTTATTTTTGCCCTTGAGCACAAATTTTATATTAGGTGGAAAAGAAAATATTGCGAGCAAAATTTAGTTGTTTTGAGAAAAAACGTTTCGCAAACGTTTGGCAATTCATTTACTTATTACAGCAGCTACAAAAAGATATCTTGCTCGTATCTAATTAATCATATATAAACGTCTATTATTTTGTGTGAATTTAGTTTACAAATATTAATGAGAACAAAATGAATCGTTAAATAAATTTTCATCAGCCTTTATAAAGGGCGATTTTTTTAAGAGCTTTCGAATTTTATTTAAAGACAAACACATCAAATTTAAAGAAATGTATGAAAGCTTTATTTGAGTCGGTCGGAACGATCTATATAATTCAATGTTTAAAGATGATTCATGTTAATTTTGACCGTGGATATGTCTGAAATGGTTTGTATGCTAGATCCAATTTCGGCATAATTTCTCCATTATATTGCCGGTATCTAATGAATAAATTCTTCAAAATTATCTTCCAGTGCGTTAACCCTTGCGTGATTGCCCCTACAGACATGAACCTTAACCTTAGCCCCACAAAAATTAGTCTAAAGGCGTTGTAGACGGGCAATTTACCGACGTCAAAAGTGAAATCAACTGTTCGCCGAACTCACCTCTCAATTGGGCCATTTTTTCTCATGATGTGTGGCATGTGGCACCGCCATACTGAAACCACATGCCAGCCAAGTCCAGCTCTTTCATTTTGACCAAAAAAAAAGTAAAAAAGTGGCGCCGAATTAATAATTCATGGTCATCAACAATACTGGCAGATACAGCTGCGATATTTTCCTCTCTCCGCACTCTACGTATGAGTGTTGGTGATTGAATGTTCAATAATGTAATTTTGGTGCCAAATTTTATCAGAAGGTCGCCCAAACTGGCCATAAAATGGAAGAAGTGCACGGATGCGCTTTCTTAACTGAGCATGAATTTTGATAATAAAATTTAATAATCTGCAAGCGCTGTTCGTTTTTAAGTCGATTCATGGTTAAATTATGGACCAAACTGAACATGTTTAACAGTAACATGATACACGAAAACAGCTGAGTTGCCAAAAACAGTGTTGCCGAAAAGAAAGTTGCTAAAAAATCACCCTTTATAAACACATTTAAATGAAAAAAAAAATAAATAAATTAGAAATTATATTGTGTTAATTTAACTTCCTAAATAATTGAATTTTAAAACTAAAGTTTAATTAAATCAATTAAATTTTTAATTAAATTATTTTTTAAAATTAAATGTGTTAATAAAAGAAAAATTTTTATGCGTACAGAAAATATTTAAGAAATGTTTAATAATTAAAAAAAAAATTGTTATTTTTTCACCCTGTGACAAATGATGCACAAATAAAATGATGTATGTGTATCCTAAAAGCGCTTAACTTCGAATATACGAGATCGCTTTTACTTTATTTATTGCTTGGTTTTATTAAAAATAAAATAATTCAAAGTTCCGCTTCCAAATCTTAAATATTATTTTCAACGTCTCATTTTGCCTCCACTTCAGCTGTTTACTGCTGCCGCTGCTGCTGCTGCTGCTTGAACTTGAAACCACGATATCCTCAGTGCCTTTAAAAGCATTTAAAGCGATCTTTAGTACGTGATATTGTTAAAAGGTTTTAATTGAAGTCTCTCAATTCATTTCATTTACGTTGATGCCCGGCAATAAGCCATAAACATTTTTCTAAACGCAACCGAGACGCATGAATGGAACCACTCCACTGTCTGTATATGAATCACATACTGAAGATGATCAAATAAAGATGAAAAACATTTAGAAAAAGAAGCAGAAGAAAAAAGTAAAAGATATTAAAAATGCTCAAAACTGGTAGCGAAATTCCAACAAAAGTCCAGCACACGGACACCAAGGCAACGTAACACTTTAGTTTGATTTAATATTTTTATTTTTATGGGCTGAGTTTTAGCTGAATCTTGAATATTTGAAATGGTTACTCTCAAGTTCTTTCATTCTTTAAATTATCAAACACCTGATGTTGTTAATATCTATCTATGCCTGGCTTGTTGTTGTTATAGTAAATGTTGCTGTTGTTGTTGTTGTTGTTACTGATTAAACTAATTTCATTTTGGTTTTCTGCTGTTTGTGTAACATCCACCACAAAATAAAATCTAAAATCAAAAAAAATATTGTCGTTAACATTATTTTTCTCTTTAGCAGAAAGAAGGCACAACACAGTGTTACTTGTTGTGTTTGGTTGTTCCTCCCAAAGTTATTTTAATAAACTGCCGTACGTGAGAAGAATTTCCACAAGAATTTTTTATACCTTCATTTGGCCACAACAACATGATTACATTTGATTTTTATGTTGCTTGCCTCATTTCATTTCAGCTCACTTCACTTCACTACCCACAACGCAAGAGCACAAAAATGTAAAGCAAAGAAAAGTAAAAACTTAAACTTAATAGCCATTCATAAACGGACTAGTCCATCCATCCATCCATCCATCTCGATCCATAAGTTATTAAATGTTTGAATACTCGCACAAACACTTCAGTTTGTCTCTCTGTCTGTCTGTCTGTCTGTATGATGTGATATAATCGAGTGAATGTTTTATTTTGCTCCTTTTTAATTTTTCCTGCTCTTGAACGCGAAGTTAATAATTTAACAGTAGCCAAGTACAACAAATATTACAACATTTTTATATGCAACATTCTAAACAATTTAAACATCATCTGCAACATCCAGAGTTGTTGCTCAAAATTGGCAGTAGCAGCAGACAATGTTTTTTTGTTTTTTTAATACGTTTAATGATAATAATAGTTTATTAACTACAACAACACCGCCACCATCTCGATACGAATATTAAATTCAGTCAGTTCAATTTTGTCATAAACGTTTGCCCTTGTTGTGTTGTTTCTTAAGCAAAATAGGAAATAATGTTGTTTGAAACAATTATTAATAGTCAGTGTTAAAATAACTTTTGGCTAAATACATGTAAGTGTACCTACTATTTTCAAAAGCAAACAGCTCTAAGTTTCTTAAAATTTTGTTATTGAGCTGGTCTCATTCAACGTCAGGAAACTCTTTATGGTGCAATGGTTGCAACTTGCAAGTTATATGACTCCAGTGCAAGCTTGCGCTTGCTGAACACTGTCCATAGAGAACCAACGCAAATACTCTTCTTTCACTTGGGAAGATTATCTGCAAGTAACAAGAAACAAATATTAATAGTATTTATCAAATATTTTTCTAGTTTTAACGCCTGTTATATTGGAGTTTTCATAACAGAAAATAAAATTAAAATACATTTTTGAATGTTTATTTTTCCTTGTCTGGGAATGCGAGCCATACGTTCAGAAGACAGATATAATAAAACCATACGATCGCATTCAACTGAAGAACAAATTGATAATTTAATCCTAAAAATGGCAATGCTCTTTTGTTTAAAATTTCAATTAATTAAATGTTTGATTAAACATATAATTCATTCAATTAAACAATTGCTTTAAAATTTTATTGGTTAACATGTTTAATTGACCCGGTTAAATTTGAAATTGGTTTTTGGTCTTAATTTTCACTGTCGCTGTAAACTAATTGAAGAAATTTTTTTTTTAAAATAGTTTTAGTAAAGTGCGATTATGACTCGAGTTTTTCGGTTTTTGGTGATTTTTTAGTATTGAGGTTTTTTCGATTTTTTCATTTTGCGTTTTTTTCGGTTTGTGGCAAATGTTTTTTTTTTTTTTACAATACATATTTTTAGTTTTAGCGACCTTTTTAAGTTTTGACGCTTTTTTATGTAGATTTTTTTAAATTTTCGGCGATTTTATTTCTTTTAGGATTCACTTTTTTATTTTTAGTGATTTTTATTTTTTTTTGTGTTTTTTCGGCTTTTGTCGATTATTTCGTTTAGTTTTGATGATTTTTCGGGTTTTGGTGATTTATTCGTTTAATTTTAAATTTTAGCGATTTTTTTGATTTTTCGTGCTTTTTTGTTTTGGCGATTTTTTTCGGTTTTTGGAGATTTTTTTTAGTTTTAGGATTTTTTTTTTGGTGATTTTTCTGCTTTTGACGATTTTTTTGCTTTTGGCGATTTTTTCGTTTAGTTTTGGTGCTTATTTTTTGGTTTAGCGTTTTTTTTCGGGTTTTTAGCAATTTTTTTTAATTTTTGGCGATTTTTTCGATTTTCGGCGATTTTTGTTTAGTTTTATTGATTTTTTTTTATTTTTGGCGAGTTTTCTGCTTTTGGCAATTTTTTTTAGTTTTAAATTTTAGCGATTTTTTAAGTTTTGGGGCTTCTTTTGTTTTGGCGTTGTTTTTTGTTTTTGGCTATTTTTGTCGGTTTTTTCCATTTTTTTTACGATCTTTTAATTCTTGGCGATTTTTTGCATTTTAGCGATTTATCTTATATATGGTGATGTTTTTCATTTAAGCGCCTTTTTCATTTTGGCGGTTTTTCGTTTCGAAATTTAGTAAGTTTTGGGATTTTTTTTAAATTTTGAGAGTTTGCCTCTTACGGTTTCCGCGATAAAATTACATAGTCAAAATTACATTAACTGATAGATTACCGTTTAATTGTAACTTTACAAAATTTCAATGTTAATTGTTGTAGCCTGCATAAAAGTACACTAACTTTGCAAATTTTAAGTGTGTTTATCTAATTGGATTAGGATTTCCACATGTTTCGTTGCTCGCTTTAGAACACCTTTTAGTTTTATAGTCTCATACATATATTTGTTGTTGTAGCGGCCTTAGCTCTTATGGTTCTCGAAAAAACGGCCTGCAGCAGCCATCCAGACCGACAGATAGACACAAGGACGGACGAACATCATAGCGAAAACAATTGGGTTGCTTTTCACCTTTGGTGTACGGAGTCCTACAGACTTGGAATGAAATTCCGTCACCTCACGTCAAGTTTGCTTTATAAACTACAGACTTTAATTGAAGTTATTAGTTTATCTCATGCTGAATGTACTCATGGGTAAAAGCAGTGTTACCAGTTTTTTTCTAGAGCTTATCCCCAATTTTTGATTTGGCATCCCCAAAATCCCCAAATTCATTTGTTTAATCAAATTTTTTCTTTTGTGAAAAAAATAAAAAAAGTTTAAAAAATAATGACAAAAATAAAATATATATTCAATAAAATTTATTTATATCGAAAGATATTGTTACATTCATATTATTTAATTTGTACTTATAGAAGTTGTAAAGAAAAAATTACACATAGTTTAATATACAAAAGTATAAAATTTTTTTAACCAAAGTTTACCAATTCAAAAACTTCAGAATCGAAATCTTATGACTCAGAAATTGTGTTGTACATAGTGCTTGTATTAAAATAGTTTAGCATTTTGGCAGAAGGATTAAATTTGTCACAACAAATTGAATTACTTTTAAAATGTGTAAATTACTTTTAAAAGAAGTGCTTCCAACAGGTCGTATTGCATTTTGTTACGTATTTCAGTTTTGGTAGTGTTCATTATTAGTTAATCTGCTTTGAGACTTCTTTATTAGAAACCATTCGCTATAAATAGTAACACACATTTTTAGACTTGCCAGACGCATTATTCTTAGTTCAAAAATCATTCTTTTTACCATCAGTTATAAAAAAAATCCCTCAAATTTGGTTATCATCCCCAACAAATCCCCAGATCCCCAATACGAAATTTTCATCCCCAATCGCGAAAAAAATCCCCAAAACTCCTAAACTGGGAACACTGGTTATTAATAAGGATAACTTGGAGAAAATACCGCTGACATTCTCTCAGCCTAGAATGCCACTTTGAAATGCTGATCGACCCTGAACATGAGAATGAAAGATACAATTAGGATGAACTTGCAAGATAAAAAATTTTGTATTGAGAGCCTAGAAAAGATGAAAATCCACAATCCCGAATATTTGTCTAAGAGAATTTTGTTCCAGAATTTATCCTTTAATCTAGTAAAAAATTCCAGTAGACGAGTATTCGACTCGATATACGCAATACGAATGTTAATTAACTTCAATAAATAATTTCTAATTCTCTTATAATTTACTTAAATAATTAAAATCTCATAAATAAAACTGTTACAGTTTCTTGTCATTCTTTTTTTGTATTAAATTGGAAAAACCAGTTCTACGACAATTCTAGAATTTTATTTTATCACTGATATTGTAGAAAATATTTATTAATTAAGTTACATAAATTTCTAGAACAATTTATTCAACCAAATCTCTGTGACAGTTGCGTATGCAAATTATTATATGAGACTTAATTTAAATATTTTTCATTCACTGTTGCAAATGTTTTTGCTGTTAAACATGTATTTCTTTAATTTTTTATTTTATTTTTTTTATTTTTATTAACTGTTTACTGTCGCTGCATTATTTTTCTTATAATTTTTGTTTTTTTTTCTGCTCTCGAACAGATGCAGAGATACAAGTAAAACTTAAACTTGAAACTGAAAACAAGTGTTTGCAATTGATGGAATAGTTGCTAAACATATTTAAATCAAATTACCCAGCAGCTTGCAGGCACACATATCGTCACTGTTTTAACTAACCGACCTAACGGACATTTTTTGAGAAATGAGTTAAGTCCTTTACCAGACTTTATAAGTCATAATATAATTACATTGTCTACAATTTTCATGACTGTAAGCATTACTTTCGTGCCTATAGAAGTAAAACGATTTCTGACGCAGCCATAAGAATGAATGTATAAAATAAAACAACCATAAAAGCTGCTCTCCTGTTAAATTTTTAAAATGTTAGTTAGGTCAGTTAGTTAAAAAAGTGACGATATGTAAGCGTTTTTAGTTATTTTTAATGATAACTGGAAGGGAGGGGGAGGGGGCAATCGAATCATTCATACGTAAACAAAATCGATAAGTTTTACTACGTGGCAGTGCTGCAGCGATTGTTTTTATTTTGCTTTCTTTCTTCTAGAAGTTTTTGTACCATCGATTCATTTAGCTTCATTTTGTAATATAATTTCTAATTTTTATTAGCTATTTTACAAAACAAATGTCACTTACAATTTCATTTCAAAAACGCAAAATGACTATGTAAATTTTTTACACGATGGGGCAACTCGGTACAAATTGGTGTTAAAAAATTTAAATTGTTAACAGTTCAATTTAAGTTTGTTGGGACCAAATTTAACTTAAACCATTTCAAGCTGAGAGTTATTAGTAAAAAATACTTTTTACCTGTGTGGTGTCAAACAGCATAAAAAACTTTTTGTCCGTGCAAAAATTTTGTTCGGACAACATGGGTGAATCCACCACCTTCAGGGCCGTTTTCCACACACATACAAAGTAAACTGTGAAAAATTTTCAATATACCGCGAATTAAATGTGACTTCACCCATTGTTTTGGAACAAAATTTTTGTCCGGAGAAAAATGTTTCGCTGAGAGTTTTTGCAAGATGATTTACCCATTTCGAACAATTTGTCGGGAAAATCAATGCAACTGTGCGTACATTTATGTGTAGAAACCAGGCATATTAATTTTACAAGGTGGTGGTAAATCGTGATTATTACAATTTATTGTTTTTTGGTGTCACCATAAATATTTTAAATTTAAATTTATTTATTACAAGTATACTCTGTGCTTTTATTATAGTCACATGTAATATGATGTGGCAGTTCAGTTCAACTTGAGGTGAAAAATTAAAATAGCTGGCAGCACAGTTTAATTTTGTCCGGAAAAAAAAATTTAAAATGAACCAATTCAAGCTGAAAATGTTCCGAAACAAAATTTGTTCTTTTCTTCTCTCTGTCTCTCTCTTTTTTACAAACGTCAAACTACATATAAAAAAATGTTTTCGGGAGAAAAATTTTGTTGCGAAACAATGAGCAAATCCAGCTTAACTGTGTCCACAACGAATTTAAAAGCAAAAGAAACGAACGATAAACAAAGTAGCACCCCTTTTCCACACGCAAAGTTTACTTTTCAAAGTTTAAATTCAACTGGGTTGGTTGTTTTTTCCCATCTGAATTAAGACTTTGCAAAGTAAACTTTGCGTGTGGAAAGTCTGCAATAACTTCCACGCTTTTTCCCCTTCTCTACTTTGTAAGTAGATTTTGTGTGTGTGAAAGGGGTCTCAGATCACTTTTGATGATTAATAACTTGGGTGATTGAAAAAGGATTCACTTATGATTCATCTATATGATCAAATAATGATTTCTTAAAAATGGAGGAACAAAAAGCAAAGAAACCGCAAAAAGGTGATTTGATGATTTAATACTAGAAGAAAATTGCAAATCGTATCATAAACAGCGCAACCAAAATATTTTTATAACCAAAATATGAAAAAAATGTAACCAAAGGCGACAAAAAGTAACCAAAATTTTTTAATGTATTTAATAGATGCAGCGTTTAAAAAACTGTAATGATTTTCACTAAATTTAACTTTACTCTGCTTTCGTTTTTGCAAAATACAACAGTTTCAATCAAAGCAAAATCAGGAAACGATTTATGAACAATTGCGCAGCACTTTCAACAGTCGACGATTTGAAAAGTTTGAATTTGATTTACTTTTGCTTAGTTTCGCGAGTAAAAGCAGAAGCAGTCTATATGCTTTGGCAATGAGCAATTTCTATTCGGATACAATTTCTTCTTCTTTAGCGCATCCACATTTGTTTTAAGCCAATAAAAATTATTCCACCATGTGGTAGTTTATCACGATAGTCAGTTATATGCAAATTCAATATACCGTATAAAAATGGTTATTATTATGCTACAAAAAAGTAACCCAAATGGGAAAAAAGTAACTAAAACGGCAACGCTGATCATAAATGATTCTTTGGTATGATTCATCTGTAGGGTACCACTTTCTCACAACGGGAGTATCATTTATGATCGAAAAATGAGCTCGTATGCGGTTATTTTTCTCGTCAAGCTGATTCGCAAAAGATTAGATTGTGATACAAAATGCTAGATGGGTTTCGCCACGTTCAAAAAAAACTGTATAAATGCAACTGTAGAATTTTAAACAGCTGCACTTACAGTCCCAGGTTCAAAGCAAAACTGCGACAAACTACAGCCACAGCCACAGCCACAACCATAGCCACAGCCACAGCCACAGCTACAGCTACAGCTACAGCTACACCTAAAGCTACAGCTACAGCTACAGCTACAGCTACAGCTACAGCTACACCTACAGCTACCGCTACAGCTACAGCTACAGCTACAGCTACATCCACAGCTACAGCTATAGCTACAGCCACAGCCACAGCCACAGCCACATCCACAGCCACATCCACATCCAAAGCCACAGCCACAGTCACAGCCACAGCCATAGCCACAGCCACAGCCACAGCCACAGCCACAGCCACAGCCACAGCCACAGCTCAGCCTCAACCGTTTTAATAAAACTGAGTGGCAAATGTGTTAATTTTTCACATTATTATTGTCTTTTATAAAAATCCAATTAAAATTAATACTCTACTTTTACACATATTTTTCATATGGTAGCTTTGATTTTCCGGACAAATTGTTTGAAATGGGAGTATCGTGTCGCATAAAACTCTCAGTAAAAAAATTTACCTGGACAAAAATTTTGTTCGGAAACAATGGGTGTATTCAGTCTTAGACTGGATCTGACAGTTGAAGAGATACACTTTGAACAGCTACTAAAAAGTTAACTAATCTAAAGTTAATTTATTACAGTCATTGCAAAAGATAAACATTTTTAAGAGTTTCGGTCAAAAGCTCAGGATCTCAAGGCCTGTTTTGGAGATGCTCTGTTGTGTCTGATAGATTTTTAATAAAATGTTTTCACTTGCTCTGCGAACTTTGTGGTTTCGGTTCAATTATTAATTTTTATGTGTGTGGCTGTGTATGTAAATGTCTTCAGGTGGAAATATGTGGTCGCTTTAGCTCAAATATTTTTTCTTTTCTACCTCCAATAGTATTGTTGAATCGTTACGCTGGTATCGTTGTATCTCGTTTATCTGTTCGATTTTGGCTGAAGCATATGTGTTCGTGTATTTATAAGGAAACAGGTAAATTTTGTTTTATGTTGTTTTATTTTATTTTATTTTTTATTATTATAGACCGACAACTGACTATTATTATTGACTGGCCACCACCTTATAATTACAATGCAATGCAATGCAATTCAATCTAAATGCAATGCTAAGTGCACGCGCGTGCTGCAAATGCATTAAATTTTAGTGCAACACTTTGTTTTAGTTTTATTTTTATTACAAATATTTAGCTGTTGTTTCTTTTTTTCTCTTTTAGGGCTTTTTCTTGTTGTTGCTGTTTCTGCTTACAAACCTATAAGAAACAAACAGCCAAACAGGAATATATTTTGAAATTTGTATAAACTCCACGTATGCGATAATTTTTTTTTGAAAGGTTGAATATTTATTTCGTTGTATCTTTAACAATCTGCGATGCCTGGCAATTCGATATATGTTTGTGTTGCCTTTTAAGTTGTTTGGACATTCTTGTTGTTCTTAGTATTTAAAAAAAGGATTATGTATTAATTTAGTGTTTAGTTTTTTTGAGCTTTTGCTCATATATAAATATATTTTTCTTTCCGACCATACCAGCAATTAATTTGTAGTTGAGACACAAACCTATGGGTTGGATCATCGGTTTTTGTCAAAATTATAGTAGCGAACGAGTTCGATCCAAGTCTAGTTAAAACATGATTTTAATTACTCCCCACCCCCTCCCCCACCCAACAGACGGGTTTAACGTATTACATACAAATTTGAGATTATTTAAGACCCATGACTCATACTCTTGAGTTCATAACGCAATTAAATTGCAATTGGTTAAATGTTCAATTCAAAATTCTATTTAGTTGTTGTTCAGTTTTGAATAGATTGAACGACTTCATTTTATACACAAACCATTGATCAAACTCATGTAGACTTGCATCGAACCTTTTCAGTAGCTCATTTTAGATAAAAACCTGGTGATCAAACCCCTTTAAATTACATGGGTTTGTAATATTTGTGTCAAAAAGGAGCTAGTGAAAGAGTTCGATACAATTCAAAAAACCATGCAATTAAAGTGAAAAAGGAACTAGACAACGCCATTAATCAAGGTCTAATTTTTGAACTAGTTTATGTAGGGCACTTTTAAAGTCCAAAAAGCCTCTCCAAAATCTCACTAAAAAATTGTATTGACAGTTCCCTTAAGCATTACATAAGTTTTATTTCAACTCTTTTATCATAATTTTCAATAGCGGACGGGTAAAAGTATTCATAAATAATACTAAAAGAAAACATAAGTTAAAGGGTTGTTTAGGTGTTTCCACACTCCAACGAAATAAATGTTCAGGTGTATGCTCATATTGTGGATTGTTGTTGTTGTTGTTGGCAAATTTATTGAAGTACGAGTTCTGTAGCAATTGTAAGCAAGAAATGAAAACGATTTCGTTTGAAGCAGCTTGTAAAGTGGGAGGTTCTTGTGTTTTCTATGGATACTAAAAGAAATCGATAGTGGCCTTAAGGCGACATTTATTTATTTAGTTTTGTTATGCAGAAACGTACGAGTATTTATGAACGAAGACAAGTGTAAAATAGAATTGTTTTGACAGTGAAACGAATGGTAAAAATGTTGGTTATGCTTGAGTTAAGATTCCTTGATTTTAACATTGAAATGTCATAGGTTAAAATGTTGTGGTGCCGCGATGCTATGTTTTTATTATTAAAAAAAATAATAATCATTAGGATAGCTTGAGAATCGTGTCCGAAACGTTGTGCTTATGCTTATATGGCTTTATTACCAATGCATTGTGAGGAAATCATGTCCTTATATTTCAATTAGTTCAGAAATAAGGCAAATGTAGCTTATTACTTACGACTTTATTTCAGTGAGCCGACGAAAATCGGTACATTGTGCCGATAGTGGGATCCAGGCTTAAGAAATTAATCCCATTTTGCCATATGAATTATACTACTGTTAGATAAAACTTAAAAATCTCAATGTACTAGAACTATTTATGAACAATTTAAGAAATTATTTTCCTGTGCTTAATAAAGTTATAAGTGCACCTGAATGACCCTTCCAAAAGATTATTGCTTAAAACAACAACCCAATTTCTTGTCTTATCCTTTAACTGAACAACAAAATTTATTTAACTCCTCCTGGACATGGAAAAAACGAAAAGGGAGGATTTCAACATTTATATAAATGTTTCAGAATAAAACCTTAAACTAGCCGAAAGGATGACGACAAAACCTGTAATTACAATCGATATAAATTTTTTTTTATACGTAAACACTAAAGAACATGTAAAACGAGACGAAAATAACAGAAAAATAAAAACTAAAATTGTTAAGGCTTAATTTACAATTTTGGCCTAAAGAGCAATATGTGTGTGTTGCAGTTATAAGGTCAGGCGCAAGTGTCAATATTGGGCATAAATTATAAATTGAAAAAGAGTTTCATAAGAGAATTAAACTAGACAAAAATAGAGTTGCTTACTTAACCAGCAGTGGATGGACAAAAGTCTAAATATTGGCTTTTCAATTGAATTTAATAAAAATAAATTCAGTAAAGTGCGACTTTGACTCGCGCACGAAGGGTTCCGTACGTTGGCTCTGAGCATTTTTTTTAATAGTGTTGTTTTTACGTTTTTTCAGCTGAAATAATTTTTATTTGATTATTTTTCGCTTTTTTCTCGTTTTAGCGATTTTTTTAATTTTGGCGATTTTTTTTAATTTTGGCAATTTTTTTCATTCAGGCGATTTTTTTAATTTTGGCGATTTTTTTTTATTTTGGCAATTTTTTTCATTTTGGCGATTTTTTTAATTTTGGCGATTTTTTTTTTCATTTTGGCGATTATTTTATTTTGGCGATTTTTTATTATGGCGATTTTTCCGGTTTTTTGCGATTTATTTTCGATTTAGAAATTTTTTATAATTTGGTGCTTTTTTTCGTTTTGGCGATTTTTTTTTGATTTTGGCGATTTTTTTCGGTTTGGCGATTTTACAATTTTGAGATTTTTTTGTTTTACCGGTTTTGAAAATTTCAAGAAGTTTGCTCTTACGGTTTCCAAGATACAGCAAGTTATCAAAATTACATAGTCAAAATTACATTAACTGATGGTACACCCTCTAATTAAAATTTTTTAAATTTTAGTGTTAATTGTTGTAGTCTGTATAAAGATACACTAACTTTACAAATTTCAAGTGCATATACATACAATTGTATGTATATTACATGGGATTTTAACATTTTTCGTTGCTCGTTTTGGCACACCCTTTAATTTCCAACTCTCATGTATTTGTTGTTGTAGCGGCCAAGGGTCTACACACTGTGTCCAAATTTCAGGTCCGTAGCTCTTACGGTTCTCGAGAAAATACCCTGTGACGGACAGACGGACGGACGGACAGACGGACAGACGGACAGACGAACAGACGGACAGACGGCCAGACGGACAGCGTAGCGAAAACAATAGGGTTCCATTTCACCTTTGGTGTACGGAACCCTAATAACGAACTTTTTTTCTATTTAATAGTACATATTTTACTTGTAATTTTTCTCTCATTGTTGTTGTTGTTGTTTTTTTGTTTGTTTTGCTCTTGCGGGTGAGTACTGCAAGTTTGCTTCTTAAGTCTTTTGTTTTGCCATATGTTTTTTGCATAGGAATTCATCGTGTTGTTGTTGCTTGTAAATAACTGCTTGTTATCAACTGTTTGTTGTGTTGTGTGTGTGTGTGTGTGTGTGTGTATGCACTGATGCAGTAAGTCATGGAAATATTTTTAGTTAATAATTCATTAGTCAAGTTTGTTTCTTAAGTCTTTCGTTTTTTCTTTCTATAGTTCAAAATATTTTCGTTTTGTAAAATTCTTTCACTTCTTCAGTGCAAGATTTAAAATTTTTGGTGCGGCCTTTTCTTCAGGCAGTTAAGCTTCTCCGAGCACGTCTCTGTCAGCAATTGTCTTACTACACACATTCCTGTGCTTCACTATTTGCTTTAGCAAACAAGAAAAAAAAAAGATTTTATTGTTTAAATATATTGAATTTAATGTACTATTGGAACTATTTTAAATAAGTGATTGTTTGCGTCTTGTGTATTTTCTGCTTCTTCTTCTTCTCTCTACATTTTTTGTTATTGCCATAGTTTAATTGTTTTAGAGTCTTTGGTGCGTGAGTGAAAAAAAGGCTTAAGTACGGGCCTTCTTGTGCTGCTCTTCAAACCATCTCAATGTTGATAAAGCAAAAAACCTTTGAAAAAAACTAAACAAACCAAGCTACATACAAATGAAATAAGTAAACGTTTATTTTTTTTTTGTTTGTTGTTTCTTTTTTTTATTATGTACGAGTATTATGTATTTTGTGACTGAGACTACCAATTTTTTATGGCCTAAAGTACCGAGTAGTTACACAAATGTGTTAATCTGTTTGCCAGTACATTGTTGTGGTTGCTTTTAATGCTGCTTCTTCAGAGTATTTGGTTTTTTTTTCTCTAAAAATGAAATAAAAATACACAAATTGTGATTTGAATTTCTAATTGCAAATACAAGTTCAATCACGTGCGCTGTTGTATGCAGTGGTGTTGTTTGAGAGTTGTTAAATATTTAGTAATTGGGGGAAAGATGCCCAATATTGAAATGTGTATATTTTGTCTGAGTAAATGATTTTATTTTTGATTATAAATCTATAAAACTTTAGAGCTCTTTGGTCAGCTTAAAAATTTTATTTATTTTCGTTTAAGTAAAACAAAACTTACTACAACAATTATTTACAGCCTTATTTATAAAAATTATTAATGCTTTATTTTCTATGAAAATTTGTTTTAAAAAGCCTTTATAAAGCCTTAATAAGTTTTATAAATAAGGCTATTAATATTTACACAAGGTGTTCAGCACTACTTTGGCAGTAGGTTGCGTAATTTTAAAACATTAAGATTATACTTTAACAGCCTTATTTATAGAAAATAGTGTTGGTTTACAAAAAGTTTGATAAACAAATTTCCATACAAAATTCGTTTTGTAAACCTTTTGTAACCAAAACTAACTTTTATGAATACTGCAATAAGTTCGTATCCTGCTCTTTATTAGGTATGGCTGTAAGAAATAATTTGACTTTTCTTCTGAGTAATTTTTGGTCTGCGTTTGTATTCGAAATGATGGAACGAATTCTTGTTTGGTTCTAATAAGCGCCATCTGCGGAAAGTATCGCTATTGGGAATTTTATTTATTGCGAATTAGCTTCTGGCATTCTGGCTAGTGATGCCAACTTTTTTTTTGGCTCTGAAAGCACATCAAAGTTTAAAAACAGCACTAAAAAGCGTAGTTTTGAGATCTAAAAAGCTTAAAACGCACTAATGTGAAAAACAAGTGAAGATCCAAACGAGTGAAGTTTAATAATGTTAAATATTTTCTAAACTATTCTCTATTTCGGCAAGAGTATCATCTTCAATGAAATATATCAGATCAAAAGGTAGGCTTTACACTGAAAAAGTAAATACACCAAGTTTTTATTAAAGTAATTTTAAAAAATACACAAATTTCTTAAATGTAGGCCACTAAACCTTCCTCATCAGCGCTCTTCTGTGTTTTTTGTCCACTGTGTGTGGAACGCTGATGAGGAAGGTTTAGTGGCCTTCGAAAACGGCTGGCTGTTCCGTTCAACTATGTGTTGTTGTCAGAATATTTACAACTAACTTTGATGTTATTTGTTCATTAATAATTATCACATATAATTTGGCTTAAAAAGCGTTACGAACATTAGCCTGTTTAATTCATAAGAATATAGAGAACACATACAGTTCGAAAAATAATAATTAAATTTTTCAATTATATTCTTGGAGCACTTCCCTCTCACAAACCACAAACAGTCGTAAAATATGTTAAAATTGTAATTGTTGCGATAAGTTAATTTTAAAAAACGGGCGTATTAGATGGTTAGAAAACGCCCGAATATCTCTTTTTTTATTGTCTCAGAAAAACGTGTTGCTAGAAACGGCCAACAACTACTTAAAGTTCAACACTCAATAGCAACAATTCATTTTAAACAATTGAATAATTTCTTTTAAATTCTCACACTAAAATCGTTTGTATGCGGCCTGAAATGTGAATATGCTACAGGTGCAATTTAATATTTTATTGGCAAGAGTAGGAGCAAGCAAGTTAACTCTCCCTACAACCATTAATATTGGATTTGTCAAATGGGGGTTTTTTGTTACGACCGTGGCCTAAAAAAAATACCAGGCAGGCAGACAGACAAACACATACACAAATAGACTGGGTTATTGGTACATAATAAAGCCATCTTTAAGATTGTTATTTATGTTGAGCAACACTATTAGCTTTCGACGTCATTTTAATTAATTTGTAATAGTTTGGGAACTCGCATTTCAGTGCATTTAGTTTTAAAATAATTTTATTTTTATATCTGCCCTTGCTTTGAAGTGAAATGAAATGAAATTAGGAAAAACTTAACAATATTTTCCTTTTATTTTCGTGAGTGTCTAAATTTTCTGCCACCATTCAACCACCCACCCAAACACCCCTGCTTCAATCATTCCAAGCCTGTGTAACGTTTCAGTCACTGAACTCGCATGGCCTCCTATGAAAAACAAAACTAATTATACAAAAAAATTAAAAAAAAAAACAAACATCATCACCCGCCATTGCATTTCGTGCCGAAGGCTTGAATTTATTTCAACAGTTGTAGGGGAATTAATTGTATGAAATATATGTATAAAGTATTATTATTATTTTTAATAAGTAATAAAATTATTTGCTGTTGCGTTTACCACTGCATTTGTTTTAAGGAACTGAAGTATTAAAATGTAATAGTTTTGGGTTTGTTTTAAATTTTAATTAATTCAAAAATATGCTGAAATGGTTTAAAAATCAAATAAATTATTTCCTAAAAATTTGTAACAACATATTGTACTTTTTTATGATATTGCACACACACACTTTGAGCTTTTTGTTCCTGAAGGTTGAAATTCATATAATTTTGCACACTTTCAAATTAGTTTTTAAGATTCTGTTCAATTTCCAGTGCATATTTTTTTCAAAATTAGTTGTAGCCTCCGGCTTGCACTAAAGCAGCATAATTTACACTACAACCCCTTTGGTCCTTGCAATAGAGCAGGAAGACCAGGTGTTTCCCATTAGAGTTTGCTTATTTGTGCCACAAAATATTTTGTCATTTATTATAGGTTTTATTTATTGTTTCATCAAGGTTATGATGCAGTCATTTTGGTCTTTTTATCGCTCATCTGACGTAATGAAAACATCAAATATTTGACTCAACAATAACTTTTTTAGGTCAACTCCAATAAATTCTTAATTTGTAATCAGATAATAAAACAACTTTATTTAGACTAAAAATGTGTATTTTTTTCTGCTCTTCTTGATTTATGAACAACAGAAAGATATAAAAAAAAAATAAAAAAATAAAAAAAATCTGCCTAAAAATGCCTTAATTTTTTATATAATTTATTTTGTTTTGTTTTGTTTTTATTAGCGGCAGCTTTTTTTTATGAACAAATAAAAAAATATGCTTTAATTTGTTATTCTTTTTCTCTCAACATTATAAAAGATTTTAAATAAAAACTT